>CM031943.1:39478466-39903466 GCA_018749465.1 Paracanthobrama guichenoti
AAATGATCTTGTCAAAACAAAAACAACTTCTAAAGAAGCCGTTTGTGATTTTATCCTCAAATCCAACCAGCCGGATGTGGTCTCTCATTTACATTTATCCCATGGCTCCTGTTAAACAATAGCAGGCCGCTGAGATGGAGTGGGGCGCGTTCAGTCTTGTCACTGTCACCTCAGATAGGCTCATGAGAAAGAAGCTTGAGCAAAGTCCAACGTTTCATTCACCATCTCATCACTTGGTGTTTAATCAACAAAGCTTCGGCACAGAGCCTCTGCTCAATACAAAACATCCTCTCACACATCCGCAAAACCAAAGCAGCAATAACAGGGCTATAGAAACGGCCCAGGGCCCTGCATGGTCGCCAAAGAACACCAACCTCACATTGACAAAGCGATTCAACGCCAGAGCGCAGGGTGCTGGGATTCACAGACGCTCTCATTTTAATGCCATTCAACGGATAGACGAGTATTCTTTACAAGGCCTTACATATTTAATGCCACTCGGATGGGTTGAGCCGTGACCGATTGAAGATCTGGGTTTGGACTGTAACCTAAAAGATCCCAGTCATAAAAGACTCATATTCATCTCAGGAAACTGATAGATGTCTTTTGTTAAATTATTTTGTTAGCTGACAAAAGTAGAACCACAGAAAGCCTTTTTCAATGTTATGGGTTACATTTAAAGTACTGTGTGACTTGATATAAAAAGTTGATATAACGCGATATAAAATTGTTACATTTTACGGAAAGTGACGTGTGAAATTGCGGTGCTATTTTTGTTGTTAAGAAGTCTGTCTTCTGACATAGTGTGCATGCAATGACATGTAAGCTATAATATGACTTTAATAAAGGAAGGAAAAAAAAAAAAAAAAAGTGTATTTAAACAGGAACCACAATTGCAGGAACGATTCATAAACCCAAATGTTGCCAAACGAAAAAAAAATAATTATTGTTTAACTATTGTATTTGACAGTAAATAATTTAAAATGAAATGTGTTAGATTTAATAATGAAAAAAAAAAAAATAATAATAATAATAATAATAATAATAATTAAATAATTAAATTTTGATATGATGGTGTAAATTTAAAAAGTAGTTCCTTAATTTGCTCGTTTAAAAAAACGTAATATTTTACACACAAGACTGGTCTTATTATCTGACAAACATCCTGATGCTCTATTAAGTTAGTCCTCCAAATTCTTCACTATTCCGTAAAATTCAGCTATAAAAATGTGCAGTCGTGAGCCTCAAGATCTCACCTCTCTTGGAACTCTGTTTCCTGGTGCAGGAGAACAAGGACAGCATGTTTTCCGTGTCTCTGCGGTTGTGTTCACTCTCTGCATTATTTACAGGAGAGTGTTGGGTACAGTGACTTAAAAACCTCAGTATTACACTAAGAGCTCAGATGGAAAAACAAGACACATACATAAGACACACACGCACAATGTTAACATGATGCAAGGAAAACATCCACTTTATTCTTCATGTCTGTGCAAGCAGCCCAGGTTAAACACATGCTGCAGTTTTTGTTAAAGACCTCTTTGGCTGTGTCTTGTCCGAGCCTGTCTGAACTATAAAGAAACCAGCCCAGGTTAAAACACACTGGAGTGCAATACAGAAACCATTACTGCTACACTAGACAGTGAAGGCCAGGTAATGCAAAAAAGAGAGGGTTGTGCACACACACACACACACACACACTGTAAGCATGACATCTTTCACATGAGAATCACACCCAAATCTCATTGTGATTTCCATAATAACTAAATGGTTTATGTGCAAACAAAGCGAAGCTCACTGAATACATTACAGTGGCTAATATACAATGAATGTTCCACAATAGGAACATACTGAATCACATTATAACAACTTAAAGGAGTAGTTCATCCATGGTCTATAACATCTTTGGGCAAGTCTTTTTGTAAGTCATACGATAAAGGGTAAATTCTGTCATCATTTAGTCCCTTATGTCATTCCAAACTTATAACTTTTAAATAGAACTTTCTTTATTCTGGAGGAACACAATTTTTTTTAAATCTTTAAAATACGGGAATCAGTGTTTCCCTTGTCCATACAATACAAATCAATGTGGTCCAATGTTATTTTCAACCCCATGCATTGACTTTCATTATGTGGACAAAAACAGTTGAAAAGCTCTTCAACATATCTTCTGCTGTGCTCCACAGAATAAAGTCAGTCATACAGGTTTAGAATAACATGATGGTGAATTTAAATAGATAGAATTAATTCAGACTCTGGGATCAAACATCAATTTGTATTTGCACAGTGAGAGCCTTAACTATATGTGTGTGTGTGTGTGTGTGTGTGTGTGTGTGTGTGTGTGTGTGTGTGTGTGTGTGTGTGTGTGTGTGTGTGTGTGTGTGTGTGTGTGTGTGTGTGTGTCCAAAAGTTGGGAGCATGAAATTGTCCAAAATGTCTTGGTATGCTGAAGCGTTAAGAGTTCCTTTCACTGGAACTAAAGGGCCAAGACAACCCCTGAAAAACAACATCACACCATAATCCCCCTTCCACCAAACTTTAGACTTGGAGCCAGGAGCCATGCAGTCAGGGAAGTACCGTTCTCCTGGCAACCGCCAAAAGAAACCAGACAGAGAAGCGCGATTCGTCACTCTAGAGAACAGTCTGCATGCCTAGGTGCTTGATTTTTTACACCTATGGCCATGGAAGTGACTGGAACACCTGAATTCAATGATTTGGAGGGGTGTCCCAATACTTTTGGCAATAGCTTTATACAATACAAATAGTTTCAAAGCAGCTTTACAGAAATAAACAGGAAAATAATTTTGTTGCCAAATTAATCAATTACACTATGAAATTACTTTAATGTCAGCTGCTCTACAGAAGACAATTGTTGTTATTCAGCTCAAGTTTAGTTCAATGTTGATTCAATTAGTTCAATGACAGTGTCACAGTTACAAAGTTTTTCAATTATGAAACAAATTCAATTTACAATTCAGCAATGAAGCAGCTCTACAGAGGACAACAGTATCATTAAGCCCCAGAAGTGCCAGTACACAGTACATTGCATCTCTGATCTTCACAATGCAAAACTACAAACCATCTCATTTGTTTCACAACATACACAAAAGTCCCAAATAGCTCATTAACAGTGCTCATGGTTGAGTGTCATTAAGGAACTGCCATGCTTACTCTCTCTCTGTGTGTGTGTGTGTGTGTGTGAGTGTGAGTGTGAGTGTGAGTGTGAGAGAGAGAGTGTGAGAGAGAGAGAGAGAGAGAGAGAGAGAGAGAGAGAGAGAGAGAGAGAGAGAGAGAGAGAGAGAGAGAGAGAGAGAGAGAGAGAGAGAGAGAGAGAGAGATGATGCAGTATGCAGACATGGTCTTACTCCAACTATATGGACAAATGTGAACAGTGCCATATCAATTATACAATCACACCAACTGCTGACAAAAAGAGCAGCTGCGTGTACTGTCAGAATAGACTGAGATAAGCATTTGTTCACGACAGCAGACAGAGGAATTCATGCACTAACATAACATTTGGCATTATAGCTGCACTTTACAGAGTCTCCATCTGCCAGACTGGAAGGATAAGAATCATCAGAACACACACACACACACACACACACACACACACACACACACACACACACACACACACACACACACACACACACACAAAACAGGCAACAAGTGGGTCAAATTTTCTACATTCCAGTGCCCATCCCTTTAACAGTGTAATTGAATGTATATCAGATCATTGTGGTCCAAACTGAACAAAAATAAAATGCGGTCACAAAAGTTCAGACTTCAGAGTCCTTAAAAACTCTCAGCATTTATATGCACACGCTGATCAGAGTGAATTTTATAAAATGCAGTATGCTACTGATTATGGGGTATGATTTTACACTTTTCTATTTTCTCTCTCAGTGATGATATTGTAGAGGAAAAAGTTTCTGGACTTGGACCCAGCAAAACCACTGTAGCTGGCCACACATATAACAACCACACTATATATAATAGTCAGATGGTTACTAAATAATCATAGTGAGTAAAATTGACATGTAAAACCCTGTGCAGTCAGCCAGAACAGTGAGAAAATATAACAGACTGCAAACTGTAAAAGACTGTAAAAATTAGATTTCAGACATGTTTGCAAGTATATTATGGTTACTCATACTATTAACTCTACTGCAAGTACACTACAGTTATTTAATAATTAATATTTATCAAAAGTGACAGTAAAGACTTTTGAACTGTATCCAAAGAATCCTGAACAAAAAAAGGCAGCAGCAGCAGAATAAGCAGAAGAAGAAGCCAAACAAGAAGAAGAAGCCGAAGAAGAAGCAGAAGAAGAAGAAGAAGAAGAAGCCAAACAAGAAGAAGAAGAAGAAGCCGAAGAAGAAGAAGCCGAAAAAGAAGAAGAAGAAGCAGAAGACGACGACTGGAGTAATGATGCTGAAAATTCAGCTTTGATCACAGGAATTACATTTTAAAATACATTAGAGCAGAAAACGTATTACTATTATTTGCAACAATATTTCACAATATTACTGTTTTATTGTATTTTTGATTAAATAAATGCAGTCTTGGTGACTTCATTATATAAAAATCTAATAATGAGCATTTTTTAAATGGTAGTGTATTAAACTTTGGTGTGCAACCTATCCCATCCATTCGAGTTATGGATTTCTCAAATTGTGGGACAGACGCTATTACTTCAAAAACAATTTGTCTGGTGAATTTTAATATACACATACACTGAAGGAGAGACCTGTGCCACATTTAGGTACCAGGGTGAGCTCTTTTGATTTGGGCAGTAGGCAACCACCCAGAAAACCCTAGCAACTGCACAGCAACATGCTAAAAACCTTTCACCTTAGCAACTGCATAGGAATGCCCTGGCATCAATCCACAACACCCTAACATCGTGACCACGACATTTGCATTGGCAAACAATTCAAATTTCATCCAGAAAATGTAAAACACTAGTTAAAATCATGAGAGCACATAATATCATATAATGAATCAAATACACACTCCCTAGAAAGAACAGAAATGTGCTAGTTACTCAAATATAATAGAGAAAGTCACACCCCACATACTCTTAAATGGTGAACGGACAGTGTGTTCTTGGACGCCACCCTATAAATGGTAATAAAAAAAAAACACCCTGCACCACTCAGGTATCCGTGTTCTGGTTTGACATTTCCCTTATTAAAGCTGCTCTCATTTTCTTCAGCAACTCAGCTAAATAAAACTCATATTTCAGCATTTGATTCAGCATCTAACATGACTTGATAAGTCACAACATTTCCATTCATGCTCAACTAAACTTGACAGTGTCTTATATAGCCTGAGGTCATAGTTACATTGACAGCACGCCAGTCTAGATTCAATAAGCAAATATCTTCTGATGTGCCATTACTTGCATACACAGTGAAATATGGTCTAAGATGAGCATTCACAGCTAAGATAAAACCATGATCACCACTGAGCATATTGACAGGCTTGAAGCAAAGCTTTGAATATGAAACAACACTTCTGGTGCCAGTCCAAGTGGGCTCTGAGTGTTGGCATAAACCCAGACTGGTGCCAAAAGTCGCCCATATGGCCAGAGCCAATGAGCACGGGTGAAACTGTTACAAACCGTTGACCAACAAACAATATGCTTCTCACGATCCAAGAGCGAAAAAAAAGAGGGAGGGGGGGGAGAGTTTACGTTCAAATTCAGGGTCGCAGTTTAACTTGCAAGTCAATGAATTGTGGGAAAGTTTAACATGTAACCTTCAGATCAAGGCACTGTATACAAAGAGAACAAGAACAGTATGATAAATATAAATGTACTCAATAGAAAACCAAATTGTAAAAATTGCAGTTCACAAATAAAAGCAAAAAAAATCTGATATCTACAAGTGAAATATGCAAAACACACACATTACAGGGATGTTTTAACACAAAAGGTTACTGAACTCGCTCTTAAAGTTAATTTTCTCTATACTGAAGTCTATACAGCTGAATAAATTCAACGCAAACATAAAAACACTGGACAAACCCGAAAACAAAAGAGCACTTCACACAGGGAACGTCTGACCTGTTTCAGTATATTTACCCTATTTATACAGATAAAAAGACTAGTTCAGTCCCCTACCTGTCATCACTTTCAGTTGCAGCCATAGTCTGGTAATGTCCTGGCAGAGCAGGGACACTCGGTTAAGTTCCATCCTGCTCAGAGTGCACCTTTCCTGGACACCCTCCTGTCTCAGGTGCCTCTATCTCTGGGGCTTCATCCTCCCGCAGGACTCACGTAAGCAGCCGGGCATTACAGAGGCTAAACTGTCCGTCAACGCACTTCACATATTCTCATCTCCCAACACACACGGACAGGCAGACACACGAACTCCACCGGCATCAGGTTACACCCCTCACTGCTCTGCCACACACACACACACACACACACACACACACACACACACACACACACACACACACACACACACACACACACACACACACACACACACAAAATGTGCAGGTGGAAGCAACAGACGGTGTAGTTAAAGGGAGGAAAAGCCCCTGGGCAGCCGCTTAAACAAACCAGAATGCAATTCTTTAGCGACCTGTGAGTGTGTGTGTGTGTGTGTGTGGGGAGAGGATAAGCTCTTACATACGCACACACGCTCTAATCGTCCTGCCGCTAACAGGTTTGAGGGAGAGAGGGAGAGAGAGGGATGGGGGTATGTGAGCAGTTCTCTCTGTTTGTTACGCTGCAAGGGACCTCTGGATTAATAATAGACAGCCAATCAAAATACTGGGGCTGGACTGAGGGGCGGAGCACACATCACAGCTGTCTACATTTCTTCATGAACATCTATGATGAAGTGAATGAGAGAGAATGTTACTATACATACAATATGTTCATTATTACAGTAGTTGGTCAAAATTACATATTTAGTCAGCTTTTCTTTATCCCATTTAATGTACTATTGTATTCTTTTATATAGTTTTTGTGTGTAATATAATTATTTAATTAGTTGTATTTTGTTTGATTAATTTGCAGCTTTTAAATACTGTATTGTACTGTATATAATACTGTACTTACTCCATTTAAATAATTACTACATGAAAGTTCATTGTTAGAATTATTGCAGTAGTTAATTTATCACTTTTAATAGTTTTTAAATAGCAAACGTTTAGTTCATTATTACAATTCAACATGAATCTTTTTAATAACTCACGGTTAATTATCTTGTTATTTATCAAATGTTACCATAATATATTGGTAACATATTACAATATGGTCCCATTAGTTAACATTTGTTAACGCATTAACTATAAATGAACAATGATGAACAATGCATTTGATATAGTATTTATCAAGGTTTTTATGTTGTCTGTAAGTCTATGTGGTGTTTTTAATATGATTTACGACAAACCATGTGCAAATTCATAAGTCAACACCATTGCTGAGTATTTTCTCTTTAAAATCAAATCGTTGTTTCTTACGTCACAAACTACCTTGTAACCAATCAAGTCAGCGTGTGGGTGGACTTTAGCATATCATTAACTCTGAAGCAGGCGAGTCTCAAGAGAAGCCAGGTTATCAGTATATATATATATATATATATATATATATATATATATATATATATATATATATATATATATATATATATATATATATATATATATATATATATATATATATATATATATATATATATATATATATATATATATATATATATATATATATATATATATATATATATTATAAAATTTTCAGTTGATTGGTACATTCAGCAATATAGCGGTTGAATTATGTATATTACGATGTTACGATGAACTATATGCCTTTCTCCACTGACGTTCTGAGTTGTTCAAAGCGTTTCTAAAGAGATTGATTTTCAGTGGGCAGCTGTCTTGACTCTGAGATGGCGAACGGGAACATGGTTTGTGTAACATTAGCAAATATGCTGATCAAATATGAGTTCAGGGATAAAATTATTGACTACAGGGGACTAATATTTATTAACATTAGTTAATATAAATACAACCTAGTTCCTGTTAAAGGTCTATTAAATAATAATAACAGAAACATCTGATTTTAATGACTACTTAAATTTCTTAGTTTATTAGTCCATGTTAACTAATGTCAATATATTTGTAACTTTTTTTACTCTGCACTGTGTTCTCACATATGGAGCTGCAGGAGTGCCACACACACAGTTCAACATCTTTTAAATGAGAAACCTTTATATAGTAGTGTCAGGGGGATCGGCAAGCAATCCATAAGAGCAGAGTGAATGGCTCTGTAAGTCTGTATTCTGTATTCACAAATAGCCTGGGAAAGAGACCAACACACACACACAGGACCACCTGTTTGTGGCTGGAGTCTGTGCAGAGAGAGTCTGCTGCTGTGAATTAAACAGCTCTATAGTTCTGCAAAGCCTTTGATTGAACTCAAAACCCTTCAGCTAGAGAGAGAGAGAGAGGGAGAGAGGGAGAGAGGGAGAGAGGGAGAGAGAGAGAACAATGGAAACAAAATAGGTTTAGACACATCAAAACAAGGTTTTTACGCTTATAAAATAGCAGAACAATAGCAAAGACTGCCAAATGTTAAATATATTTACCAGCGTGAGTACTATATAGGAGCATTGTGTTTACACCGACACCATGTCATGCATTTTAATTTTCAGACAATATCACAGATAAGTTTACAGAAAGATGTATCTGGGAAAGTATACTTTCACTATGACTTTTGTGATATGCAATCTTCACCTCAAGGCTCTCTCATTGCCTGAAGGTCATAGGTCGCATACAACAGGAGGACTTTAAAATGCAGGTCAAGTTCAGACACTCTCGCTGGAAATTCCCTGGCTCTCTCCTCTTAGATCTTGTGTCCGTCTATATATACACCCACTCCCATGCTCGTCTGAGACTCTCACACACTACAGATTATTTAAGAGAGGCTGGCCTTCACTTTTAGAAAAGACACAAGACAATGTCTCTTTCTGTGCCTTATCAGTAACACTATGAGCTAGACCCTCTGGGCTCCAGTGTAAATAACAGTAAATCTACTTATAACAGCGACTTAAATAACTGAGTATAAAATAAATGTAATGGTTTGGAATGGACTGGAACTAGCTGGGGACTGAAAAAAAAAATAAAATAAAATAAAAAAAGACAAAAAGCGCATAAAATTAATAAAAAAATAAACATTTAAATGAAAACTGATCGTATAAAAATATAAGTTAGTTCAAATTTAGTTTAGACATTTAGTTGATCATTAAATCACAGTGGGATTTCCATGTTGTGGAAGTATAAACTGAAAGGAGAAATGAGCCCTCAATGTTTGTTCTCTAGAGGAATCAAGCTCAATTTACTGCCCTTCACACACCCATCTCTTTTACTTGAACTTCTCACCCTTTCTGTACTTATGCCGCATTATTAAAGGGAATGAGTTTGGATCTGTTTGATCATGTGACCCGATTATTTACTGAATTGTTCTTTCTGCACCTCATGAGTGACCCTGGACCACAAAACCAGTCATACGTCACACGGGTATATTTGTGGCAATAGCCAAAAATACACTGTATGGGTCAAAATTATAGATTTTTCCTTTTGTGCCAAAAATCATTAGGATATTAAGTAAAGATCATGTTCCCCTCAGATTCCAGATTTTCAAATAATTCTGTAATATCTCGGCCAAATATCGTCCTATCCTAACAAACCATCAATGGAAATCTTATTTATTCAGCTTTCAAAACTATTTAATGAATCAATTGAATGTGAGCTCGATACAAATAAGTGCCTACATATTTTTTTTAAAAACAGACAATGAGACTAAGACTATCCTTATGATCAGTGTTTCTACAAAGCCTTTTTCTATTGTGGTTTGTACATCAAAATTACTAGCCAATCAGAATCTCACAACCGAGGTGGCATCATATGATATCAGCTTATCAAACGGCATTATACGCAGTTATATTTGCAATAACTGCAAAGTCAAACTCTATGCTTGCCTCAGTGGAAGCACACATTCCTAATGAGGAATAATCTGATAAATTGAACTGTGATGAGCGAAACTGCAAAGCTGATCTCGTATCTACAGTCTGCTGAACATACAGTCGGACGGGAGTAAAAATAGACTCAAGGCCTATTGATTCAGATAAATGTAGAGTCTAGCAGGACAGGATACATATGGCTGTCCTTCATAATTCTACAGCTTGCACATTTATAATGAGAAAAACAGCAGTCTGTTTCTGCAACATTGGTCAGACATCCTGTTTCTGGTAGACTGAGCCATTTAGCAGAAAATGAAATGTATACTTCATATGCTAAAATTAAATAGATTGTGAGTAAATTAAGTAACATACTGTATCCAACAAAACCAGTGATCAGAACAGGGAGGGAAGCATCTGATGATGGATTAACTGACATTATATTTGCTCTTGTAAAGGTGACCAGCCTCTTTAATAAACATTAATCCAACCTACATTACAGGGGGGAAAAACAGGCCTCTTTAGCAGACATTAAGATCATGAAAAGGATTGTCAAGTGCCAAACTCACTTAAAAAGGCATTTTAAATGAATAAAGTATGTTAAAAAATAAAAAAATAAAATAAAAATTGAAATAAAAGCTACAAGCTCAACATTTAACATACACAGTGTTGGGAAGGTTACTTTGGGAATGTAATAGGTTACAGAACAGTTTAAAATATAACTACAATTACTTTATTAAAGTAAAGTAATGTAACTGATTACATTTGATAACTTTTCTAAATCGTTTTCAACTGTTAATCATTTTCAAACATGTAATCGTTGGCAAGTAACTCATTTAAAATAAAAACAATTCTCAGTAACTGTAATGGATTAGTTACATTTATATTGTAATTAAAAAACTAGTTACTCCCCAACACTGAACATACAGTACCTTAAAACTTTTTATACAGTGATTTTTGTTTTACAAAAGAAAAACACCATTATTGTAAAAAAGAAAAAATATAGTATATACACACACACCGATCAGACATAACATTATGACCACTGTCAGGTAAAGTGAACAAAACTGATTATCTCTTCATCACGGCACCTGTTAGTGGGTGGGATATATTAGGCAGCAAGTGAACATTTTGTCCTCAAAGTTGATGAAAAATGGGCAAGTGTAAGGATTTGAGGGAGTTTGACAAGGGCCAAATTGTGATGGCTAGAGAACTGGGTCAGAGCATCTCCAAAACTGCAGCTCTTGTGGGGTGTTCCTGGTCTGCAGTAGTCAGTATCTATCAAAAGTGGTCCAAGGAAGGAACTGTGGTGAACCGGCGACAGGGTCATGGCAGAGTCATGCCAAGGCTCATTGATACACATAGGGAGCAAAGGCTGGCCTGTGTGGTCCGATCAAACAGATGAACTACTGTAGCTCAAATTGCTCAAGAAGTTAATGCTGGTTCTGACAGAAATGTGTCAGAATACACAGTGCATCACAGTTGGTTGTGTATGGGGCTACATAGCCGCAGACCAGTCAGGGTGCCCATTCTGACCCCTGTCCACCGCCGAAAGCACCAACAATGGCACGTGAGAATAAGAACTGGACTATGAGCAATGGAAGAAGGTGGCCTGATCTGATTAATCACTTTTTTTCCTTTTACATCACGTGGATGGCCGGGTGTGTGGGGAACACATGGCACCAGGATGCACTATGGGAAGAAGGCAAGCCGGCGGAGGCAGTGTGATGCTTTGGGAAATGTTCTGCTGGGAAACCTTGGGTCCTGCCATCCATGTGGATGTTACTTTGACACGTACCACCTACCTAAGCATTGTTGCAGACCATGTACACCCTTTCATGGAAACGGTATTCCCTGGTGGCTGTGGCCTCTTTCAGCAGGATAATGCACCCTGCCACAAAGCAAAAATGGTTCAGGAATGGTTTGAGGAGCACAACAACGAGTTTGAGGTGTTGACTTGGCCTCCAAATTCCCCAGATCTCAATCCAATCGAGCATCTGTAGGATGTGCTGACAAACAAGTCCGATCCATGGAGGGCCCACCTCACAACTTACAGGACTTAAAGGATCTGCTGCTAACATCTTGGTGCCAAATACCACAGCACACCTTCAGGAGTCTAGTGGAGTCCATGCCTCGACAGGTCAGGGCTGTTTTGGCAGCAAAAGGGGGGCCAACACAATATAAGGATAATGGTCATAAGCTTATGCATGTTTGGTGTATATTAAAGTAAAAG
Source organism: Paracanthobrama guichenoti (assembly GCA_018749465.1). Classification (NCBI taxonomy): domain Eukaryota; kingdom Metazoa; phylum Chordata; class Actinopteri; order Cypriniformes; family Gobionidae; genus Paracanthobrama; species Paracanthobrama guichenoti. The sequence goes on from CM031943.1 coordinate 39,490,680, forward strand.
GCTATATTCCATCCACAATCATGACATTTACAGTATTTTTTTATTTATTATTGTTATTTAAACAAAAACAAAAAAATTGTCAATGAAAACAATATTAATATCCATCATATTTTTGGTTAGGCTTTTAAATGCATTACTTTTAACCTTATTATTTATTATCATTATTGTTATTTATTATTACTATTGGTATTATTGTTTTTATTAAATATAATGTTTTTTATTAGTAGTACATTTCCTACATGTAACCTGATTCTTGACTCCTTGTTTATTAGTTTTTATATAATTGTGGCATTTCAGGTGCATGTGTTTAAGAACTTCTTTCAAACAAACTTGTGTGTTCATTAGAGTCACAAGGAGGGATGCATTTTTACTGAGAGCCACTTTTAGGAAAGCACATGATTCTTCGTATCTTAGGAGGAAATCGTCTTTCATAATAGATGTTTTCCTGTAATTCTTGTATTTCTGTAGAGATATTTTTTTCCCCACTGATCCACAGCCAGATTTCTCAACTCGACCTGAAGCTAAAGCAGTACAAGGCAGAAGGCATTAAAAATTCAATTTCATCAGCAGCTTTAGGGAACAATCCTTGATTACAGTCAATCAGCAGATCTGAGGGAACTAAATGCTGGTGTAACGACTGCAAATTTACCAGAAAGCGGGAATTTTCAAATCACTTGAGAATGAGAGTGCAACTCATGTCAGCACAACACAACGATCATCCGACACATCAAAACATCCTTTCAGATGATCCTGGTGGCAAATGTCAGACACACACAAATGCCTGATCATGTGATCTGTCTCATGCACTCTGTGGTGTCCATTTGCATGGGTTTAGTCATAGCAGCACGTCTAAAGATCAAGCAGCAGCCAATCAAATCCTCAGTTCACCGAGAAAATCACAAGTTTCAAATCACAAACAACCGCTGGACTCGCTGGAGTAAATTAAACGAGCAGAGCAACTGAAAAATTATTTTTACACATTCTGTCATTCCATCAAATACTTTTGGTAACACTTTACAATAAGCCCTCATTTGTTAACATTAGTTAATGGAAAAACTAACAATGAGCAATACATCATTAAAGCATTTATTAACCATTGTTAATATTAGTTAAAGCCACAATATGTGATTTTTTACACTAGAGGTCGCTTATTCAAAACAAAGGCATAGCTTGATGACGCCTTGACTTCGTGGAGCTTTTATTATGCCACAGACAACTGCATCCGCCTTTTCTGCTCATGCGTGTGTGCGGTAACGCAGCGCTGTTTTATCATATTAGATGCATTATTTGAGTGTGTTGAAAGTTATGTTATAATGCTACTCTGTGCGTTCTCTCAGCGGCTGCTACACTTGTTGCACACTGCAGTGAGCTAGATGGATATTAGGCATGGTAAAAACATGGTACTCGCGGAAAATCAAGAAAACAAGATTTAAACAAGACTAACTGTGCTGAGCAGTTAAAACACATAATATATTAAAGCGTCTTTGGTTTTTCCATGGAAATTGAGGGTAACGCAGGTATGATGTCATTGATAGGCGAGGCACAGACATGGTTTGTGTCCTGGTTAAAATGGCTTATTTCTATGGATTTAAACATTTTTTGAAACATTTGGGATAATGTAAGTACACAAGTCAACAAAATATATAACACTGTCCTAGTGGTTTTTGGATATTTTAAATACATATTTTACATATTTTGCCTTTAATAAAAATGTTGATGCTAATTAAACAGCCCATTGAAGGATTAGTTCACTTCAAAATGAAAAATTCCTGATAATTTAAGTTTTTTTGCATGTCTAAGTACCGACCCAGTGCCAAAAAAAACCTCCATCTCGTGTTCTTCTCCAACTTTAAAATTGTCCGACATCTTTGTTTTACCTTTATTTTTGCACGTTCGTTTTAACACTGGGATGGTACTTCCACGTACAGGACGTGCGTGCGTGACCTTTCCGACGTGATGCCGTCATACGCATTGATTTGGAATTTCAACCTGTCGGTTGCCATTGAAATACAATATATGGAGAATTTTTTTAAATTTCTTTTCGAATGAAGAAAGACAAACATGAACATCTTGGATGAAATGGGGGTGAGTAAATTATCAGGAAATTTTCATTTTGAAGTGAACTAATCCTTTAAGAGGTGTGGCATTTCCGAAACACACTTTAAGTGGTTGACCAATCACAACACACTCCAGCTGACCAATCAGAACACATTGTGCTTTTCAGAAGGAGGGGTTCCATTGAGACGAGAACTAAACTGAGCATTACTGACAGACTGGGAAGAGAGGTGTAAAATATATAAAAAAAATAATGTGTTCAAAAACTATTCTAGTAGGCCCCAAAAACTAAATCAAGGGCATAATAAATCCCCTTTAACAAACGAAACCTTATTATAAAGTGTTACCATACTTTTTATAGCAGAAAGGGACAGAGCAACCAGTTTTATTTTGTGTTTGCTCTTTTGATCACCAGGCCTATAATGAAACAGGAAACAAGCTTGAATAAGCCCAAAAGACAAAAGGTAGTTTTCTGACAAGCACCTGAAAAGAAAACAACACACAGAGACATGAATACAACACCGACCACGGCTCCACAGGATATTACTATGACAACATGTCTGGTTTATTACAAAACAACAAACAACAACAAGGATGCAAGAACTTCCTCTGCAGGCTCCGAAGCTACAAGGAGAGGGGGGAATTTCCGTTCAATAATTAAAGTAAAATCCCAAAGATGAGGAGAAAAGCAATGAAATGCTGTCATAAGATCAGGCATTTCCTTTGAATAACAAACTAATATTTTACCAACAAGATTGTGCTTTCTCTCTTTTTGTCTAAATTTTTCACTCATTTCCTTGATTCTCTCTATCTCCAGACATTCGGTCATGCCAGTGGGACAATCTCCCATCATTAACCCACATCAATGTCGAGTCGACACGTTCTCTGGCCTGTGGGGGGGCGTGGATGGGCGTCTGGACAGCCGTTAGCAATAGTGGTTAGCTATACTGGCAGGACCTTCATGTCACCACACCCCCTTATCATGCAGATTTAATCAGCACAGACACCGTAAAAGAAACGCAGTCTGTTTAGGCCTCTGCTTCATCCTCCATTCCCTGTCTGAATTATCAATGATTACTGTTGACAGCATGTGCTCTTTAAATTTATAGTTTTACCAAAAAGGAAGACTTTAGCAAATACTGTGTGTTTACATGTCTTATTTTACTGGATAACTTTAGGAATTCATGAGGAAAATGGCTTCTTAAATGAACAATTTTAATCGTCATTATTTACTTTCAAGTCATTCCAAACCTTTATAACTTGCTTTCTTCTGCAGAACAGAAAAGAAGACATTATGAAGAGAATCTCAGTGTTTCAGTCTCCAATGAAAGCCAATGGGGTCCAAAATATCTTTTGTGTTCTGCAGAAGAAAGTCAAGTTAATGATGACACAGTTTGTTTGGGTGAACAATCCCTTTAATAATGAATAAATATCTCGTTTCACCTGGACAAATGTGCATAATTAAATTAATTTAAGGATAACAATACCAAAGTCCATACATGGGGGATCTCCACATTAAACAGGAAAGTAATGGGGAAAAATTGATAATGAATAATATTTATAGGATGTTTAGGTATGTAAAAAGACTGGGTTGTTAAACAGAAAAGAAAAATAAACGGTGGTCTTTAATGGTCTTAAGTCCATAGACGAGAACAAATGTCATGGCAAAATAAGCCTTTTTTTTGTGTGGAAACAAATGTGGAAAACATTAAGACAAAACTTGACAAACATAAAAGACAAACTTGTTCTAAACCAAATCAAACTATATAGGTATGAAAATAATAGGATAATATCTAACACCTCACACCAAGAGGTATGAGTGAGATAAGAATGTTATTTACTTTGCATGTTGTTGGGAATGGTACACACTGCTCAAAAAAATTAGGGGGAAAACTTAGCCCCCATCCACACGAAGCCAGAGCTTTCAGAGAAATATCTTCGCACACACAAAAGCACTGAAACCGACTCAAAATGATGTAGTATACATGCCAGGCCAGTGTGTGGCGCTGTAATTCTGCCACAGAAATACACTAAAAAGAGAAGAAGAGTTATAGCTAGAAGGGGTACAGCAATGGTAGGAAGTGAGGCAAAATCTCACAATAAAATAACAAGAAATAAATGTGCTACTTACCAGATGTGTTTTATTAATGCCTACACCCTAAACCTACCCTTACAATAATGCAAATACAGTAATTAAATGACGCAGTATAGATGTGCGCATGCCCAGTGCCCGTAGATTAAATATATCTGGTTTCATGCTCCCAATCCGTGTGGACGAAATGCTGATGAGATACAAAATTTTAACGTATACAGCTAAACGCGTCTCCGTGTGGATGGGGCCTTAATCATCACAATATAACACCAAGTCAATTAAACTTCAGGGATATCACTGTCCAATTAGGAAGCATGAGTGATTGTGAATCAGTTTCAACAGCTTTGGTGCAAATGAAATTACAATAGGTGCACTGGAGAGGCAACAGCAAGCCAACGCCCAAAAAGGGATGATTTTGGAGGTGGTGGCCATAGACAATTGTTCTCTCCTTAGTCTTCCTGACTGATTTGTCTTTAGTTTCGTGTTTTGTTAGGGTCCTTGTCACCGTCTGTAGCATGGGAAGTACCTGCAACCCCATCAGGTTGCACAGGCAGTCCTGCTCCTCTGGGATAGCACATCCATACGTGCTGTCGCAAAGGAGGTTTGGTGTGTCTCCCAGCACAGTTTCAAGACCATGGACGAGATACCGTGAGGAAGGCCATTACACAAGGAGATCTGGACAGGGACATAGAAGTGCAACAACCCAGCAGCAGGACCGGCATCTGCTACTTTGTGCAAGGAGGAACAGGAGGAGCACTGCTAGAACCCTACAAAATGACCTTCAGCAGGCTACTGGTATGCATGCTTCTGGCCAAACTGTCAGAAACAGACTTCATGAGGGTGGCATGAGGGCTTGATGTTCTCTAGTGGGACCTGTGCTCATAGCTCAGCACCGTGCAGCTCGATTGGCATTTGCCAGAGAACACCAGAATTGGCAAGTTTGCCATTGGCACCACGTTCTCCATGACAGGTTTGGCAGTGGGTCAGTAATGGTCTGGGGAGGATTGTCCTTGGAGGGTCGCACAGACTTTTGTGTGCTATAGCCAATGGTTCCCCTTACTGCTGTTAGATACCGGTATAAAATCCTCAGAGCCATTGTCAGACCTTATAATAGTTCAATGGGCTCTGGGTTCCTCCTGGTGCATGATAATGCCCGGCCTCATGTGGCTAGAGTGTTTAGGCGGTTTTTAGATGACGAAGGCATTGATGCTACTGACTGGCCCTCACATTCCCCAGACCTGAATCCAATTGAGAACCTTTGGGGCAAAGCCAACTTGATACCAAGTATCACCACAGACTGTCTAAGAGCTCACTGATGCCCTGATCCAGGTCTGGGAAGAGATCACCCAGGACACCATCCGCCATCTCATCATGAGCATGCCCAGACGTTGTAGTGAGTGTATGCGGGCACGTGGGGGCCATACACACTATTGACTTACATTATGAGTTGATGTGATAAACTTAATGCAAGTTGGATCAGCCTGTAACCAGTTTTACACAGATTTTTGTTATGATTTTGAATCCAGCCCTCAGTGTTGATCATTTTGTTTCCAATGACTTGTCACATAATAACGTTTTTAACAAATTATAGAATGTATATAAATAAAGATTTTCAAATTGAATATTTCATTCATTCAGATCCAATATGTGATTTAAGTGTTCCTTTCATTTTTTTTAGCAGTGTGATGAGAGTGATTGCTGTTAAGCCTCCGGAAGTCACATTGCTAAGCCTCCTGAACGATGGATACACAGATCCCCGCTCTCACGGCTTCCTCGACTGTCAGAATTGATTGTTGTTTCTCAGTACGATGTACATAGTGATTGTTAAAGAATCAGCACACAAGACATTTTATGTAAAAAGTTATTTTTGCTAAATTGTCACTTCTATTAAGTTCAGCTCCCATCACATTGAATCAGAGGGGAGGTGGGTGCCTTTATTTCCAGGTCCAGAGTAGGGAGGTGGGTGCCTTTCAGGCTCCTAAAATGCCAGATCCGTGGATATGCCCAGATCCGCCCAGAGTGGATAAATCTGAAACTGACACCCTTGCGGTAATTGGGGTAGTAGTAGTAGTAGTAACACATGCAATTCAATGTTTGTTTAATAAAAAATAAAAACACTTTGATGGATTGATGGATATTCAAAAATAGAAAACTGAGATATATATATATATATATAGAATGCTCTAAATAGTTCATAGCTCTAATACTCATTGTTGAGTCAGCTTTTGATCTGTCAGTGCTGCTCTCTGAAAATAGTAAAGCCCACGCAATAAGAGATCTGCTTGAGTACATACACTACAACACAGGCTGGTTCGATAAAACAAAAGTATTGCAGAGTATATATGAACTCAGCGAGGGCAGACGTTTACTCGAGCAAACAAATGAGGAAAAGGCTGATGCCTCAAACACTGATAGCAACATCAAAAGAAAGAAAGTCACAAGGCTACAGTGCATTGATTATATAATTTACTATATTGTATAGTGGATTAGTATTGTATAGTGGATCCATTTGTAAAAATGGCTTTCCTGTAACTCAAACAATAAGAGCGTGGCGCAAGCAACGCCAAGGTCATGGGTTCAATTCCCAGGGAAAGCAAGAACTGACAAAATGTAAAAATGTGTACCTTGAAGTCGCTTTGGATAAAAGTGTCCGCCAAATGCATAAATGTAAATGTTGCAAAACCAATGATTCACTCAGGGATCTACAAAGTGTGCAGCTCTCTACAAAGTGTGTTTATTTGCAGTTTGTTACTGCACTGCCTGTGCTCCCATGAGAGATGACTCCATAGCTTCAGTCTCTGGTGATCAGCAGTACAAATTAATGCACTTGCATACAGCTCATCCAAGCCTGAGTGGCTTAAACAGCAGAAATCTATACAGCCGCATGTTGGATGCTCAGAGCCAAAATGGCTAACCCCGTTTCACCTAGGTTGATTAAGGCTTCATAAACCAGACCAGCTGATCCAAAATAAACAGTGTAGACCAAACCTAGAGTAGTTTAAGATCAACCCTCCCCTCTGAACTGTCCTCATAACATTATAAGCAAACCTCACCAACCCCATATGCAAATAAAGACATGCTCTTGACTTGAATCCTCTTACCGCTTCAGTGGAACATGTGTGTTAGAGGAGAGCTCAGTCTTTCCTTGTTTGATGTTCGTGTTGTCATCCCAAAGCAAAGGTTATGCAAAACACTCAAGCAGCACAGAGGCAGACAGTCAGAGAGAAGCCCATGCTAGAAGAACCACACCCACAGAGGAACATGCCAGCAGGTGCATCTAATTACAATATCCTGTCTACAAATGTTCAGAATCTTTTGACAAATGGAATGTCAGATGTTTCCATGGAGAAGGACAACTAGCTAATAATAAACAGCACATTTTATTTCTTATAAATTCTGCTTTTAAAGAAACAGTTGACCCAAAAATGTGTCATTTAGGCTACTCCCCCCCCTATTCTTTTTTTGGGCAATTGAAATAAAGTACTATAAATATAAAAACTTAAACTTCAATGAAAAGTTACTAAGACTGAAATAAAATAAAAAAAAATAAAAAAATAAAACAAATAATACAAAAAATAGAAAAATCTTAAAACAAAAATATAAGTAAAAATATCAAAATAAAAGCTAATTCAAACTAGAAAAAAATACTATATTAGTATATACCTAATACTAAAATAACACTGTTGGTTAATATGGAGCATCATGGCAAAAGCTATAAAATAATTATTTAAAAATGTGTAGCATATTGTAGCAGCATATTGGAACAATATGAGGATGATTAAATAACATGGGTGTAACGGTAGGCCTACACGAACCGTTTCGGTACAGGGCTTTCGGTAGCCTACGGTGAACGGTGAACGGTAAACAGTTAACATTTGTCTTGTTTTAAGCGCGGAATATAGGCCTACTTCAATCCGAGTTCCCACACGAAGGAACATATTAAGTATTCAGTCCATTTTAACATGAAATTCAAACGATAAATGCCGTGTTGACGCGCTTTAATGTGACGTGACTGATCACTGTACAGGCGCGTCAGTTCAAGCGACCATCTCTTCCTAAAGAATAAAAATGAATTAATATCTTAAGGTAGGCTATGTTGAGGATACATTACAACTTACTGAAACGTATCATATGTCGTGTAATCGTTCAATCAGTGTTTCAACCGCGGAAAGATGTCAATAAAACAGCTTACAAACAATGTCAGGCAGCATCACATTTACCTCAGGAGTCATTCAGTGTCCACAGCTGTTAGTGCACTAGAGAGAGGGACTCTTTCGCTAAATATATGACCTATGTTAGCCTATATATTTAGATTATTATCTAAAAAATAAATAGCAACTGAATTTAGGCTAATAGTTTGGGCTCTGTTGTTAACCTTTAATATTATAGTAGCTAGGTTAATGTGCAAGGGCTCCCTATATAGTTTACAGCATTATCTTTAAGAAACTTTGTTATAATTGGATTAATTTAAGGACAGACACATTTTTTCTTTCTTTCAGTAAACCACAACCACTCTTTAATAAAAATAAATAAAAAGCGATTTTGTAAAACTACTGTACCGAACCGTGACTTCAAAACCGAGGTAGTACTTACCGAACAGTCAGATTTGTGTACCGTTACACCCCTATTAAATAATTAATTTTAATTTTTAGTTAACCATGCAGATGCTAACGCATATATTCAAATGACAGATGCATCACCACCCTAAAAACATCCCATGATACATCACTCCCAACAACATCATGCATCTTAATACCAGAGAAAAACAACTTCTCATATTCTCAACACATGACAAAAGAGGAACTTACAGATCAGCCCATCGCAGGAAACAACGAACCTGTAGAAACTTTCCATTTCCTCTAAAGGGATCTTCACCAAGCTCCTGCAGTTCTCCGGGGGCCGGAGGTGCGTCCCAGTCTCCTCCATCAGTATCATTTCACCTCCCTCACTTGGTCTCAATCCGCCCTGCTGTTCTTACCTTCTTCGGTCATTCTCTCTCTTACTGTCACATCCTGTATGTCCCAGCATTGCAAATATTCACTCCCTGAAATATCTCTCTCTCTCTCTCTCTCTCTCTCTCTCTCTCTCTCTCTCTGAGAGGCTGTATCTATCTATCTATCTCTATCTCTCTGAGAGGCTGTATCTTTCTCTCTCAGGTGTGAGCAACGCGACGCTGTTTCAGTCACGCCCACGTCAAACGCAGGTAACGCCGCTCTGCACACACACATGCTGTCACTCACTGGTTCACACTACACATCTGTTTATCTCATCTGTGTTTTGAGAAATAGCCTAATATTACATCCATTTGCGTTATTAGATTTTCAGATAAACACAAAATAATATTTTTGGTTGCTCCTTTAGGTGCCGTTTACGTAGCGCACATGACATGCAGGAAAAAAATAGTAGGCTAAATCGTGAGCATGATTTAGTAAATCGTGTGGACGTTTTAGAAAGTCGAGGGAACTAAATAGTAAATTGTGCGCATGATTTATAAATCAAGGGAACCAGTAAATCATGCACAATTTACTTTTTTTTTTCTCTTGCAATTCATGTGCGGGGCTCCGTAACTTGCCGTTCATTTAGCCTACACGACAACAGCGTTTGGGTGGCCTGAAAACACAAACTTTTGAAAACGGGATTCAAAGTACACGTTTTTGAAAACGATAGCCTACCGTTATTGTCTCTGTAAACTACAAAACCACGAATTTGTGAAAACAGCGACGTCATGCGCATGCGTATTACGTGTTCAGTCTAGATGCGTAGTGTTTCTTTACAAAGTGACATCGCCAACTACTGGCCTGTCAGCAGAATACAGCGGTTAAAGTCGAATACAGAATACTGATCCGTGTGAACTGGGATTCATTTGACAATGTTGTCATCTGTACAAAAAAAAAAAAAAAAAAAAAAATGAATGTGTTGTTCATTGTTCAATCATTGTTGGGATGTAAACGTACCCTAAGCAAATTTAATGGAGCTCTTTATGCATCATTTGAAAACATTTAACAAATTGGACAATTTCCATATAGTTTCTGTAGCTCAATAGTTTAAGCATGGTGCTTAGTTCATGGATTTGAGTTCCAGGAACCAATAAACTGATCAAATGTAAAACTTTAAATGGACAAACGAAGAACTGTCAACAAATATTTAAAAATGACCAAATTAATATGTGGATAGATATGATAGTTTGAGATCTCTACTAAAACTCTTAGGAGAGATCCTGAGATGACTGACTACTGAGGTTTTTTTTAGTTTTTTTAAATACAGTATACATGTATACAGTATATACATGTAAATACAGTATTTTTTTTTCTTTTGAGAAGACTTTTTTTTTCTCTCTAAAAATCATACAGGAAAAAATACACAAAAAATCGGTAAGTTCCATTACTCTGAAGGTGATCTAATGGGACATTACATGTAATTTTAAAGTCAAATACATTTTTTATATATACTTTTGATTTTTGGAAATACAGTATCTGAGAAGACTTTTTTCTTTTGAGAAGAATTTGTAAAAATGGGTGGGTGGGATCATACAGTAAAAATAATAATAATAATAATAAGGTGAGAAACTGTGTCAGATCTAATGGGACATTTCATGTAATTTTAAAGTAAAATACTGTTAAATGTACAGTTTTTGGAAGTGAAAAAGAACAATTTATTTTATAATTAAGTAAATTTAATTTAAACCTGTAAATATGTTGCTTCTATTTTATTTTTTTTTTTTACAGTAAAGTTCTGGTGAGCACAGCTCCCATTTTTTTTTACATAATGTTTTTTTTTTTAATAGTTTTTCTTTAAACAATGTGTGCTCAATTTTAATATTTAGTCATGTTCATTTCTTATTTTTAGAGTTATTTTATTATTTTAAAGTTTTTATATATAGAATTATACATTAAAATTTCAGCATGTCAGAAATACTTCTCATAGCCTCAGAGGGCATTTCGAGGTCTCCGAGGTTAACCAGACACATTTACCTGATCGTGGGGCCTGCATGTATCTGGTTTGTGTCCTCCCAGGTCTGTGGAGGAAACAGCACACTGTTTCCATTTTCAGGATTTACTTCTCACAGCAAACACAAACACGCGCAAATGGATCCAGCACCACTTCACGACTCTAACCGTTGTCCATTATACTTTGACCTCACGCAAACCGCTCAAACCTGTAGCTGAGGTTAACCATTACCAGACACTATTACAACATAAAGCAGGCTGGAGAACTCCACGTGGCTATGATTTATAAAAACAAAGGTAGAGCGAAATATGTCAAAACATCAAATATATCTCAAACTCCAACTATGAGCAACAGGGTTATATAGTTAACAAAAAACATTAAAAACAAAACAAAAAAAAAAAAAACATTTTAATTACTTGAAATAAAAATGTTAACTGAAATAAAATATGCAAGGGCAATTGATGTACTAAAATAATTCAAACTAAATTAAACTATATAGAAATGATATAGACATATAAAAACTATTAAAAATAATAAAAAAAGGAAAATATAAATATAAATATATATAATATATATAATATAATTATATATATATATAAATATAAATATAAAACAAATAATTCAAATTTAAAATATTTAAAGTGTCTCAATGGTACTAAAATAACACGGATAAGCAATGGTTAGTGACGCTTGCCTTAAAAGTACAAAACACACAGGCACGGACGTATAAACTTCATATTCTAATAATAAAAGACTTCATGCTGAAGCTGGTCTGAGATCAGTCTAAAAAGATGTGGAGTCTGAATATGACAGATAATCTCCATAGCGCTGATACAGAACAAGAGTGCGACAACATCACAAGGATGCCAGGAGTCGTTTCATATTAAACACACAGAAAGTCAAACATCAAAGAGCAAATACACACGCAAACACACTCAGACTTAAGCGGTATCCTGCGAGAAGCAGACACAGAGAAGCTTAAGATCAGAGATTTACTCACATTTCAGGATGTCAGACATCTGCTCTCAAGTGCAGATAAATTGTCCTTGTCAGCGCCTTGTTTTTGAGTGTATGTATTCCTTAGTCTGTCCACTGTGTATTGTATCCAAAGCAATGCACTTGTTCTGTTTTACGAGTTGGTATGTGTGTGATTATCTTTTTGAGAAGTTGAGATGATACGCTATTTGCCAATATTTATCTGTTTCTTCTGCCATGTGTTGCCTAAATATACCAGTTCAGCTCTGTGCTGAGATGCATTGGTTTACTGTGAAAACAAAACTTTTAGCACAAAGTGTCTGAGAGAGAGAGAGAGAGAGAGAGAGAGAGAGAGAGAGAGAGAGAGAGAGAGAGAGAGGGGATGTGTGTCAATGTGATCCGGGCAATGGGTCATCCACATGCATCTCAATGATGAGAGAGAAATCCCACGAGGAAACCACCTTTGAACCTCCCACATACACTCACACACACAAATAAATAGACAAATATTCACTTAAATTGCTCCTAAAAAGAATACGGACAATTCAAATGTATACATTTCCTTTCATGAGACCTTTTGGAGTCACAGTCAAGAAACAATTCATCCATTCTGTTCATCATGCCATCCCATACCTGTGGTTTTCTTTCAAAAGAAGATATTTTAAAGAATGTGCTGGTCGATCTTTTCCGTGCAATTATAATCAATAGAGACTGGAGCTTTTTGTGAGAAACAAACCTAAATTTAAGGCGTTGTGAGAGTTTTAGTCTTGCGCAGTCTTAAAGTTTCAGTTCTCATTCATCGAAACTGCATGAAAAATTCCAACTATATTCTTTAAAATTCTGCAGTTCCACAGAAGAAAGAAATTCATATGAGTTCAGAATAACACAAGGGTGAGTAAATGATGGCAGAAGTTTAATTTTTGGCTGAACTATTCCTTTAATTGTCACTAAGAAGTGTCCTAAAACTGAATGACTCAAAAACTAACAGAGCCAGTCAGCAATTTCCATCCTATTTCCTCAGCAAAACCATCCGAAAGCAGCTACACCACACATACACGCGCTGATATTGAGTTCTCTCACCGTTCCAGTCCCTCCAGGAGCTCTTGCGGCTGAAGGTTGTGAAAGGAGAGAAGGGGACTCCCTGTAAGACTGTAGCCGATAAGTTGTAGAGGAGCTGGGTCAGTCGGGACAGGATCCGTTGTGGGGCGTCCTGGCCCTCCTGAAGAAACTCGTGCAGAGACATTTAAACTGGTCCCTACATGTACCTAAACCAGTCTCAACCGGCCTTGGCTCGGCCTGACCTCTTGGAACCAGCCCAAATTAAGATTGATCCACATTCGGTCCAGACCAATGCTAAAACAGTCCTGTAATCTGAACTAAGCAAGACCAATGAAATCCCAAGCCAGGACGGTGTGATCCAAGAAAATGCTGGGAAGACTACATCAGCCCAGTCCTGGTCTCAGAGGGCTTCCTCTGTCAGATGGGACCTGCAGAGAGACGCATTTCGGACCTCCTGTTTGTAAGGAAACAACCCCAGCATTCATGCACGCTGTCGCAGTAAACACACATATTCTTGCAGAGGAGAGAAGAAGAGTGGAAGAGAGGGGAGGGAGAGTTTTAGCACAAATCCCCTTCTGCTCTGCTAATTACACACACACACACACACACACACACTCTCTCTCTCTCTCTCTCACACACACACACGCAATCATACTTAGACTCTAATCTCCAGCATTCTTGTGCGCCACTTAGGGGCCAAACTAACTAACTTTTTCTAAACTGAAACAAAACCTCTAAATTAATTTGAACCTTTTAGGAATAATTTAATAAGACCTGCATTTTACATTATCCTGCTGAGTTGAATATGATTGAATGTCCTAAAACAAAACATGCTCTTATTCAGATATGCATCTGAATTGTCCTAGCTAGACCCTGCAATGCACTGGCAACCGCAGATCATTATTATGCAAAGTCAAGCAGCGCTTATATTTTCAAATGAAAATATACAAATCTAGTTTACACATACAGTCAACACACATATACACAGTTCATAACTACCATACATGATGTCACAGTTATTTGTTATCCAAGAGAAGTTTCTCTCTCTCTCTCTCTCTCTCTCTCTCTCTCTCACACACACACACACACACACACACACACACACACACACACACACACACACACACACACACACACACACACACACACACACACACACACAGTCACTTTCTGTTTCTCTCTTTGCTCTGATTCTCTCCCTGTTTCACCCTTGGCACTGTCTTCGGAGAACACAGATAAAAGAGGAGAGAGGGAGAAACCGCCTGCCAAGGTTTGGGCAAAGGCCTCCACAGCATGCAATTTAGCCCTCTAGTTCTCATCCTATTACCACGGTGGAAGTAACCCTACAGAAGAAAACAGCCTCCTCTTGAAAGACAACAGAACCCGTTACCACAGCAACCCACAGACACTGTACAGTGTTTAGAGCCAATAAATACAGAGAGAAACATGTAAAAAAAAAAAAAAAAATTATGATGCAATATCATAAAACACATTACAATTTTTGCTATTTAAAGGCCGCTATTATAGTGTTGTATTTTAATCTTCCACTAGTGGCTAACCTGAGCTGGAACGTCAATGCTTTTTAGAGTCATCCAAAAATAATGTCACTGGTAAAACATCTACAGTACTATAAAACAAAAACTAGATAAGATGATTTGATGTTAGCTTGATAAAGCCTGGTCTAAAAGTTTAGTTTCAAAAGCTTAAGATTTAAAGGTTTTACTGTCAGATATAGAAAGTAGCTTTTACGATTAGACCCCCAAGAAACCATATCAAACCAGTTCTGTCCCTAATAAACCTTTTCCCAATTAGACCAAAACCATGGTTTTATTATGGTAAAAGTGAAATAACCATGTTATTGAAGTAATCATGGCGGAATGATTATCCCTATCCTTTGTATAACCACTTTTTTTTTATACTACAAATACCATGGTTAAACTATGGTTAGTGTAGCAAAACCATGGTTAATTGTGTTTTTTTTATGTTTCTAGGCATTGCCAGATGTAGCTAACATGTTTTAATGTTGCTAACATGTTTCTAGCATATATTAGCATATTGCTAGCATGTTTTAGAATGTTGTTTAGTACGCTGCTAGCATGCTTTATCCCATCCCTAGTGCTAGTATGTTAACACGTTGCTAACATGTTTCTAGCATATATTAGCATATTGCTAGCATGTTTTAGAATGTTGTTTAGTACGCTGCTAGCATGCTTTATCCCATCCCTAGTGCTAGTATGTTAACACGTTGCTAACATGTTTCTAGCATATATTAGCATATTGCTAGCATGTTTTAGAATGTTGTTTAGTACGCTGCTAGCATGCTTTATCCCATCCCTAGTGCTAGTATGTTAACACGTTGCTAGCATGTTTTAACACATTTGCTGTATAATTTCAAAGGCTACACCCTCTGGAGGCCACATCGAGGCTGCCTCATTTCAGAACATTATATTCCACAGTAGGAAAGAAATTACAGTCATTTATCCCTCAGGGATAACAGTGAATTTATAATGGTTACTTTTCTGAAATGAGACATCTTTGATGACATATGTCGTCCCCAGCTATTGCTAACAAGTTGTTAGTATGTTTTAAATATGTTGCTAGCATAATTTAGCACATTGCTTGGATGGTTTACCACGCTGCAAGCATGTTTCTAACATATTTTTGCATGTTTATAGCATACTGAGTCAGAACATCCCGAAGGTCTCGGAGCTCTAGGACAAATTACTGTTAGAAATGTAAATTTATAGATAAATAGATCAGCGTTGTCAAGCCAACATAATTATTAGCAATATATATGTTTCTTTCAATAGAGAAAGATTTGCTTCAGTTGTGTCACTGAACTGTGTATAACTGTGTGTAGTGTTCACTCAAAAATGAAAATGCATTTAGTCAGTAATTACTATTTAGATCTGTGATCACCTCAAAATCTAACTGTCACTGTGCTGGGAGATGTGATAAGCTAGATTTGCACAACGGGTGACATTTAGAGTGCAGACGTTATGTCGTGTGAGTGTGTGAAAGAGAAATTGTGAATGTGAGCAGACAGCTGTGGGCCAGCATTAGCTCTTTAGTTTTAAACACCTAATAAACACTTGCCAGTTCCTCTTTAAGTTTTTATTTTTAAGGCATAAAATGGCACATGTGAGAAACATAGGTCAACCTAGTAGACAAAACTGCTAGTGCGGTCACACACAAGCATCCCAGTTGGCACTTCAACATTTATTCATGGGTGAATCAGTGTCATGGATCCATCACAGTCGAATTTTGCTTCGGTTTTGCTAATTGAATCAATGTTGATATATCGCAGCATTGGGTTGTTTTCTATCATGGTGGGTGCTTTCCATTTATTTCTACTGTTTTTATACTGAACTAATGATATTTTCTATCCCCTAGTGCTAAACCTATAAATAAAGTCACAGAAATGTTGTATAAAAATGTTTTCAGCTGGTTGGTCTTGGTCCACACAACAGTGCTTAGTCTAGTTCTTTAGGTTTTCCCTTTAAAAACATAAAAGTCTAATAAATAAGCATACATTAATTCTACCTTGTTTTCTGATGGTTATATTATTACTGGGTAGAAACTATGATAACTCGTTCAGTAGAGCTTCAGCAAATACGTGAGTGTGGGAACATGTGCAGGTTGAGTGTGAGTTCATCGCAGTGTAAACAGTAACACGTATCTTTATACACCAGAACGCTACAGGCCAAAACCTCTTGACTAAAGGATGACCCATTTAGGGACATATAATATTTTTGAAAGACCACGAATGTGAGAAAGGGCGCTACTGCGTTTTGTGTGTTTGCTGCTTCATTGTGCCTGCGTGTTTTTAGCTCACTGCCAGTGGCAGACTGCTCAGATGAAGGGAAATGGGACAAACAGAACTCCTCAGAGAAGGAGAGGAGGAAGACATCATAAAAACACCGATAGGGTTACTCATCACAGACATAAATGAGAAAGAGGAAGAAAATATACAGCTCAAAATTATAATTGCAATTCAAAAAACAACTGCATAATTCTAATTCAAATTTAAAGTTTGCTTTACACTCTGGGTCAGTCCATGAATGTTGCTGAAATACTGAAAGCAGATGTATGAGAATACCATGCCTTTTTTGAAAACGAGAATTCAGGTTATTTTTATTTATTTATGAATTTTTACGCTTTAACAATCTGTGCTACTACAGCAGCAGATGACTATTATTCTGTGACGTGGAACTGAGGAAGAACTGATGAAGGTACTGTTCAATTGTTGGTTGACCAGTGGAAAGGGGCATTTCATTTTTATTTTAATTTAATTTTTTTATGAAAAAGGCATCATTTTCTCATTCTTCTGCTTTCAATATTAAATAATAATAATAATAATAATAATAATAATAAAACAATTGAATGCAGTGTACAAAATGTCTAGTTCAAATGTCAAAAATTCTAATTCAGAATTTAATTCTATTTTTAAAACAATCACTTTAAAAGAAAATCACAAATACCAATTACATATTCTAACTGAAGTTCATATTTCTAAAATCTAATTAGGAATGTTGAAAAAGTTTTCATTCAGACTTCAAATTTCAAAAGGCATATAATTGATGCCAATAAACAGCAACAATTTTGAGCAGCTAAACATAACTAAATATAACAGCTGGAAGGATTAATTTATTCAGATGTAAAATCAATACAACACATTCTCAGCAAATATTTACTAAAGTAAAGACAAAGCTGCAAACAACCTTGAGCTACAGTTCCCATCTTTCCTGCAATACCACTGATTCACACACACACACACACACACACACACACACACACACACACACACACACACACACACACACACACACAGCTCCTCCTACCGATTTTATGTACGATAACCGTGAGTCGTCTGACGAGCTCCTCCAGAGAGTCCTCTCCCAGCTTCACCCACAGGATCATGATGAGCAGGACGCAGAGAATCAGGAGCAGCGGAGGCACACAGCACTGCTGCTCAGGAGAGAGGGATTCTGATGGGGGGAGAAAGGAAGCCGTGTCGCTGATCAAACCAGCACTGCTGCAAGAGATGCTGGAGAGAGAGAGAGAGAGAGAGAGAGAGAGAGAGAGAGAGAGAGAGAGAGAGAGAGAGAGAGAGAGAGAGAGAGAGAGGAGCCTCAGCAAAGCAGTAAGGATGAGACAGCAACACACTGACACACATACACACACTCACGCTCCGCATCAGCCATGCAGAGTCAGCACACACACACACACACACACACACACACACACACACACACACACACACACACACACACACACACACACACACACACACACACACACACACACACACACACACACACACACACACACACACACACACACAGAGAGAGAGGTTTACTATCTTTGTGGGGACTCTCCATAGACGTAATGGTTTTTATACTGTACAAACTGTATATTCTATCCCCCTTCACTAACTCTACATCTAAACCCACCCATCACACAAAACTTTCTGCATTTTTACATTTTCAAAAAAAAAAAAAAAAAAAAATTATAAGCTTATTTCCTCAAGGGGACCTCAATTTAGGTCCCAACGGTGACACCAGTCCCCATGAGACAGTGTGCATTCAGGTTGAAGTCCCCACCAGGATAGAAAAACATGAACACACAGGTATGTGAATATGAATGATAGTAAGGTCACTACATGATACTATGACAGAAATGCATGCAAACTGCACATAAACAGACTGTGACGGCATGACCTACAAACATGCATGTGCTCATTAGCACTCATGCATAACTGTGTGTGTGTGATATGTCATATTCATTTATTATCCTCAGTTAGAACACAGTCTGAGAAAATAACTGCACTCAAATCACATCTGATCTGAGGGCAGCTCGTCAGTGAGGCTTTATAAATCATTAAGGTCAAGAAAGGACATGTGGGTTTATTTCGGGGTTTTGATTCTGGTATGCTGTGAGAATGTTTTCATGAATATTAAATGGCTCACTTTCTTACTGTTAAAGCAAATAACTGCACAAATGTAGCACAAAGAACCATGAAAGAGTTTAGTGCTGCATTACTGTGTCAGTCTACCTCGAGATGAGCACGTCTGTAGTTTTGGAACACGGCGACACCTTATGGTCGAGAAGCAGAATTACAGATGCCATGACTGGCGTTTCCGTGGAGAGGGCCATTATTGCGAAATAAACCACGATATATATATAATAATCATTATAATCATATATATATATATATGCGCGAGAGGAATATTTCCCACGCCACGAATCAAATATAAGCTACTAAATAGTTTTTTAATTTCTTTTCTTTGAATAACTAGGTGAAGAGCTCAGTGGTTGCATTTGACAAATGAACATTGCAATTTGTGTAAACATTTAGAAAATGGAGATCATTTACCTGTTTTTTTCACCTGTAGGATCCAGCTAATATTATTTTATGGGGGTAATTATGAGGTAACAGCTGGGTTGCATGCAAAATATCTTATTTTACACACATAGGCTACAGTACACATATTCCACTACAAAACAAACAAACAAACAAAATAAAATGCTTGAATCTAATTGGTTGGCGAACGTTCTAAGGTGCGCAATTATTTTCAAGGAAACGCACGGATAAAGTAGTTCCAGGCAGGTCTTGACCGCATTACAGTTACATATCACTTCGCCAAATGATTTCAGTCATGTCAAATATCTTTATAGCCGACAACAGCAAAAGAAGCAAAACCCACAGCGATACTGACCAAGCAAATAAATATAGTAAAAAAAAAAAAGAGATAAAAGCGACAAATTATTTCCATGTTTTATGCCACAAAATTACGTTTTATTAAAGCACACTCTCTTTCTCATTTACAATTGCATTAGGCTACGTCTAACCAAGCTTTTTATTAGTTATCTTTTCAGCTGTTTTATTGTAGCTGTAATAAAGCAAAAAAAAAAAAAGCTTAAATATACCAGCTTCAGAAAGGCATTCAGTTAAATAGGTTTGCCAGTTCTTTTGTTCAGTAGTTAAATATCTTAAAATTAATTTAAGCCTTAAAAATTATTAGTCATAAAATATCTTGCTTACATGGTTTCATTATGAACAGTATTTTACAATTATCAGTATTTATCAATACTGCCACTTTGAATTGGAAAGGAAATAAGAAAGCAACCTTTTTTTTTTTTTTTTTTGTATAAAACGGTTTATTTATTCAAGAAAAGAATGACAGGATGTTTGTTCATTTTGAATTCTGCTTTGTACACAGTGCAGAAAGAGTTTGAAACCCTTTAAATGGACAATCATTTTACTCTCCTTCACCCTCGATTCCCAATGACATTAAAATACAGATAAAAACAGTTCCAGTGACACTTCAGTATCTTTTCCACTGAATCCAAGGACAAAATTAATTCATCAGTCCATTTCCATCTTCGCCATGTAAGTGTGCACTACGGGGGAGGAGGGAGAGACCGAGACCGATTTTCACCCGGTTTACCAAGCCACTTCCATCAATACATTTCATGAACATGGGAGAGACGAGGGAAAAACACTACAACAGTAATCTATAATCTTGCCCATAATGATCCAATACTTCAGAAAAGTAACTTTGTCCTCACAGAATCAACCTGAGGCTTGTTAAGATCACACAGCATTGTGGGTAATTGATTTTACATGTACAGGATCTTACAGAGGTCATGTAGTTCATTTAAGTGCATGTTATTTAACAGGTCCATTCATATAAATTAAAGAAATGGTCGACATTTAAGGTTCCTCTTTTCTTTTACACTCAGTACAAAGGTCACAGCCTGTATAATTACAAACAACAACAAAAATATATATATATAATAATGAAGATGGACTTAAGAGGAAAAAGGTTCTTTCAACACTGATCCAGAACCAGAGGATGGTACAAAAGCACCAGAGAAATTAAACGGACATTACAGCCAATCAGATGTGTCTGTATTTTCTTGACACCTGGAGACTTTGAAGTGAAAAATAAAGGGCACTAGAAGAAAAGCAAGAAAAAAAAAAAAGGATCTCAACAAGTGGACTTAAATATTATCAAAAATGTAAACGCAAACAAATCTTTACAAAAACAAAACAAAAAACTAGCATTCACACATTAACTACACAACTGAAAAGAACCCACAACAGACCTGCGACCTTGTGCTACTGACAGTTACACTGTAAAACCACTAGATAGTCATTTGTGTGTGACTGAAATCATTTGGCCATAGGATATTCTATAAACAATTTCCCTGTTATAGGAGTTTCTTACAGAGTGGCAGAAGAGTTCTGAGTAGCCCTATTAATAAACAGTCTCTTGACATGTCCCCCAAATAACATTAACTTTCCCAAAGTCTGCAAGGTCAGATGTTGGAGCTTCGTCTCCCTCTTGTGGCCCCTAGCGAAGGCCTCAGGCGTGGATCACGGGCCTTATAATGCTCGTTGAAGTCCAGACGGAAACTGAGGAACTGAAGACTCTCATCAGAGCAGGTCATTAGCAGCCGCAGAAACTCCTGCACTATGCCCTAAAGGACAGGAGAAAGAAAGGAGGCACCTCTGGGTTATATCCAGGGCTCGAGCTCCAGACATTTGTAAAAATGTCATGTGACGTGATGCCAAGACATAATCTTTTGGTATCGGAGGATAAAAAAAAAAAAAAAAAAAGATGAAATGTATCCATAAGCTAATAATGTTACAGTACATATACGGTTAATAGTCACCGAACAAATTAGTAAAATATGTATGATATAATCGTCGTTATTGATCAACATTAGCAGTTTTGAAATGATCAGTATTGGTTTGTATTGAAATTACCAGGGCTTATTTCATTTAAAAAAAATTATCAAATCGATTAATCAAATCCAGAATAAAAGTTTGTGTTGAAGTTGAAGTTTATTTGTCATTACACATGTACAAGTACAGTATAACGAAATGAAGTTTGGAGCAAGCCTCCGGGCCGCAGCCGATTATTCAGGCGCCGCCCCAAAACATAATGTGTGTGTATATTATATATATAAAACAATTTTCTTAAATATAGACCTTTGTATGCATTTATACACACACACGCACACGTTATGTAAACACAAACTTTTATTTTGGATGTGATTAATCGCGATTCATCGATTTGACAGCACTATTTATTTTATAACTCCTGTAAACTCAACTGTAACGTTATTTTTTAAACATGCATTATATTTTCAGTTTAGATTTCTTTTTTACAGAAAATAAACATTGATAATATCGGCCATAAAATAATTATCAGTAATTGTCAAGACATATTGGTATACTGCAAAGAGACAAAAAAGTTACATTCATACATTTCCATAGAAATTCTGGGTTTCACTTTATTTTGATGGTCCCTTTAACACATTCTGTTGACCAAGTAACGTTGCACCTACATGTCAACTAACTCTTATTAGAGTGTTAGTAGAGTATTAGTAGACTGTTAGAAGATTAGAATAAGTTGACATGTACTTGCAAAGTAACCTATAGTCAATAGAATATTTTTGGAAGACCATCACAATAAAGAGTTAGCACATAAAGCAGAAAGTCTACTAATACTCTAATGAGAGTTAGTTGACAAGTAGTTGCAAAGATACTTATAGTCCACAGAATGTTCAAAAGGGACAATCAAGATAAAATGCTACCAAATTTTGATTAATAATGAAATTGACATTCCAATGATGTAGGTTTCCTATCTCCAGCAAGATTTCAAGTGAGAAAAGAATGTGCATGTCTTGATATATACTGATTATATTTACATTACAAAAATATTCCAATAGTTCTAAAGCATATGCATTTTCCAGAATAAAGGGCTTTAATCGGAAAATCATGTTCATATAAAAATGATTAATGTTCACATTACATTATAATCTAGCATGATTACAAACCACGTTCTGCTGTAACCCTGTAAGACTCCCATTTAGTGTTTGAGCATTGCCTATGTGATGTGTGGATCAACATAAAACGCTCTACTAAACACCATTAAGCATGTTCCCTCACACCCATACCTGCTGGTTCAGCACTTTTTCACGCAGGCATGAAATGGTATTGGTTTATTGGGCGAGCATATTGAAGTGTATGAAAGGCTGTGTAGGGTACCTGATAGAAGTGTGTGAGTAATCTGAGTTGAGAGCACATTTTTGGTATGGTGTCTTTAAACTCCTGCACACGTCTGTTCTCCTCTGCCTCCTGCTCTGCTGTTACACCCCACTCGCCCTGAAATACACATACACAGAGCTATAAACAAACACACAAAGACACACTCTGGCACTCTTTTTGCCTTTGTTTACTTTCACAGCAATTTAGCTGACACAAGAAAAGAAAAATCAATGGCAATAGAAAATAAACACCATCCCTGTAAAAAGAGCATCACCTATACATTTGCTAATGGCCACTTTCTAGAGTCAAATAAAAGAGTGGATCATAATTCTTCTTTCCAGTGCTGGACACTCTGAACATGTGACTAAGCATTAGGAATGCTCTGGCCTATAAGAAGCCTTGCTTTCTTTTAACATATAGTTATAGCAATGGCCAACTTTGTTTTATGTGTTTTCCAGATGGGCTACCAAAACGTAAGCCCGTCGGCTGGACGGTGAATCTTAAATAGTGAAATAATATTCCTTTCTTGACCTGTGTTGTTAACTCTCTTGACTTGATCTTTGAAGAGTGCGGGTGTGTTCGTGGTTCGCGTTTATATCCACCGATCAGGCAGGCCAAGTAATAAAAAAATAATATTCCAATCAATCATGGGTGGATGAGAGATAAATCACTGTGTTTGTTTGATAAAGACGTTTTGCGAGCCCTGTGAGAGAATCATTCCGGTTGCCACTTTCAAAACAATCCCTCCCTCATGTGAACTGACAGGGGAGCAGAAGCTCATTAAATATGCAAATCTTATCCAATCCTAGCCGTGGGCGTTTACTTCCAAGTCTTCAGTGCGGCACGCCCATCAAAACCGAGCGTTGAGGAGAGAGCCTCAAAACCAGTGTAGAAAATAGCCTATTACTTATTCATTATGATGTTTTTGAAGGTAAAAACCACACAAACGTCATTAGTTGACCTCAGACAACATATATATATATATATATATATATATATATATATATATATATATATATATATATATATATATATATATATATATATATATATATATATAGATATATATATATATATATATTCATATATATATATATAAATGAAACAGCCAGTTCATGACATTTAAAATGAAATGTATTCTGTTTTCAGCATCATTCCTCCAGTCTTCAGTGTCACATGATCCTTCAGAAATCATTCTAATATGAGGATTCGCTGCTCAAGAAACATTTATTTTTATTATAAATGTTGAAAACAGTTGTACTGCTTAATTTTTCTTGTGTGGAAACTGTGATACATTTATTCAGGATTCTTTGATGAATAGCTTAAAAGAAAAGTATTTATTTGAAATGAGGCACTTTTGATCAATTTAATGTGCCCTTGCTGAAAAAAAGTTTTCTAAAAGCACAACAACTAAAAAATTCCTACATGCATTAAAAAAATCTTTTAAATAATTCTCTATAAGCAAGATTTGTTTACAGTATTGCACTTGCAACAGAAAGGCCTTCTGGAGGATTTAATAGTAGAAGTGAAGGTCTAAAAATGTGCATTATTTGAGCTCTAACACCAGTTTCATGGCCAGTAAGAAATATTTATGGCTGATAAAATGTCCTAAATTTCACCTGACAGAATGAGTCAATGAATTCTGCAGACAGCAGAAAGCACAAGGATAGCAATATCAACTTTTTAGCATTTAATGTGTGGAAAAGCACTTTTTTCTTTCTCTCTGTACATACCATCTCTTCTCTCTGTCTCTTCTTGTCCTCGAATTGGATGCGTAGCTGCAGCTCTTCTAGAGCGGAGCGGTACAGCGTGTCCTGAGCGTTCTGGAACTCAATGATCTGGTCAAACACTGCGCGCAACTGATTCAACAGAGACTGCGCACACACAGAGGACAATAGAGTTAAGGAAATGAGGACAAGTACGAGTGACCACCACTGGTACACAAATCACCCTGTGTAAAGTCCATCGTACCCTGTTGTTCACATCTAGCAGGCAGCGAGAAATGATGGTGTCCAGAAAAACATCATGAGCTGCAATAATGTGATCCAGATCCTGCGCCTGCTGGACCTTATTCCACAACTCATCCCAAGAGCATTCCAACACCTACAGTGACAAACACACACACACACACACACACACACACACACACACACACACACACACACACACACCAATTAATAATACAGCTCAACTGTTTTGAATGAGAAACAAGAAAAAGTCAAGAGGGACGTACCTCAAATGTGATATAATACTGCATCTGATGGATGAAGTGAACCATCTCGGAAGCGAGAACATGACATTGGTGCAGTACGCCAGAGAGCTCTGTGCAAATACACAACAGACCTCTCATCTGTCTGCTGAGAAATGTAGATCTCACAAACCGTTACGTTGGTTCAAAAACTGAAAACTACACTCACCCGGCATGCTCTTCAGCAGTTTGGCGTTACACATTTGACCTTTCCAGATGTCTGTGAGGATGTACTCCATTCTTTTAGCCCTCCACAGGAAGTTGAACACACGCAGGTAGTGGCTCATACACTCACGGGTGAACACCTGACGCAGGAATGACATACAATGCGGTTACAACAGGCTATAGTCCTGTTATAGAACAAATATATTTTCTTGAAGAAAAATATTGCAACCGGTATCAGAATCTGCCAATTTTCCTGTAAATAAGAATTCAAAATTGGTGCATCACTAATAAAAATCTTAAATAAAACATTTTTAAAATGTAATAAAGTCTTTTCACTGCAAAACAAATGCAGTTTTCAAAGAGCAGTGTTTTTCTAGTTTTCTTGCAAATTAATTTGTAGTTTGTAAGGTGATATTAAATATAACTATCCGTGTACTAAGGTAAAAAAAAAAAAAAAAAAAAGAAATTAGGTAATTCGGCCCACATATTACACGTTACATTTTGCCAATCTGGCCCTCAACCTAAAAGGAGTTTGACACACCCCTGCTTTAAAGCATTTTAGATGAATAGACTTTCAATGGAGACACAAAAATATCTCAGATTTCATTGAAAATATCTTCATTAGTGTTCCGAGCGAAAGTCTTACGGGTTTGGAACAACATGAGGGTGAGTAAATGACAGAATATTATATACATTATATTATATTTTACATATCATCTAACATATTCAAGAAAAACCATATTGTATGTGATGAATAGCTTCTCATTAATGGATGCTGAATATTATAAATCAATGCTGCAATAAATTCATCATCTTGGTTCACTGAAATGTATTGCCTGATTCTTGTATGGGCCTTGGTCAGGCTCTTGACTACCCCTCTGCTGAAAACATGCAAAACCTCTTCCATGTCAAAAATGACCCGAATGAGTTATAGATTAACAGTAATTAAATTAGTGTTTGTAAAGTATAACTTCTGTGAGCAGAAAATTATGACAAAATGTATCTAAATGGGCTAGAACACTCTTGCTGGGTGCAGACGGTCCACAGCTGCCTGTACTGATGAAAATTAAGCCACACATTTACCGTGGCAATGGGCCCCTCTACATGATAATCCAAACTGAAGACGTCCCAACCGGTGTCCCCAGGAGAAACCTGGACAAAACAGGAGACCGCATCCACATCCACATTCAGTGATACACAATTATCTACTGAAATTTGCCATCTGATATTTGTTTGGCTCAGTTTCTTCTCAGTACCTCCAGTAGCCGGACATCAAGCCTCTTTAGTATCTCAGGACTGTCAAACTGGGCATTGGTTGCCCTGACAGCGGTCTCCAGGATACCGGTTAGATTGTGTTGGTAAAGAGTGGTGGCAGCCCTCACCAACTCTGGCCTGAAAGAAAGCCAGAGATAAAAAAGATGGATGACTCCAAGAATTAATGTCCTTACTGAAGGAGAAAGATCGGTTATAAATCAATGATGAAATCAAGCACATTCAGGTCAAGCTACACAAACAAACTTACTTGAGCAGGTCCATGAGATGTCGGATGAAGTCTCCCTGGCCCAGCAGAAGGTATCTCCTCATGGCCTGAAGATGCTCCAGCAGTTGGTAGTTCTTATTCAACACATCCAACAGATACTTACTGGTCTCAAAATATGCAGCATCAATCTTACTCTGAAAGGCCCCTTCCAGATCAGTGAACAATTCTGTCGCTGAGAAAGATATAAAGGGTGTTAAATGAGAATGAGAGAAAAAGAGGAATGAGGCAGAGCAAGAAAGACTGACTGAAAACACCCTCATGAAAATATAGTATTTTCTATGGCAAATCCTTACGGCAAACATGATATTAATTACAAACTTATATTTCCCATGCAAATGAGCAGTGCTGAAATATTAAAAAGCAGAACAAAGACAAAACTCCTTTTAGATAATAGATAAATAGCGTGGTCACGATATAGGAATTGAGATACAATACCATGAAAAAGATCAATATTCGATAATATTAATATTATCTCAATCTTTTTCCATCCACTGAAACAATATTTTCAAGCTTCAAAAAGTACATGAC
This sequence comes from Paracanthobrama guichenoti, assembly GCA_018749465.1. Classification (NCBI taxonomy): domain Eukaryota; kingdom Metazoa; phylum Chordata; class Actinopteri; order Cypriniformes; family Gobionidae; genus Paracanthobrama; species Paracanthobrama guichenoti. The sequence goes on from CM031943.1 coordinate 39,518,353, forward strand.
GCTCGTAACAGTAATCCATATAAATCAAGCGGTTTAATCAGTCTTCTCAAGAGACCCTGATCGCTTTATATGATGAACTGAGTTTAACAGCCTTTTATTCACATATAAACATTGATCAAGAACCATTACAATTATCTCAGCCCTAAACGTTTGCTCACTCTATGCATTACTGTTTTTACAATAAATGGGGTCATTTAGTTGCAATAGCGTTACACACAGCACAAAGAAGCCTGATTTCAAACTTTCAAAAAAAAAAAAAAAAAAAAAAAGGTAAACAGCCACTACATAAAATAAATAAATTACAAACACAAATAATAAAAAAAGATACATTTTTTAAATACAAAAAAGCTAAATAAATATGGCTTTAAGTTTTTCAGGTAGGTCTAGCAGTAGCATTCAGGTACAGAAATTGAATAAAGTAAAATTAGGCTGCTGTCACTTTAAGACTGAGTGGATGGTTCCAATATACCGTTACACATGCGTATCAACTGTTTACATTCACTTAAGACATAACGGACCAAGACTTGTTGTTTGAGAGGCAGCTTTGTGTGTGCTCGCTTTTGGTGTGAGAGCAAAACCTGTGGGAATGAGTAAAACTATACGCATACCCGCAATCCCGCACTGAAAATCATCCCTGAGAGGAAGCGGCCGTATGTCAACTCTCTGTTCGAGAGAGCGCAGCTGGTATCAGTGTATCGATCCTGTGGAAAATGTGTATGGCACTGGAACAGTTTTAGATATTTTAGTATCAATACGCATAGAAAAATCTATATTTTTTGACAAGGTTCAAAACAAACCCTCCCTCATTTGAACTGACAGGGGAGCAGAAGTTCATTAAATATGCAAATCTTATCCAATCCTAGCCGTGGGCGTTTACTTCCAAGTCTTCAGTGCGGCATGCCCATAAAAACCGAGCGTTCAGGAGAGAGCCTCAAAACCAGTGTAGAAAATAGCCTATTACTTATTCATTATGATGTTTTGAAGGTAAAAACCACAAAAATGTCATAAGTTGAACTCCGACAACAGTATAATTTTTTTAAAAAAGCCAGTTCATGACACCTTTAACAATAAAAAGGATAAAAACTGAAAAAAAAAAAAAAAACTTTTTGAAAACTATTAAAAACAATACTGAACCTAAAACAACTTTACATTAAAATAAGCTTACATTAAAAGTAAATTTCATAATGGTATTACAAAAAAAAAAGTAATTAGTACCAATAAAAATACCAGGAAAATAGAAACTATAATAACCTTGGCTGTGACTGTTTAAAAAAGGTCAACGTGACTGCATTGTTTGCCAGATTAGGTTGTACAAAGGATATACATGTAAAGAGCAAACTGCCTTGAGGCCAGAAAAAACAAAACAAAACAAAAAAACACAAAGTCAATGCAGAGTAAGAAAGAGACACCAGAAAATAAAGAACCTTCTAGAATCACACTGAAGGACAGAGATGTGCGTTGGAGGCTAAAAGCATTGATTAGCCATGCTAGCAAAGACGTTAAATACAGCCAACGTCGATATGGACAACTACATCATAGACGGACAGTCAAAAACAGCACTTTCCTCCACAACAGATCAATCCTTCTCTCTCCTCTTTCTCCATCTCTTACTTTCAGCAGGTTATTTAACTATTAGCTGCCATTATGGACACAAATAATCGCATTAGCAAGCATAAATGCAGCTATTTTAAGCAACTACATTAGCGCTAGCTCACCATCTTTGGGAGAGTCAGTGGATTTGGAGGCGGGCATGATCTTTCCCGGCGGCGTCCTGTCGTGGCAAACCTGATGCAGGAAGTTGATGGATTTGCCAATGAGTAGCACCTGGAGAAGGGCAGAAAGGATGAAAACACATCAGATGGCATCATTAAATGCTCATTTAATTTGAAGATGAAACAGTTTGATTGTTTAATGCAAGACATTACCTAACAGTGTTTTTGCTATTTAAGAGGAAAATGTGAGTGCTGTTTGGCTGTGAAATTCATAGCCACTTCCTAGTGTGTACTGAGTGGTTGATATAGGTTATAATAATAATACAATTATTATATATAGACAATATATTAATAAAAGTATAGTTCGAATACATACATACATATGCACGGGCAAGCACCTTTTTTCCCCAGAAAACATAAAAATCTTGTTTGTGCATGTCTTATTCCTAACTCAATAACACTGATGTTATGCCATCAGGGATCAAGTCAATGTAAAGTACATGATGTACTACCATGAAATAAGTGCTGTACCTTCCTGGCTTGGTCCATTGTGATGAAGGACGGGATCATACTCTTCCTCAGAGAGTACTTGTCATGCCACAGTCTGTCCGTCTTCACTGTTGGGTCAGAGGCTACAAAGAACTGAACACACATTTTGATTGTCAGAAGGATTTCTTAACTTTTAGTTTGTCTGATTTAAGAAAGTTCTTAAGCTACGGCCTGTAACACACATACAGTCTCATAATGTTTATGCTGATGAAACATCACTGCAGCTGCAAGACAAATAAATAACCTCCATCGACTGGTCAACTGATCACTGTAATGCAATGACCTTTCTGTGGTAATTACACAGACGGAGGGAATGAAAGTTGTACATCAGTACTTTCAACACGGCAACTATTAAAATGACTATTGCCGAGAATAACGATGCAGAGCGCAACAAGGAGCTCGTAAACCCTTGGACCAGGAAGAGAGTGTTGTCGATGGGTACATTAGTGATATAACCCTCTCCGTCACCTCCACCCTCAACACTGCTTACACTGTGAAAAAGCCTGTTACACTTCAGCGCGGGCGAGATTAAATCCTGTGATTACGGGCAGGAACGTCTGATTGGTGCCCATGCTGAGGGGAAGCTGGGAGTTGATTGGGCGATAACTCTTTTACGCCCAACGACTTCAAACTTAGTCGAGTGGGCACAGACTAAGTAAAGAAAGATTCATTGACACTATTTGGTAATGGTGGAGGACAAGGTGAAGTAGATGTGTGTATGTGAGAGAGAGAGAGAGAGAGAGAGAGAGAGAGAGAGAGAGAGAGAGAGAGAGAGAGAGAGAGAGAGAGAGAGAGAGAGAGAGAGAGAGACACAGAGAGAGAGAGAGAGAAGGCCACAGAGGAAGTGGAAGGAGAAGGGCCCATTAGAGCAGCCTCATCTGTCCTCATCTGGGTGTCTGTGTGTAAGAGACTGTGGTTCACTATGTCCGGAAAACTAAATCACACTCAAGTGCAGCGGTTTTCTCAGACATACACCAGTTCAGAAGTCAACAGAGTCTGACACTTGCCTGAGATCAGCTTCCATTATATGGTGGAAATGATTTAATTAATAACTTTGTATCAATTAAGAGGTATTTTTAACACCCCACCAAGTAGACACAAAGCATCTAAATGTAAGAACAAAACTATCTAGTTAAAAATAATGAATTAAGGCATGTTTTCTACACAGTTTTTACTAAATGAACTGTGAAAATAGTGCTATATTAGTGCTGTCAAATCATTAAATCAGTTTTAAATTTTTTTTTTTAATCGGACCGTCTGAACCAGTGTTATCAACTAAAATATATTTTTATATTATTTTTATTTAAATTTGTATATTTTTGTAATTTAAATGAACCTGATTTTTATTTTTATTCAAATACAGACAAACTTTAAAAACTTTAAGAGTTTAAATTTAAGTGTAAGTGCTAAATATACTAAAACAGAAATAAAAAATAAATAGAAATATAAAAAAACTAATAAAAACGACAAAAGCACATTCAAATTCTAAAATTAAAACAATTAACATATAAAAAGACAAGTGAATCAAACTCTTACGTCGCTAATTAAATTATTTAAAATATTTTTAATTTTACATAATAAATTAATAAAATGTATATATCTGAACACTATCCTACTTTCGTTCGAGGCTTGTGAAGCTAATGATACACTCTTTAGGACAAAATTAAAAGTTAATTAAAATCATAGCGATAGTCAACTCTTAATTCTATACTGTATGTTACTGTGCTGTTATACTATATATAAATCATAGCAAATATATTGTAAATATTTAGTCCAGGCCTATATGAAAGGCACAGAGTAAAGACTAGAGTACATAGGTTTGCAGTGCTGACTGAAAAGTAACTGCTCAAGTAATTAATTACAGTCTAAGCATATACAGTAAGTTCTGACAAGGATATCTGGGAGGGACTTTGCAAAAGAAATTCAGTGCGTATCTATGTCCTGACCTCATGGTACGTGTCCTCTAGCTCCCCGTCATAGATCCAGCGATACAGGAAATTGAGAATAGGGTGGGACACCAGACCAAGGATGTGCTGGATCAACGCTCTCATGTGGGGGTCACCCGTCTTTCCATACGCATGTACAGCTGAGGCTAGCTCTCCTCCTTTGCGCCCTGTGAGAGAAACCAGGGTAAGGCAGGTGCTAAAAGCACCTTTTTACTATGAAACATGATCAGGAGTCTGACATTAATGCTAAATACATTTTAAGTGTATTGTTCTGCAGGGTGTATATTTTAAATGAGTTGTATCATCCCTAACCTTGGCAGTAATCCACCAGGGCGGCCAGTGTTTTCAGCCGAACCTTGGGGTCGTAAGTCCACACCAGCAGTCTCCTCAAAGTCAGACTGCTGTCCACGCTCATGTTTACACCCTGATCGTCTTCCACCTGGAGCTAACACACACACACACACACACACACGACAGTTACCCCTTTTTCACAGAAATGGTGCTGGTTCTCATACTTGATCGTTTCAGTGTTTTTATCTATTAAGCTGCTTTTGATGCAAATCAGAAAGCGTAACAAATACAATTAATTTATTTCAGAAGGGGTACATACATTGCCCAGATATCACCAAGAAATCAAAACTGACAATACTTTTTTTATTTTATGGAATATTGCAGTATTTATTGTAAATGTGCAAATCCTTATTTAATTCATGTGCCCTCTTAATCTTTAATCAAACTGGCTTAAAAAATAACTTCCCCTCCCTCTTGCAAGGACATCTCATCTCTTCTCTGATGGTGTGTTGAATGACATGAGGGCAAGACAACCTGCAACATGAGATCCACCAATAGCAAACCACAACCATCCAAAAAATTCCCAATGGACAAAATCTACATTTTTATAGAATATATACATTTTTAGTTTCACTCGCATATACGTCAGAATAGGGAAGAAGAGGAAAATCACAACAACTTCCGTTTCATGCTGACTATGTTATCCTGCAGATTTCTCCAGCAAAGCGGCTTGATTAAATGAATGTCTCATGGTCAAACACACACATTCTCCTCTGCGCTGTCCCGTACTCACCTGTGCATGAAGTACAGATAGCAATCTGTAGTACTCCTTCAGCTCTTGATGCAACGCAGCACAAAAACTCTGAGAGCAAAGAGTGAGAGAAGAGAACGAAACAAGCATTACTAAAACTATAGTGCGCGAAATACCTGAATATAAAGTACTGTTCATAAGTTTGTGGTCAGTAAGATTTTTAAATGTTTTTGAAAGAAGTCTCTTATGCTCACCAATGCTACATTCATGTGATTAAAACAGTGCTATTATGAAATATTATTGCAATTTAAAATAACTGTTTTCTGTTTTAATATACAAGTTATTCCAGTTATAGCAAAGCTGTATTTTCAGCATCATTCCTCCAGTCTTCAGTGTTACATGATCCTTCAGAAATCATTCTGATATGATGATTTAATGCTCAAGAAACATTTATTATTAGCATTATTATCATTACTTCTGATAATTTGTATGCATTCTTGCAGAACAAAAGTATTAACTTGTATAATAAAATAAAATGTATAATCTAGTAACAACAAGATCTGTGCAGGGGTTAAGGTTGTATGTGATGTGCTCACTGCCAGTCATGTCACATTTCCTACCTGTCCGACTAGGCCAAAGGCTCGATCCAAGCTGTGGGAATCTGTATATTTTCTAATTTTATTGTGGAGCCAGCCGAGCTCTGCCAGCCTGCTGCTAGTGTCTCTTAGAGACTTGCACAACGGCACCTAAAGAGCAAAAATGCAGAACAGTTTACGATCCCGTAACAACAGACTACAAGAAAAACTTTTGTTTATTTATTTTAGGGGTGTAACGATACCCTCATGTCACGATTCGATACATATCACAATACGATATTATTGCTATACTCCAAGACATATGGCAAAAGGTTAACGAAAAATGTACTGTTGATTAAAATGCTAAATTTGGTTTTACATTGGGGGTGGAAATGAATAGGCTTGGACTTAGTGCTGGAAACCCAATGCACAGGACAATGGTGACAGCAGAATAAAAATATTCATTATTCTGCAGCTGAAAATACAGAATTATTTTAGACGAATATGCACTTTGTCACGGACTAGATATATTTAAAATAATGGAGGCCACTTTTTACTGGTAACATAAGACGTTTGGCATGATCAGGACCCACAAATATTCCTCCACTGCATTATTATACATTACATTCAACATTATATATAGTAGTTTAATGTAGTACCGACACTAAAACTCTGTAAACTTTTCTCACACAGTAATTTTCATTTTGGGTGAACTACACACAATACAGATTGTCACTGTCCACGATACATATTGTTGTATTTTTGTATTGTGATATATTGTGACAGTACAAACCCGATTCCAAAAAAGTTGGGACACTGAACAAATTGTGAATAAAAAAGAATGCAATAATTTACAAATCTCAAACTTATATTTTATTCACAATAGAATACAGATAACATGTCTCATTTTTCAACATTTGATATTTTGAAATGTCATGCCAAATATTGGCTCATTTTGGATTTCATGAGAGCTACACATTCCAAAAAAGTTGTTACAGGTAGCAATAAGAGGCCGGAAAAGTTAAATGTACATATAAGGAACAGCTGGAAGACCAATTTGCAACTTATTAGGTCGATTGGCAACATGATTGGGTATAAAAAGAGCCTCTCAGAGTGGCAGTGTCTCTCAGAAGTCAAGATGGGCAGAGGATCACCAATTCCCCCAATGCTGCGGCCAAAAATAGTGGAGCAATATCAGAAAGGAGTTTCTCAGAGAAAAACTGCAAAGAGTTTGAAGTTATCATCATCTACAGTGCATAATATCATCCAAAGATTCAGAGAATCTGGAACAATCTCTGTGCGTAAGGGTCAAGGCCGGAAAACCATACTGGATGCCCGTGATCTTCAGGCCCTTAGACAGCACTGCATCACATACAGGAATGCTACTGTAATGGAACACAATCCACCGTGCCATTCGCCGTTGCCGGCTAAAACTCTATAGGTCAAAAAAGAAGCCATATCTAAACATGATCCAGAAGCGCAGGCGTTTTCTCTGGGCCAAGGCTCATTTAAAATGGACTGTGGCAAAGTGGAAAACTGTTCTGTGGTCAGATGAATCAAAATTTGAAGTTCTTTTGGAAAACTGGGACGCCATGTCATGCGGACTAAAGAGGACAAGGACAACCCAAGTTGTTCTCAGCGCTCAGTTCAGAAGCCTGCATCTCTGATGGTATGGGGTTGCATGAGTGCGTGTGGCATGGGCAGCTTACACATCTGGAAAGTCACCATCAATGCTGAAAGGTATATCCAAGTTCTAGAACAACATATGCTCCCATCCAGACGTCGTCTCTTTCAGGGAAGATCTTGCATTTTCCAACATGACAATGCCAGACCACATACTGCATCAATTACAACATCATGGCTGCATAGAAGAAGGATCCGGGTACTGAAATGGCCAGCCTGCAGTCCAGATCTTTCACCCATAGAAAACATTTGGCTCATCATAAAGAGGAAGATGCGACAAAGAAGACCTAAGACAGTTGAGCAACTAGAAGCCTGTATTAGACAAGAATGGGACAACATTCCTATTCCTAAACTTGAGCAACTTGTCTCCTCAGTCCCCAGACGTTTGCAGACTGTTATAAAAAGAAGAGGGGATGCCACACAGTGGGAAACATGGCCATGTCCCAACTTTTTTGAGATGTGTTGATCCCATGAAATTTAAAAATCAACTTATTTTTCCCTTAAAATGATACATTTTCTCAGTTTAAACATTTAATGTGTCATCTATGTTGTATTCTGAATAAAATATTGAAATTTGAAACTTCCACATCATTGCATTCTGTTTTTATTCACAATTTGTACAGTGTCCCAACTTTTTTGGAATCGGGTTTGTATATTGTTACACCCCAAATGTATTTTTTTAAATGAAAGTTAAACATCTGCTGTAGAAATTTGTGTGAAATCAAAGTCTGTTTTAATGTATTCTGTCTGTGAATTGGCCAGTGTGTAATCTGCCCTTGTGACACTGTGCTAAAGATATTTCAGTTTGAAAAAATGGCTTTAGCTAATCTCAACTCTTACTTATTTTGGCTCTTTGTGGGCTACATCTGTTCCATTCAACAGAAAAACTCTTTAATATGGTTTAATAAAAGTCCCATTTAAGCCTTTGATCAAATTTTCAACTGGAAAGGTCACCAAGACTCCTTCAAAGCAAGTGGACTGATTGAAGGCTTAATTTCTTTTATTCTATATTTCCAAGAGAATATGCAAAATATGTGTTCCACAAATCAATGATACATAGTAGGGCTTTCCTTTTTTCCCTAATCTATTTAATATCGATATCGCAGGACGTGCGATGTCACGTATAGGGAACGTACTCGTAGTTGATCTGTGATCCGTACAGACCAGGCACCACGCGGATTAATTAAAGTTTAATAGAGTGAAAGGTTATCATTTGCACTCTTTTAAGGTCCTGTCAGTTTAAACATTCAAGCTATTAAGCCATCTGAGCACAAGACGACGTGATAGAAAACTCCTTTCTGAACTTGCATGCTGTTTTCTGTGGGCGCACACAGAGCTCTAAATTCTGTTCTCTTCCACCTCTATTTGTGCTTGAACAGACACATACATATATAATAAAATAATGTTACAAAACCCTTCTCTGCGAGTGTCCTTGTAAACACGGTCACATATGCCTTGTGAACGCAAACAATTGAGAAAGAAAAGGATCTCTCAAAAAATCATTGTATTGGATCCGTGCAAAGTGACAGCAGCCTAATATACCTGTTGCTGTATGTCAATGTTAATTATATTTAATTTATACAGTGAAGACTATGAGTGTTATTTTACATTAGAATGCTCAATTTCTGTACCTGAATACTATTAGACCTACCTAAAAAACAAAGCAGTTTATTTCATTTGCATCTTTGTTCTATTGTATTTATCTGATGCTTGTAATTAGTTTGTTTTCTATGCAGATTCACTCCCCTACAAAATTCATAATCATTCTAGAATGATTAATTCTTTCCAAATAGAGCTATTCAAATCATCTTCAATCATGTGTGTGTGTGTATATCTCAACTCTCTCCAGTTTTTCACAATTCCGCGATCGCTGAATACAACACAAAATCAGTAAAATGACGCATTTATTTTTTCACCGCAAAATAAAATCACCAAAAAATCATTTTAAAAATCACCAAAAAATAAATAATCATAATTTTAACGGTCTAATTTATTTAAAGCTGTGATGCATTGTTTTCATGAGGATGCTGACGTTGTGAAAGTGAATCTCTCAACTGTTGTCTCACATAAGTGCCAAGGACCGAGCGAACTGATTACTCAAGATGGATGAATGACCAAGTAAAAAGTATGATATGCCAGATAACACACACACACACACACACACACACACACACACACACACACACACACACACACACACACAAAAAGAGTTAATAAAAGCGCTGTAATACCACAAACTCAATTCACTACTGACACATGGACCGATGTCAGACTGGCTGATTCTGTGCACGCGTTTGCCGCCTGTCAGCGCTCGCAAGTATACGGAAATGTGTTCTATTTATAGGCTTATTGCCCTTGAACAATCAAAATCAAATACACATAATTATGCCTAAATGTCCATCTTGGCAGTTATGTCTTGAGTGAATAAGTTTAGGATGTGTGACAGCATTGGGTCCGTGCATTACTGTAGGTCTTTAAAGTAAAAGCACCCTAATATAGCCTATACTCAAAGAACAACAACAGGAAGAAAAAAAAAAAAAACCAGTAGCCTACTTAAATGTAAAGCACCGTTTGTATCTGTATCTTCATGTTGTATTTATTTGTCCTCCTATCATTTGTTTATTAGTCCTTATTTTATTACTGACTGTTTCCTTGATTAATTATTTGAGAACTTTTTACTTATATTAGGCAAGTGCTTATTGCTGCGATTTACTTTTCCCAATCACATTTCCCACCCTAAGTGATCTTGTTATTAAAGCTACAGTACACCAAAATAAACAAGATTTGTGCATTTAGTTTGTGACTATTGTGCATCTAACATAATACACAATATGGTAAATGTGGTATCATAAAAAAAAAAATTCACACATTTCTGGAAATTACCACCACAAAGCCAGTCATTATGCTATATATGCCCTAGTTTAGTTAAACTCATGCTATCTGGGTAAATGTCAAGAATTGATTGATTCTTTGCTTCACATAATCACGTAATATGTAAAAAGTGACAAGTTTGGTTTTTATTAAATAAAAGGAATTTATTCATCTGAGGTCTAATGTTATGAAGATGTCACATCCAAAGCAAAAACAAACAGGTCTGGCCCACCAGAGTGCTCATTTATCCAGCACACTTCACTGGACATAAAAAGCACATTGCTCTTTTGTAAAATGGATGTGCCATTTTAAAAGTGTCACTTAAAAAGGACACCTGATCGATGATTCATGGTCAACATCTGCCAGGAATGTAAAAAAAAAAAAAAAGCCTGGGGAGCCACTTGGTTCAAATTGATGAGCAACGTTAGCTGTAGCCAGACAGAAGAAGCTGATGATGAGATCAATGCTTCTACATTTCCCATTATGCACTTACAAAAGTGACTACTGTTGCCCCTTCTTAAGTCTGTTTAACAAGAACCCACTTAAACAAGTACTTTTATAAGCGCTATGCTAGAACATTCTGCTCATAATTACTTCCCAGCATCTCAGTCTAACATGAAAAGTGTTGGTAATGAAGTGGGGAAGTACTTCAAAAAGGTACTTGCCAATAAAATCTGAAACTTACACTTGCCTTGTTAACTTTATTCACTAAACACAGTCATTATGAATGTCATTATAATTTGATTTGCAGTTCATTATGATTAAATAAAACTTTATAAGCTTTTTATTTGTGGTGACATTTAAATGAGTGGTAATTAAAAAAATGTTTTATAACAACACAGCAAGCTAATATTATGAATATGTCCTCATTAAATGGCACACACTCTATTCATAACAATTTTACAATGTCAATGACCTTGCCACAGTATTTCTTCATTTATCATTTTATGCTAATATATGCTACCATTTAAAAGATTGGGTTTGGTAAGATTATGCTTTGAACATCTCTTCACAAAGGCTGCATTTGTTTGACCAGTAATACCATAAAAACAGTAATATTGTAAAATAATATTGCAGGTTATATGAACTGTTTTAAACAGTTATATGAATACATTTTAAAATGTAATTTATTCCTGTGATGGTAAAGTTCAGTCTTCAGTGTCACATGATCCTTCAGAAATCATTTTGATATTTCTTTTATGGAAACCATAATACATTCTTTTACAGGATTATTAGATGAATAGAAAATATTTCTATTACAAAAAAACTTTGTAATTTAAAAGTATTGATTTATTTTTAAACTGGATGCAGCTCTCAATTTGAGGTACCGTTCACAAAATGTCATTTGATCGTTTTTAAGGTTGCTATGCAACATACAGAAAGTTACTCTAGTTAATTGTCTGCATGTGAGCAAGAAAAATCAAAGAGAGAAAGAAAAATAAAGACAGAACCATAATAAAAGAAAGATACAGCTAATAAAGCATCACCTTTGAATCAATTTTGTAGCAGTTTTCCGGGCTGCACATCTTGATGAACTTTCCATCTATTCCCTGGAAAACATAAAGGATGTCTCGGACGAGAGCGGCCTCCCCAATCTCATCTGGACCAGAAGAAGAGAAAGAAAGAATTGTGAAAAAAAAAGGAGAAATTAAACTAAAGCGCTGTAAAGGTCATACTCGTATATCTGTCACAGAAAAAGGTGCAACGTGGCTGACTGCATCTTAAACACCTCTAAAATAGTTATTTTAAATGGAGAGATTTTTTTTTTCCTCTACAAGAACAGATGAATATAAAAAGGCAATTAGTTAGTACACTACTGAAAAAAATTCTCGTTCACAAAATGAAACATTTATGCCATCTATCCACCCGTCACTAGCATTTTTAAACATCCACTTATATTATTAATTCTATTTTTTAAAGTCACCATTAAATCAAAATGGATTAGGGCTGCCCCCCTAGAACAGGCTTAGTCGACCAAAACTTTATTAGTCAGTTAGTCACAGGAAAAAACCCTCCACAGAGTAGAAAAGAGCAGAAACATAATTATGTCATTCAAAACGTTATTATTATTATTATAAAAGCTTGTAATTTAAATGCAAGTAGCCTACAAATCAGTGATGTACCAACTGGGGTTCCCTGTAGCCTATAGTTTACAGCATTATATTAGCCTTTGGACTAAATTGGGTATATTTACATCTATCTACACTATAATGCCAAAAGTTTTGGGACGTCTGCCCCAATTAATCGATATCTAATAGAATTGAATCGCATGCTTGTGAATCAAAATCAAATTGTGAAATTTGTGTCAATGCCCAGTCCAACTATTTGAGTGTTAATTATTAAATAAGTTTGATTTATACATTGATTATTAATGTATTATTTCTTTTTGAATTGTGCAACCATCAATTCACAATGGACAAAATCAAGTTCCGCCAATCTTGTTCGAGAAGCAGTTTCACTCAAATATATTCACTCAGGTCACAGTAGGGAAGAAAAGACTACCGCAAATTCTGTTTCATGCTGACTTTAAAATACTATCCTTATTCATTTTAATATATAGTCACCCAATTATTTCCAGAACTGACCATTTCCTTTAACAAAACAGCTGCAGGAACTCACCGCTGCCATCTCCATCCCGTCTCTGTCTTTGTGGGGGTCTGGGTGCTGGACTGGAAGAGGGACCACTGGGGGGACGAGGGGCAGCAGCTGCCCCAGAGGGTGAACTGGAAACTGGGAGAGTCCAGGCTAGACGAGACCCTCTCATAGACTCAGCGACGGCCTGAGGACCAGGTCTGAAAAACAAACAGAAAAATCACATACGCAGCAAAGATTTCCTATAAATGCACTCATGTTCATTTAAAAAAAACTCTGCACTTCATTTAACAGCTAAACTCTACTACAGAAGGTCAAACTCTAGTGGTCAGATTTTCTTTTTGCTACATAAATTTACCTCAAGATGTACATAATTTTACCTCAAACCTCATTGTCTTGAGATGCATCCTTGTTGCCCATTAGCAATACCTATGGGAATTCACTAATTACCTCATAATGGTGAGCTTTAACCAAATAATGACACTGAGGTCACTTCAGACACTTTAATGATGCTGTTGGTTCAACAGATTTACTGTGAAATGGATCCAGTAATCAATTAATTCAGGACTTGGAGTACATGGTCATATTTAAAATATCTTAAGTGCTGCAGGTGCTAGACAGCTGCATTAATAACAGATGAGTCTGTGGCAGTTCAATTAAACAAGCTACAAATACAATTGCTGTATTATTGGAAAAAAAAATGACTATGAAAATGAGAGAGAGAGAGAGAGAGAGAGAGAGAGAGAGAGACAGAGACAGAGACAGAGACAGAGACAGAGACAGAGACAGAGACAGAGACAGAGAGAGAGAGAGAGAGAGAGAGAGAGAGAGAGAGAGAGAGAGAGAGAGAGAGAGAGAGAGAGAGAGAGAGAGAGAGAGAACCCATATGCTTTGTCAGACTGTCACTGGGCTAAAGCAAAATATGAAGCAAAAAAAGCACTTCAAAATAAATTAAGTCTTTTCTTAGAAATAACTTTTTTCAGAGAAGTACTAATTACATGAAGTGATAAACCACTTTACATGTGCATGATTATTGTCCCTGTAGATAAAAACAATTGCTGAATAATATATATATATATATATATATATATATATATATATATATATATATATATATATATATATATATATATATATATATATATATATATATATATATATATATATATATATACACACACACAACACACTACTAACAAAACTCAACCAGGCCTCGCCACCCCCCTCGCCATCAAGCAGATGCAACATATGCACATTTTATGCAGATTTTTGTCCTTTTTGGAGTTTGACAGCCATGGTCACTGCATTTCTGCATTTAACTCTATAGTAAACAGCAGTGTGAATTGCATTCAATGAATGAAGTCCATCCCTGTCACTCACCCAGTAAGTAGAGAAGGAGGGGTCGGCCCAGGACCGTTGATCGAGAACACTCCCATACTGCTGATGCCACTGGTGGCCATGCTGGAGTTATGGGCAGTGGCAGAGCGCTCTGGGTAGCTGAGCGGGAGGCTCTGGGGTCGGGCGTAGTAGAACGGGGTGGAGTGGACATCACGGGGCAAAGCCTGGGCAAGCAGAGCTCCATAACTACACACCTGTGGACAGGAAAGATGATTACCTCTGCCCTTATACATAATCTAAAATTATTTTAATGATGTTATTGTGCAGTATCTGCAGAATAACTGGAGAAATATTTCATACAGGAACCCGGTTGGACGGCTTCCTTGGGTCTTCACAGAGGCTCAGCAAGAGGTATAAGATGGACCATCTATGTTTCAATATGCCCTGTAAACCAGAAACAACAAAATCAACATATAAAACCAAACAATATGCAGGCCATTATATGCATCATGAATGGAAATATTAAGAACTCAATACAGTGGTGATGAGTTGGATACTGACCTGGGTCTGAAGCTTTCTGTGCAACTCAGAGAACAGGGCAGCATCTGCTTCCCGTCTTTGTTTCAACACTACAATAAATTAGCCGAAAAAAAATAAAAATAAATAAGAGTGGTTGTTTTGCATCTGAATCACATAAGGCTGAAATATTAAAGGATTGCCTGATGAGTTTAAGACCTGTTGAAAGAACCGATACAGAATATTTGAATGTATGCATGTACACTATATTGCCAAAATGATTGGGATGCCCCTCCAATTCATTGAATTCAGGTGTTCCAATCAATTCCATGGCCACAGGTGTATAAAATTCAAGCACCTAGGCATGCAGACTGCTTCTGCAAATATTTGTGAAAGAATGGGTCGCTCTCAGGAGCTCAGTGAATTCAAGCATGGTACCGTGATATTGCACTGGTGGCAACCTAAGTCCATTCATGAAATTTCCTCACTACTAAATATTCTACAGATGCTGAGGCACACAGTGTGCAGAAGTTGGCAACTTTCTGCAGAGTCAATAGCTACAGACCTCCAAACTTTGTGGCCTTCAGATTAGCTCAAGAACAGTGAGTCGAGAGCTTCATGGAATGGGTTTCCATGGCCGAGCAGCTGCCTCCAAGCCTTACATCACCAAGTGCAATGCAAAGCGTCGGATGCAGTGGTGTAAAGCACACCACCACTGGACTCTAGAGCAGTGGAGACATGTTCTCTGGAGTCATGAATCACGCTTCTCTGTCTGGAAATCCGATGGACGAGTCTGGGTTTGGCGGTTGCCAGGAGAACGGTACTTGCCTAACTGCATTGTGCCGAGTGTAAGGTTTGGTGGAGGACTGATTATGGTGTGAGGTTGTTTTTCAGGGGTTGGGCTTGGCCCCTTAGTTCCAGTGAAAGGAACTCTTAACGTTTCAGCATGGCAAGACATTTTGGACAATTTAATGCTCCCAACTTTGTGGGAACAGTTTGGGGATGGCCCCTTCCTGTTCCAACATGACTGCAACCAGTGCACAAAGCACGGTCCATAAAGACATGGATGAGCGAGTCTGGTGTGGATGAACTTGACTGGCCTGCACAGAGTCCTGACCTCAACCCGATAGAACACCTTTGGGATGAATTAGAGTGGAGACTGCGAGCCAGGCCTTCTCGTCCAACATCAGTGCCTGACCTCACAAATACACTTCTAGAAGAATGGTCAAAAGTTCCCATAAACGCACTCCTAAACCTTGTGGAAAGCCTTCCCAGAAGAGTTGAAGCTTTTATAACTGCAAAGGGTGGGCCAACTCCATGTTAAACCCTACGGATTAAGAATGGGATGTCATTAAAGTTCATGTGCATTTAAAGGCAGGCGTCCCAAAACTTTTGCCAATATAGTGTATGTGTGTATATAAAACAATTTATTCTGATGTTTTACTGATGATTTCATCTTCATATAAAAACAATAAAAACATCAGCAGCAACACAAAATAAACACTAAGATAAATTAAATAACAGGCAAAATAAATGGACAAAGTCTAATGTTTTCAAATACTGAACATAAATAAATGACATATGAGTCTAACAACTTTACATAAATGTAATCATCAAAACTAAATGAATTAGACTTAAAATGTTTAGGTGTTGTTTATTAGGCTAAGGAGTAAAGACAACTAGTTCACTGGAATAATTTTACAGTGTTAGGAAAGTAACAAACAAAACAGTAATTATATTAAGAGCCCATTTTGAATGGTATGTTATAATTATTAATGTTTTTGTCATTCTAGATTATGAAATACCTGCTGAGTTACTCTATTTTTAGTGTTTTACAGCAAGTAGCACATCTGCAGTCAATCTGGAAACAAATTACATGTTCATCTCATCAACACATTTTTAAACATGTTTATTGCTTAAGAATGTGTATTTTGCCCAATGAATTTCTTTACGTTTACGTTCAATGATTATTTGCATAATTGTATGCCTTGCAAACTTTTTGCTTTCTGTGATGTACTGAACATTCTGAATTCTGCTGAATTAATGAGCTTACCAAGGTACAGTTATTAAGCAGGCCATCTAAGATCTCTTGTGTAATATAATTATTCATTTTGGAAACATCAATTAGAACGGGTTGAAAATTATAAACAAAATCACCACATACAGGCTACCATAATTTCCCTGTCATGAAGTGCTTTATATAGCTGTCACGTTGAGTTATTATAACATCCGTTTAATTTCCAGGTGTTATAGCAAATTAATAATTTTCTGTATTTTTTGTACAGAAACCATGTTTAATGATAAACATTTCTTTCTGACCTAAATGTTGTCAAAAATATTTGTATTGGCAGGGCAAGTATATATTGGAACTACTACCCAGATCAATCTAACATATCAAAAATAATCCTTATTGTTCAATATCCTTACTGCACAGAATGCTCTGTGAACGCCTCCTGAAATGATAATTGCTCTTGAATAAGGTAAGAACAGGGTTTCAGATTACTCACGCTCTTTTTTAATTTTCTCAGACACCAGAAACTCATCCCGTTCAATTGTGGGTGCATAATTACTTCCGATGACCCGCACGGCGTACTGGAACTGATGAGCTACATCAGCTGAGAACAATGACAGAAGGTACACAAACAACAGATGCATTCATAACCATTTAATAACCAAGCTAAAGAACTGATCATTTTAAAATGATCTGAAACACACAAAAGCATTTTCATACATATTAACAAGATCATCTTCATCTAAATGAAGATCTATGCCAAAATCTACATCAAGCATGAAATGGATGTCTGGTTATAAATAAAGGCATTAGCTCTTCTTTTATGAAAATGACAGTAGGGATCATATTCCTGTATGTCTGCTGTCTCTACCTCTACTAGATCCCCTGATGAGCTGCTCATGACCTGTTTCTGCCTGTTGTGAGAAGTGATCCTGCAGATCAGGGTTTAATTCACACATACTACTGAAATAAGGCAGCACCAGTGAGCTGATAACAGATGAAATAATGGCTTTGGGTGTGAACAGGTTTGTCTTTATTGACCATTTGAAACAGGGGCCCTGTATTAACCAGCATCTCTCCCTGATGTTTTGCCAACCTGTCCGATTACAGCATCTCATCGGTGGAGATCTGACCCTCCGTCACATACATTGTCTGTTTTCAACGAAACACCCCATACACTTATACTTACACATACTAATCATGTTTAAGCAGCCGTGTGACAGTGATGTAACCGGTTGAGATCTGATTCTTTACCTTCACTCTTGCCCGTGATCTTACAGCACAGACTCTGCAGAAGCACGTTGGGTGATTTCTGATCAAGCGCCGCCATTGTGCACTTATATATCCCCTCCCGTGCGAGCAGAAGCGGTCCGCGGTGTGATTTTAACCGCTGTCGCTTTTAATGCGGTGGGTTTCAGCTGCTGGCAACAACAGCGCCATTTTAACGGAACCCGCCGAAAAGAGCCCACATCGGACAGTAAACGGAAAACACAGCAGCGGTGCGCAGCGGAAAAACAGCCGGCTGTAAAGTGAGCCTCCGGAAAGCGTTCCTCTCTACAAACGTTACCTAAACGCGAAATAATAATAATAATATAATAATAATAATAATAATAATAATAATAATAATAATAATAATAATAATAATAATAATAATAATAATAAATAATAATAATAATAATAATAATAAAGAAGAAGAAGAAGAATAACAATATTTTTTATTTATTATTATTATTATTATTATTATGTTGTTGTTGTTGTTGTTGTTGTCTTTACTAAACGCTGAAATAACTTGGAAAAAGTGTCCCATTCAACCTGTTTAGTTGAATAGATTTAACTAATATAGCTACACTGTAAAAAAATAAAAACGGAAAATGTACTGGTAATTTTCTGCAAGCACATTATCAATAATTTTACGGAAATTTTCGTTAACCCTTAAAACACAACATTGCAATGCGCAATTCAAAATACAGGTAAAACACCACAAATTCCTTCAAATTAATACAGTAGGCTAGCTACATTGTGCCCTAATTTTTTTTTTTGTACAGTGTATTTGACTCCATTAATAACAAAAAAAGTTGTCTTTTACTAAAAGATGTAAAGAGATAAATGACTAGCTTTGATAAATGCACAGACAGGACTATAAATAGGTCGACAAATGGAAAATAAATAAATAAATAAATAAATAAATAAATAAATAAATAAATAAATAAATAAATAAATAAATAAATAACACAATTATTTATATGAATACAAATGTAATATTATTTATATGATTTAATATTAACAGCCTAATCATTATAGGTTAATCATTATATAATATTCACTGTTCTTGTATTATTTATAAAATGGGCTATTATATATATATATATATATATATATATATATATATATATATATATATATATATATATATATATATATATATATATATATATATATATATATATATAAACATATGTAGGCTATTGTATAAAAACAAAAATTGTATTAATAATGATTAGGTTACATTATAATAATTAATTTATAACGATCTTATATTTGTAAATTATATAATATTTAGTATGATAATTGTTGGTTTGGTTGATTCTATTGCTCTCCTCTTTTGTAAGTCTGGATAAAAGCATCTGCTAAATTATTAAATGTAAATGTAATAATTATTAACAAAATTATTACTCATTATTATTATCGCTGCTATTATTGTAGCCGTTAGTGATTTATTTATCTTTTTCTGCTACTTTCCTTCATATTTTTTGTATAACATTTGCAGTCAGTACACATAGGGTGAATTCAGGTTGTCTGGGACACTTTTTCATCATCTCAATGACAAAAAAGTGTCCCTATCACTCTGAATTCACCACCCTACCTAAAGTGCTTGAGTTTCTTTGATCATGTCATCATCACCCTATACTGGTCTGGCAGTAACTGGATGGGGAAGCAACCGGAGAGCAGGCTGAAAAAAATCCCCCGTGGGCGGCGGGAGGGTGTAGCTGCGGAGTGCGCATGCGCTCATGACGCGCCAGCCTGCTCTACTACACCGAGAAGGAGAGTGAGTACGTCAGTACATCAGAGAACAGCCCGAGCCCGAAGGGACGCTTGACAAGGGAAGAAGTGGCCAGTCCCTTCAAATATTAAGACAAAACCTTGGAAAGCGAGAGATTGTTGTTTTTTTCCCCTCAGTCACTGCATGTGTAGGTGACACCGGGGCATGTCACTATGACAACGTTCGGACTTTACATAGTAGCCTTCATCATTATCTCAGTAGGCGCTCAATAGATATAATAACCGCAAGAGTCGTTTAGGACTGTCAGTTGTCAATCCTAGAAGAAGAAAGCAGAAGCCAGTCATGGAACAGAGACTTGGTACAACGATCAGCTAGCGTCCTATGTACCCAATCTACAAGATTAGAGGAGCAACCGAAGACAGCGCACCTGGAGCGGCTCGAGCAGAATGGATTTCAGCACCATTCGGAACCTCATCACTAGATACGTGAGTAGAGACGCGAGCACTCTCGCCAACTTGTTGGTTTGGTTTGCTCCATTCCAAAAGGGCTGCAGTGCTTGTGATACACATTTGTTTGTACTTTAAAGCAGCAAATGACACGTTGTACCTTAATTTGTCCGTTTACAAGGCGTGTGTGCACCACTTTTGAGCCTCCCTGTGAATATATAAGCTAGCAATGGACGCAACCGGAATTTACAGTTCGTAATCTCAGGCGTTTGTAATGAAGTTATGACTGCGGTTCAATTCCGATTCGGATTGACTGTGACCTGAATTCTCAAGCAAAGTCACTGATGTTATATGTTAATGCCTCGTGATCACACTGAGCGCATGAATGAGAGTCACAGCGTGTGTTATGAAATATCAAAACTGGAAATTGGCCTCAATGAATCAAAACAGGCGCGGAGGGACAGGTGAAAGAATGCGAGTCGTTTGTGTTGTGTTTGTCAGTATGAGACGTTGGTGTACCACTAGAAACACCCCATGAAATCCCAAATCTTATGTTTTGGTTGTAAGAGCATGTTTGGTTAAACTAAAATCTAACAGACAATATAAATCAAATCTAGTTTCAACAGTCAAATGTCTCAATTTCCTCCCTTAAAATGTTTTAGTCAAGCTCAACCATACAGCCTTGATAGCTAAGAACAGAAATCAAATGCCTATTTTTCTGTAATTTAATGGGCATAAAAGTTGATCAATAACTAAAAACCAACATTTGCTCCAAAGTGACAGCGTAATTTGGTCAGAATTTGCTACTTTTGTTTGTTTAATTCTGGTTTATTTTTTTATTTTTTGCTAGATATAGCATTTAGATTGAGCTCTTTTATTATTTCGATAATAAAGGGGGAAATCATTAAAAATATATATATAAAACCTTATTTTGTACCATGTATATGGGCAGTATGCATCAGTAAAATTACACTGAATTCTATCATTCCACATTGTTGCTCTTATTTTACATTTACATTGTTGTTTTATTATATAATCAAATAGTTTTCCTAGACGGGTTCAATTCAATCGATAGGTTACTGTATGCCATTCCTACACAGATTAGACCTGCTTTTAAGCCACTTAGCACTCAGTATACATGCTTGTAGTCCAAGCTGTTGGGGGTTAGAGAAAGAGATTTGCTCAGTAACTGAATCAAATATGTGCAGGTGCCAGCAGTCTAAGGTTAAGGACATTTTACTATAGACAACATTCACTTTGAGTATAGTGGCAGCTTGTTAGTTCATAATTTAAAGAACCTAAGACAAGATGCTATTTTTTTAATTTAGTAATTTAGTCTGCAAAAAAAGATGAAAAGATGAAAAGTGTGCGATTAAACATGGCGTGAGCAATAATGGTCGTGTCATGTCACACACACCTCTCACCTGTCTGTTTATATGTTTGTGTTTTGTTTGCTCAGGTTTTTACGGTAAACCATATAACACATAGGGCTCAGCAATAGCGCCAGTGTGAGAGAGTTTTGGGACAGAATGTTTGCTTCAGTGTTATTTTAGTATCAATTGGGATGTAATTTTTTAAAAACTTTTTGTTTTTGTATTCTTTGTTTTAGTAGTATTCTTTTGTCATTTTTATTAGGGTAGATTGATCAACTTGAATTCACCCTTAAATGTCTATATTCTAGATAGTTATTAATTTCTATTTCAGTTTTAGTTAAACTAAATGAAAATTAGAAATGTTGCCTTGCCAACTAAACTAAATTAAGTTTAATTTCTTTTATATTTTATTTCATTTCTTTTCATTTGTAGTTTTAGTTTAGTATAAGGGCCCTGCGCTGCTTGTGTCACTAAATATTATATTTGTTAATCATATTGGGATTGCTTTGCAAAGATCATTTGACAACTTAAAAATGTTGGCATGGTTATTACATTTTTTTATTGTTGAGCTCTGCACATGGCAAGGTTACCAAACAAAATCATATTTGCATCTGTGAGGTTTTAGAAAAATGCTTTATTTGAAATGCAAAGCAATAAATTGCGAGTCTTTCTTTCTAAACTTTGAAATGAATTTATCCAGAGGAAAAGTTTAAACATTTTTCAGTTTTGCTTGAAAACAAGCAATTCATTTATCCCATCTTAACCGATCGTTTAGAGAGCGCTGTGTCATGAGATCGGATGGAGTGTGTTAGTCACATGAATGTGTGTGTGTGTGTGTAAGATTGCCTGTGAAAAGCACAGTCCACCCCACTGCTCTTTGATCTAATGCGTGGTAATGCAGGTTGGCAGAGTGAGAGAAAGGCAAATGAGAGTACCGGGCAGACGAGAGGGGAAGAGAGATGGAGCGAGAGAAGACAAGAAGAGAGAAGGGTGGAGAATGAGATGGGTCAGAGGAGATGAGAAATAAGTCCCTGTGCGGATTTGACTGGCTCAGACAACAAAGGAAGTGACAGTGGAATGATTTGCTTCCACCTGTAGTAGCGCTCACTTCCAGAGTCTGTCTGCTGAATGGACATTTTCAGTGTAGGAAGATAAATATGAATTGGAAATGTGAAACCTGTTTTAATACGCAAAGATCATCATTTTCCGTTCAGCTAGAATAGTAGGTTAGATAAATGGAAATTATTGTCTTCTTTGAAGTCCAGCGGAATGTTTCCGGATTAGATTAGGATTCAAGCATGTCAAATGTATCAGTTGCATTCCAGATATGTTTATTCTTAAGTGAAGTATGTGTGTATTCTTTCCAGCATTCAAATATTTCAAATACTTTTTGGTATTCAAATAAAAGTAGTCATTTGTAGGTTGATTCTCCCTAGAACAAAGTAAAACTCTGTGGTGCTTTCAAAACATTGAGTGTCCCAACCAGCCTAACATAGCATCATTTTCAACCAATGGTGCAAGTTTGGGGTGGGGCCTTCTTTTTGATCAACCAATGGCAGATGGTGGTAGTTTTTTGGGGGGCTGGTTTAAAATCAATTATTGAATTGAGTAATGTCTTACTTCTTACTGAATATTCTGCTGTATACAAGTGAAATGGTACTCTGTAAACATTTGAAATCTTATGCTACGTTACCACATGACATGTTCTTAATAGAATTTAGTGTAAAAATACCTTAACTCTTTCAGTTATTAAGAAAGAAATGTTAAAAATTGTGGCTCTCTTGTATGCTGCTATTTTTGACAAATGTAGTATTCTGCGTATACAAAATGTATACTGTCCTATTTCGAACATAGCAAATGACTGGTAATACAGAATAATTGTCCAATACGCACAATTATTAGCATGACAAAACTGGTTTCCAGCACTTCTTTATTACTGCACAAAAAGGCAACTTCCAGCCATCACAGGCTTCTGAATAATTTCCAGGACAGGAAGTGGCATGACTGTCCATATCCTGTCTCAGGAGGCTTCGAGGTAATTTGAGCTCTTTGTACAGAGCTCATCTCATCATCTGTGGTCAGCATCAGGAAAGGCTTGGAAATCATCCTACATGAGCAGGAATATGTTTCTGCTGGTCAGACATGTGAAACAACATGGGAAGTCATTACAAGCAAGTTCATACTTCAGTGTTTCTCTTTACAACTTTGAACATGATGATTTTTTTGTATTTCATAAAATCCATTAAGTATGAGAGTAGACTCTGTATAGTTGGTAGAAGTATTATTTGGAATACATTTAAAATATGCAGCCGTCACTTTGCTGATGTCCTTGGCATTTTTGTCCGATAATGTGACTATGTTCAGAATAGCATAAAACCATATTAAATGTATTATTTCTGTTGTATGGATAATTTGTATGCACAAATTAACCGGAAGGATTATCATCTGCGATTTTTCTTTTTTCTCTTAAATTCTTTCTAAAAGAACTGATCAGATGTACATTGTAAGAAAGAAAGTCTTTAGAAAACGGACAAGGTACTGACTGTGCGTGTCCACTGGTGTGGATAGAGCATTTTTAATTCAATCCTATGGAATTGTGAATTGTGGGATTGACTGCAGACCAGAGAAAGCGTTGAGAGTGGCAGAGAGCGTCAAAAGGTTGGCCAGTTCTCGGCTTCAAATATCAAGAGAAAAACGCAGGTGGCAATCGCTGTGAGGTTCAGGTAGTGACGTCTGTCTTGAGCGTTTAAAAATATGCAGATTTAAACTGGATTATTGTGTAAATCATATTGTTTACACACTGGACTCTTTGCAGCGGTTAAATTTATGTTAAATATTGCAGTTGGGATGTGTTCATTGTGATTATACTGGTTAGGTTTACAAAAGCATATCTTTACATAGGGCATTCGGAAACAAAGCTTGCCTCTTTCCAACTGGAATTATATTGCCCGTGTGTTGAAAGAAACATAGATTAAACACAATATTTCCTTTAATATTAACATAGCTAGTGTCTAGTTCCATATCCAATGGGAGACATGCAGAAAGTTGCAAACCACGGTTTTGTGGCAGGCACCATCGAAGATAAAAATATTTTATCTTTTTTGAGCGGCAACCGCATCAGCTTTAACTAATCATTGAACAGATTAATAACAATCAATCATAGAACATTTCACTGATCTTATATCGGAGTGCTGAAAACATGGTAGAGAAGATTGTTTTAAATGGAATGGAATTCCCAGAGTTGTATGAGCCATCAAAAATCTCATACCGAGTAAATCAAATTCAGAGCTTGTGAATGTGAGTGCACTAGTTGGTTTTCCTGGTAAAAATACAACTACATGCAAAATGTCATATAACTGTGTCTGACATGAATTGTGAATCATATTCCCATGATAAAAATGTTGCCGCCGATTCCACCATTTACTCCAATTATTAAATAAACGTTTTCATTCATAAGATAACTGTAAATACAGTCAAACCAAAATTTATTTAGACACCTTCAACATTTTTTCATATCACAGATTATTCGCTATAGTTTAGAAAATGGTAATAAAATATGACAAGAACTCATACTGTGTCAGAACAAATTCATCTTGATAATGTCAGATAACTTTGATATTAAGGTATATAATGGATTGCAATCAACCAATCAGCTGTCAGCTGTTAAATTGAAGTACACAATTCAATTAGATGATACCAATTTAGCTCAACCAATGACCAAGCAATGCTTCATTTTGTTCAGTCTGTGGTGTAAAAGGTCACATTAGCAATTAAAGAAAGGTTAAAGTGTCTGAATTATTTTGGTCCCAAATTTGTATCAATTTTACTGGTAGTCCACAGTTTACTTTTTTTTTGCCATCCTCACTTACAGATGAACTATAGTGTCCTGCACCCACTAGTAAAACATAACCTTTTTATTCAAATTGTCTTACAATCTGGTGTCTAAATAATATTTGGTTTGACTGTAAATAGCATTTTATTTATTATTTTACTCATAAATTGAAAACCCTATTATTAAACCCCATAGGGTTATCTCAAGGGAACCAGTGGCGATTGGCAAATTAGTCTCCCAGGTTTTGACGTCATCCCTGCACCACTCTATTTCTTTTTAAAATATTTATCATTGCATTATGTTTCATTTCACATGCTATTATAAAACAATTGTATGCAGTGTATAATGCATGGTATGCAATAAGCTTTCCAGTTATGCCAAACATAATAATGTATTGCATTGTTTTAAAACCTGTTTACAGCATTAATGGAATTTAATGGTGCAAGCAACACACATTTTATCAATAAAATGAACCTAATGTAACACTTTGGATCACATCATCCAACACGGTGAATGCCAGAAACTAGCTGACCAAGCAAAGAAAAAAATAAAGCTATACTTCATTAAGACAGACAGTCATTGGTTTTACTTTAGTTGAAGTTGAAGTTGAAGTTGAAGTTTATTCGTCATTACACATGTACAAGTACAGTATAACGAAATGAAGTTTGGAGCAAGCCTCCGGGCGCAGCCGATTATTCAGGCGCCGGCCCTACGCTCTCCAGAAATACAAGAATGCAATTTAGCAAGCATTACATAGCAAACACAACAAAACATAAACATAAACATAAACATAAACATAAACATGACACAGTACACGTGGTCACGTGATGGGATTTTTTGTATGGAGTGGGAGAGGAGATAGATAACAAAGACAGGCAGACGGTTGGAGGGGGTGGGATCGGGTAGGTTGTGTATGGTGCGAGTGAGTCTGAGATTGTGTTGTGTGAGAATGTTAGCCATAACTTCAGATGTTTTCGAGTTCAGTTCTATGGTTTGTCCTTGAAGGGAGATAAGGCAGTGCACAGGGAAAGATAGCAGACAAAGCTGTCAGGCTGAAATCCCAACCGAGAGATAGGGACCAAGTGAGGTTCGTTGGGCTAGTTGATTAGGTCAGGCAAATACAATTTATTATTTTTAATCCATTTGATGATCTTCGGTAATTTGTCCGGATCATAATCAATCAATCAGATCTGGTCCTCAGCATTCGCGTCCGGTCTGTGCAGTTTCCCTAGACATTACGTCCAGCCTCATGGCCAGACCGGTTACAGTCCGTAAAAGTTCACCGATCTGACCCCGATAGAGCCCACTCTACCCCTGCGTATCCGCAGTCCGGACTGCGTTATTTACGGTTCAGTTCCTCAATTCCTATCACTTTCTGATCTAATTCCTTCAGACGGTCACACACAACCCCGAAGCATTCTTTAATTTCCACAGACAGCGGCTGGGTGAATTTGCTTGCAGCTGTCTTACCAATCTTCCGATAGGTCAGGGCAATCCCAAAGCCAAAGAATAGGAACCCCGCCATCAATAATCCAATCATGTATAAATCTTCCGCATCCTCCACGGACAGAGCCTCCAGGCACAGGACTTGCAAAGGTCCCGTCCGGGCAGGTGGGTTCTCCCGGGGCACCCTTCCTTAGTGAGAAAATCTTGTCGATTGCGCTGATTGACCAGTTAATCAATTCCATTTCAGTATTTTCAAGAGTCCAGCAAAGCAGCAGTCAGAGAGAAAGAGAAGAGACGAAACACTAGACAAAACAAAACAGCGCGAGAGCCAGCAGGGAACAGAGAGAAAAACACGTCTGCACGGATAGAAGGACAGAAAGGAATCTTTATCTTAGCTTACTCTGTCTTCTTTTTGTAATTCCCACAACAAATTTGAACAAACCAGATGTGGGTATTTACTGTATGTGCGTTTCTTATGATGGATGAGGTTGGTTTAATAAAGCTAACAGCAGTAGATCTGGCTGATGCGGTTGTTAAAGGAACAGTTTATGCAAATTAAATTTTGTCATCGTTTCCCGCTTCCCCTCATATCATATTGACATTTTTGGCACTGCTGGTTTAGACTGCTGAAGAACCGCGCACGTGCACACATACACACGCAGTCGTACAAGCTTGTTCACCATTCATCCCGCTGACAACGGATGCTGACCCGTGAACCGTATCCTGGAATGATAAATGATTTGTTGGTAATCAATATGGGTGATGAAATGATAATCATTATCTTGACGCTTGACGTGTCCATCATAGTTCAACTGAAGTTCACGGTCTTCGCCCTTATTTACAGAGTTTGGAGCTCTGTGAGAAAAGACTATAAGATTTTTGCAATAAAATGGCTAAATGTGTTCTCTCCAACTCTTGTTTAGACTCTTCCCATTTGAGCGGTCAGTTGCATTCCATTCTGAGCAACTGATAAGTGACAGCAATCACTGGTCCCTCAGGGTCTGTCAAACAGTAGCACCATGTGATTCTTTTCAAAGTGGAATGATCTAATGACTGTTGCTGTGGTCAAACATGATGTAATAATGCTGATGTTTGTTCCCCTGTGGATGTGTCATTGGATTTGAGCTCAGTAAATAAAAGCACATTCAAAAACTGTGGGAAAAAATTATTGTCTGTTGTAGCTTTGGGGTGGAAACATGGCTGTGTGAGTGATAAAGAAAAATGCCTGATATATATATATATATATTTTTACACGCTTTCTTGAAGAAAACTTAATAAAGGTCAGAAAGACATGGTTATGTTTTGACAGAATTGTCACCTTCCATAAAATGGACTCTCCTCTCTTCTCTCAAGCACAAAATAGTGTGATCCAAAAAAGTGATGCATTCAGCACAGCATAACAGTCTCTCTCCCTCACTCTTTCTTTATATATATATATATATATATATATATATATTCTTCAAGAAAATATTAGAAATTTGACAGTCACATGATGGTGACTCTGTGAGAGTCTGTGGTATTTGTATTAGGTTTTCTGTACTTTCAGAGAGCAAGTAAATCTGAACTCTTGGAACTGAGTTGTAGGTGACTTGACTATAGAAAAACCAAACCCTTCAGTCGTAAACTTTACAGCCAAAGACAAGAGTGTAGAGACAATTACATTTGAAAGGAAGGCTTAAGATAGAGACCAGCAAAAGACCTTGGGTTTGGAGTTCTTGGGTGTAACCCTGTTTAGACTCACTTTCTGTCCTTAGAATAAAACAACATGCTGCAACAAGCAGAGAGTTCTTCATTCATTAAGATTTATCTTTTTTTCCGCATTTTTGTGTTAACGCAGCGTTTTTAAATGAAAACGATCTTCGTCTATACTGGCATTTCCACTGCGTTTCAGAAAAGATCAGCGTCCACACCACATGGTCGAAAACGCATGTCACATGACCATTCATGCACACTGGGTATGCGCGTACAAGTGTAAACAGTTGCTGATTGCACTAATGATAGCTTGCCTCTTGAATGCTCATGTAGGCAGCTGCAGTATTATAAAATAAAGTTTTATTGCACAACGGCTGCTAAAGAGGACAACAAAATCATCAAAGCTTGCAGTTCCGTCTCCATGATAATGATTACATTGTCGTCAACACTGGTCTGTTATTGTTGTGTTCCGGCCGTGTAATTGTCATACGATAGGGACCTGACGAATCAGGGAAGAATATGCAATGATCCAGAAGACCTTGGAAATTTGGGCAGCCAAAAGTCTCAGTTTTGGTCCATCTACACTGAAACGCAACCCCAGAGTTTTCAAACTAAACTTCAGAGTTTCTAAAAGTCTCCTTTTTCTAGGGTCGAAAACTCCAGAGTAGTGAGGACGCCAGGTGTAACCGCAGCAAAAGTTATGCGTTTTAAAATGAAAACGCACTAGTGTGTATATGTTGCCTTAATATTCACTCAGATTAATAAAGCTTTCTTGATGTGTGATAAGGAAGGACTGAATCATATTTCAGACTGCTCAAAGCCACTGCAAATGCCCTGATAAAAACTCAGTTGTTGTAGACCTTCTGCTCCCATATGAAGTACTGTAGCTCTTGAGGGCTTACTGCACTCTTAATGCAACAGTCAGAGGAAAAAGCCACTGGAATAATGGCCTATTGATGGCTGTGAAATTGAATTGTGCTTGTTAAAAGAACACATGACCCTCCACTCGATAGCAATAGAGAAGTCTGAATGCCATTGAATGGGCAGGTATTTATTTGAAATAGGATTTTGGGCATTACATTTAGCTTAAAGATAGGGAGAGTCGAGAAGGAGTGGAGGGATTCATTCGAAACAGAACATGACCTTCAGAGGAATCAAAAGTTTTGACATGAGTGCATTGCAGTGATTTATTTTTTTTTCTCATTTTATTTACCTTAATCTTTGGGAATGTTATCCTGTATACTACATTTATGTATATTAATGTAAATGAAAAATGAATCTGTCATCATGACAAAAAAACTGCCAGCCCTTCTCAAGAGATCCCTGCAGAAGATGTGCAGTAATAAAATGATGTTTGTTTTGAGTTATTCAGCAGACATTCTTTGCTGAGTCAGACTGTCTTAATATGAAAGTGTTGTTGAGTTTATGCAGTGAACCCACAGATCGATGGAAGCATTTACAAATGCTCATCTGCTTAGATCCAGGTGTCCCTGCCTGCTGGGAATGGAAATTCATGCTGCACTTGTTTCTTTGCTGACCTGAGATCAGTTTAACACTGTCTGATGAACAGTTTACACCTGGTATTAAGATGCCAGTGGATGATGCATTCGAATGTGGGACTGCATTATATCCTGCAACATCTAGACAAACCAGGGACTTCTGCAAGGATCCTGTTTTAGGCCCCAGGTGGTAAGAAGCAGGACAGGAAGGCACAGAGAGATTTATTATTTATTAATCACTTTTTCTAGACCAATCGGGTAAATTAATATTGTGATCAATAGTCATATAAATATACACTACCAATCAAATGTTTGGGGTCAGTAAAATTTTTTATTTTAAAAAAAAAAAAAAAAAAAAAAAAGAATGCTTTTATTCAGGAAGGATACATTACATTGATCAAAAATGAGAGTAACTGCATTTTATAATGTTACAAAAATCCTGAAAAAATGTATCACGGTTTCCACAAAAGTATTAAGCAGCAACTGTTTTCAACATGTTATTTGAGCATTAAATCATCACATTAGAATGATTTCTGAAGGATCATGTGACACTGAAGACTGAAGTAATGATGCTGAAAATTCAGCTTTGCCATTAGAGGAGAAAAATACATTTTAAAATATATTCAAATATAAAATATTAATTTTATATAGTAATAATTATTTCACAATATTACTGTTTTTGACAAATAAATGCAGACTTGCTGAGCATAAGCGATGTTCAAAAACATTAAAAAGTGTGTTTAGAATATAAAGTTTGTTAAGTCTTAGTTTAGTCGTTACGTTGAGGTCTGTTTGTACTGTAGCTGAAAGTTTTGTCTGTCTAGCAGTTGAGCTATTTGAATAGAATAGAGGGTGAAATAGACAACAGACTTATAAGACTGCCAATCAAGAAAGCTGTTATCATCTCATTGCCCTTCAGGCATTGTGTGTAAGTGTGTGTGCGTCAGTCCAACACAAGCAGTCCTTGTCTGAGCGACTCTAAAATGGACCATGTGACGTACTGTGCTGGGGATCTACACAACTAAACATGGGGGTTGGAAACTGACAGCACAAAATGGACGGCCATTAACAGTGTGACCCAGTGACTTCCAATTCCCCATAGACCTGTGCTATATCTTCTGATAATGAGAACGGAAACAAAACGTCACACTTTGTAATACAGTATTCCTGAGAGACTCTCCACATGTTCTAATGATGAACTGCTTTATGCAGGTGCAAAAAAATAGGAAAGTATTGTAGATAACAGTAACACCACAGCCAAAGTTAGACTGTGCTTATTCATGCTGGCCTAGCCATAGTACTATCAGATATACACTCACCTAAAGGATTATTAGGAACACCATACTAATACTGTGTTTGACCCCCTTTCGCCTTCAGAACTGCCTTAATTCTACGTGGCATTGATTCAACAAGGTGCTGAAAGCATTCTTTAGAAATGTTGGCCCATATTGATAGGATAGCATCTTGCAGTTGAATCATCCAGGGCATGAAGCTCTTGTTCCACCACATCCCAAAGATGCTCTATTGGGTTGAGATCTGGTGACTGTGGGGGCCATTTTAGTACAGTGAACTCATTGTCATGTTCAAGAAACCAATTTGAAATGGTTCGAGCTTTGTGACATGGTGCATTATCCTGCTGGAAGTAGCCATCAGAGAACGGGTACATGGTGGTCATAAAGGGATGGACATGGTCAGAAACAATGCTCAGGTAGGCCGTGGCATTTAAATGATGCCCAATTGGCACTAAGGGGCCTAAAGTGTGCCAAGAAAACATCCCCCACACCATTACACCACCACCACCAGCCTGCACAGTGGTAACAAGGCATGATGGATCCATGTTCTCATTCTGTTTACGCCAAATTCTGACTCTACCATCTGAATGTCTCAACAGAAATCGAGACTCTTCAGACCAGGCAACATTTGCATTCCAGTCTTCACATTCCAGTCTTCAACTGTCCAATTTTGGTGAGCTTGTGCAAATTGTAGCCTCTTTTTCCTATTTGTAGTGGAGATGAGTTGTACCCGGTGGGGTCTTCTGCTGTTGTAGCCCATCCGCCTCAAGGTTGTGCATGTTGTGGCTTCCCAAATGCTGTGCTGCATACCTCGGTTGTAACGAGTGGTTATTTCAGTCAAAGTTGCTCTTCTATCAGCTTGAATCAGTCGGCCCATTCTCCTCTGACCTCTAGCATCAACAAGGCATTTTCGCCCACAGGACTGCTGCATACTGGATGTTTTTCCCTTTTCACACCATTCTTTGTAAACCCTAGAAATGGTTGTGCGTGAAAATCCCAGTAACTGAGCAGATTGTGAAATACTCAGACCTGTCCGTCTGGCACCAACAACCATGCCACGCTCAAAATTGCTTAAATCACCTTTCTTTCCCATTCTGACATTCAGTTTGGAGTTCAGGAGATTGTCTTGACCAGGACCACACCCCTAAATGAATTGAAGCAACTGCCATGTGATTGGTTGATTAGATAATTGCATTAATGAGAAATTGAACAGGTGTTCCTAATAATCCTTTAGGTGAGTGTATACACACACACACACACTGGATCTGTATAATAAAATGCTCTTTTTTCAGGTCATAGTGAAATTTAAAGTGCTCCATCCATCCATCCATCCATCCATCCATCCATCCATCCATCCATCCATCCATCCATCCATCCATCCGATGAAGCACCGTTAAATGTAAACATGGCAATTACTGCCTGATTCCAAATTTCTGTGTCCATCAGGGTGGATTATGAAGACTAACATGTTTGTCTGCCTTCCTGCTGGTTTGCTTAATTATGTATGAGATCAAAGTCACGGATGAAGTCATGTTATTAACATGCCCAGGACTCATGATGATTACAAGATTAGTACTCCCAGCGAGGAGGCTACTTAATGAGTGCAGACTAATTAGCCAGGCACCACACACTGCCTATTAGAGATCTCTACAGCCAAGAAAAGTTGATTTAGTGATTGCAGAGCCTGATTTGTTGCAATCTGCATAGTCCATCATTCAGATTATATAATTATAACATTTGTTGTCAAAGAATGAGAACAGAATTAGAAAGGTGACCTGGTTAATAAATAGAAAATGAGATGTACTTTTTGGTCATTTTTACCCAAGCAGAGGGAGAAGAATTTACTATTGGAGACATTCACTGTTGCCAGATCTTTCCTTATGAATCAAGTCTTTTAAAGGCATATGGCCAATACAATTGGCTGTCATTACACTTGTAGGAGCACTACTGAAATCCAGCCAGCCAGCTTTATAGTTAAGAAAGTGTGAAGAATGAAAAAGCTGACATAATTTCCTAACATTTACTTTGAACTCTCCTCATTTGAGTACATTCTGTGACCGTGGGCCATTTGTGCCCAGGAGCTCACAAGAGCACAGGAAGCAGGAGCATTGATTTATTAAGAGTTGGCAAATGAAACCAAACCTTTTGCCAGCATGGTACATTAATGAATAGAGGGATAATAGTTGCCGCTGTCTGTGACTCTCTTTGACCCCAAGAGAATATGCTGGAATTACTCATGATTAACTAGTGGTATTGCGTGTGATGATGGCATTTGTCATCTTCCTCCATGGGATATTTGAAAATTAACTTTTTTCCCCATGATGCAGTTCCTTAACAATCCATTCTTTCGAGTGGCTATTTATTGTTTTGACAATGATAAGTTGAATGGATGAGAAAATGAAGGGGCTATCATTACCAGAAAGTGCCTGTGGTCAGTTTAAATTGGAATCTGCTTTCTTTTGTTGCTGAATACTAATGCAGGTGGGCAGACGTGTGTACTGGGTCAGGAGGATCATCACATTTAATATCCTGGACCCATCTGACCCACTTTAGACTTGGATACACTAAAACCCTAAAGCAACATTTTGAGGTTTTTACAGTAAGTTACTTGAATAAACTAATTTCTGATTGTCAACACTCAATATTTTGTTTAGCTTGTTTGAGTGAAGATTTAGGATCCAGATCCATATTAGTTCTCCTAATCACTGTAGTATGCAATACTGTTTCTAAACTGATCCCAGATCATTCTATACTCTTAAAAATAATATTGGCATCTATGGTTTTTCTTAATGAAAAACCTTTAACATCAATGAAACTTTGAAGTGGAAAAAATGTACTTTAAATTATTAAAATGTTCTTCATACTAAGAAATAAATGGTTCTTTATAGAAGGTAAGGTTCTTTGGTGAGCATGAAATGGTTCTTCTATGTCAAGCAGCAGCAAAAAAACATTTTTTGCACCTGTTTTTTTATATTAGTTTGAACTTGCATATTACGGCTCAGCAGAATCTTGTTCTATTGACCTATTTTATCTTCCCTAGAGGAATATGAGGGCCCAAAGATAGATGGAGTTGTTAACACTCTTGGATGTTTGCTTGCGTATCTTCTTTTGGATAATCAAGCATTCTTATATTTCACAGGAATGTCTCCACTTTCACTCTGTATCTCAGCTTAAGATGAACTTAACTGTGCGAGCTGAAGACGAGCAAAGAGGTTGGTTGAAGCGACAGTCGGATCAAGCGTTGTGTAACATTAAAATCACACAGGGAAAAGCCCTCATAAGACCCAATCCTCTGGATGATAAAGCATGTGAATGAAGATGTTTCTCTGAACCGAGGAACAGGTTGAGAGAGTTCATAGTAGTTTCATTGTGAAGTGGAGGATTAAGCCAATTTAGTAATGTTAGTCTGAGAGTAGAAATTGCCCTTCATTGTGTTACACAGTAAGAGGGTCCATTCCGTGGAGGACTCAATAGTATAATGAGAATAATGGGATGATATAGCAGTATAAAGTCCACATAATAACGGTAGAGATACCCCTACTGTATTTGTGCAGCTGTCATTGAGAAGAACTGTTTTACATAATTCATATGTGAGCAACAAAGAAGCATAAAGCGGAAATAGATCAGAAAATAGAAAACGGCAGGATGTGTTCCTGAACGTCCAAGACGTATAGGGCCAGATTTACTAAACCGGGCAAATTAGTGTGAGAGTGCAATTCCAAAAAAGCAAAGTTGTGAGTGGAAAGTTCTGTGCGTGATCTACTGATGACGCGCAAATTTAAATTTCCATAATGACCAATGCAATCTACCCATTAGTGTCTGGTTTAAGACATGCTTTTTTGGCCAGTAAATAATGGTGCAAACACTAATAAATTAACGAGCACAAACCTTAGTAAAGCACCTTGCTTGATTAATTTAAATACTCTCTTCCCATACATTTTGCATCTGAAAGGGAAACTTCTACAAATGCATATGCAATAAGGTCAGCCACAAAAATAACCATCCACACCTTTTCAGCAACTTCTTTAGTAAATCCTGACAGTAGTTGACACCAAAAGAGGGTTTGCGCTGATGCAAGCTGTTAGTAAATCTGGCCTATATTAAATATTGTAAGTAAATATTGAATAAACATCCATTTTATACACTGCCAGTTACTTTGTGCATTTTTGCTGACAAAGCAGTTCCTGAATGAATCAGTGTTTTTGATTGAATAGATTTGGTTGAGTGAATAATTCAGTGATTTGCTCATAAAGAGTCGCGTTCATGACTGAATCAGCATTTTCGATAGCATCAGTTCAATGAATGGTTCATTAACTCTCTCATATAAACCTGTCGCCAGTTACTGGTGTAACAATGTAATGTGCAGTTACATTCAGTTATGTTCAGTTTAATTGAATGTTTTTTACTTGCCACATTAAAATAAATCCAGATGATGTCTGGCTGTTTTACAACAGCTTTGATTCCAGCGTAACATTCAGAGAGTTGAAACTTTCTGTTTTTGATAATATTAATTGTACTGTTTATAGTCTTTTTTGTTACATTGTATGCTGTTTTTGTAAAGTGAGACTAATCATTAATTTGTTATAATTATTACCTGTAGTCTTTGTAACGTTCTAATTTAAATAAAGAAACGATCAAGTCATCAGATTAAATTTACTATGATTTACTATAATTTTCAACAAATCTTCCAGACTTCCACTACAACTATATCGAGTTGCTATGTTACTATCGATATAAATTACTAAATTACTATATCGATATAAGACTTTGGTCATCCCACCCACCCATAGAGCAGAAATACTCTCTTTTTGAAATGTTCTTACATCTGTGGAGACATTTGGCACTCAAAGTGGGATTCTAATGTAGCTTTGACTTTTGGAGTCAGATGGCTTGAGGCTGTATAACCAATAACTGAAAGTCTTCTCAGATTTCCTTTTCTTGCTTCTCTTGAAGGTGCATGTTCTGCTTATGTAATGTTTGCCTATGACTTTCAGAAATGTTTTATTTTTCCCACAGTCTTGAATTGGACATATTATGTTTTATTCAACGTTATGGTGTGGGTGAACTGACCATTCTCACATTCTGTAAATCAGATGTCTGATTTTCAGTGTATGGACACATGAGAATGTTAAACATCGCTAATGGTGGTGGATTTCTGCCATACCCTGAGCTTACTGAAAGTCACTGGCAGGTAGAAGAGGCAGACAGATTACATAACACCCATTTTTTGCTGGAAGATAAAAGCTGAAGCTCTATCACTGATTGCATGGGAATTGAATGGGATGGGGGCTGAGCAAGCTTGAATCAGTTCAGTTAAGGTTCATATGGTTCATCGCCATTTGTGGCGTTACCTGAATTTTAGAATTTACAGCCAGTGATGTGAAGATGAAACTTTATGCCACAGCTCAATTTTGTGTTTCTGAGGTATTAGGGAGCATCTTTATCAAATGTTTAACACTCTTAAAGTGCAGAAAGTGTGGATAAACAAGAAGAAAGGGCAACCAGATTTGTGTTGATGGATTAGCCAACTTGATAGAGAGTTCTTATACTGTTCTGTTCTGATTAATGTAAGGGTCATTAAATGACTTGTGCCTTTACCAGGTTGATTAGGGAACTTTTAATTGTGTAATATTTTTAAATCTTTTAAAATAATTTATATTGTGTTAACAAACTGAAGTTTTTAATACATTTTAGTACATGTTGGAATACAATTATGCCTTGAAAGAAGTGACAAGTTTGACAATTTTGTAAGCCTTGGGCTCAAGGTTGTGAAAATGTGCTTCTTAGTATGAGGATTTAATGCTGCTATTTCTACAACTATGTACCTTTCAGTTATTATTTGTAACAACACAGATGATAGAGTAATAGAAAGTAGACAGACAGACAGACAGACCGATAGACAGACCGATAGACAGACCGATAGACAGACCGATAGACAGACAGATAGACAGACAGATAGATAGATAGATAGATAGATAGATAGATAGATAGATAGATAGATAGATAGATAGATAGATAGATAGATAGATAGATAGATAGATAGATAGATAGATAGATCTATATCAGATAGATGTTTTCAGTATCTATTGCACTGGTGAAGAGATTTCTCCACCAGTAAATCGACAAATCAGGTTTACTCTCTCATGTTTAGTTTCATCTGTTCTTCCTCTGGGTTCACAGTGGGGGCAAGAGTGAATTATTCCACTGCAGTGTGCTGTCAATTAAACCTATGGCTCCATTTTTCAATTAGCTGGAATGCAGGATCTCTGGCTGAGATGAGCTGAACATTGATCCTTGTCTGAATCAAGTTTGCTATCTATCTATCTATCTATCTATCTATCTATCTATCTATCTATCTATCTATCTATCTATCTATCTATCTATCTGTCTGTCTGTCTGTCTGTCTGTCTGTCTGTCTGTCTGTCTGTCTGTCTGTCTGTCTGTCTGTCTGTCTGTCTGTCTGTCTGTCTGTCTGTCTGTCTGTCTGTCTGTCTGTCTGTCCACAGGCTTCATTTTACACGTAAAAGCCCCATTATAAAACCCTGTTGGAAAATCTCCATGTAAGTTTTTAAGAAGTTCTTCCTACAGCTGTGTGTTAGGTTCACATTATAATGTAAAGAGATGCTAGAACAAAGACAGTTATGTGTGGAATGGATAGTCATATTCTGTTCATTTCCCATCTTAACTCTTGATATAAAATACACACTGTGATTGCGCTCCTTAAGGCTCTGTCTGTAGAACTTGCACACGTTTATGTATATGTGTGAAATTGTGGTGTGCAGCATTTATCATCTATGATAATTGTTTTTTTTTAAAAGAAAAAGAAATTATTGAGTATGTCACTCACTTCGCAAAAAACAAACAATAACACATAACACTTGAGTTTGAATGCATTTACTGCGTATTGAAGTCTATTAGAATGATCGAGTTATGAGGGCATCCTCATAATATAATGTTTTTTATATTTCTTAAAACATATTGATATAGTTAGGTAATATTATATACGTGATATATATATTTGATACGTGAGCGTGATCACAAAGTTCAGCTTAGTTAATATTGAGTGAGTTATACATTTTAGACACAAATATTGTCTTTTGCTTTTGCCAATTAAATTGTTCCAAACAAAGACGGACCAGAACATTTGTGCACAACGCTGCAGTGTTTTGTTCCTGAATTAGTCTTTTTGAATGAGTTATTTAAATCAATGATGTCCCTTTGTCACTTGCTTCTTTTCTAAATGAATCATCTGTTTTGAACAAATTGTTTGAATGCATGATTCAATGAATCGCGCTCAAGGCAGGTACCACCTACTGGTGGTTTTAGGGTATGTTTACATGACAGCGATGTACTAAAAATAAAAAAGTTTTTCCCTTGCTTTTACCTGTACAGACAACAACCATGGAGCCGCAAAAATGACTAAAATCGCTGTATTATGTTATCAGGCCAGTAGGTGGCGATGTCACTGTAAAGAAACACTTCACGCCTATAGACTGAACACCTAATGCGCATGCACATGACCTCACAAATTTGCGTTTTTGTAGTTTACACTGAGACGATAACAATATAGTTTTCAAAAACTTGCACTTTTTAAAAAGTTTGCTTTTTCAGTCGTGTAAATGAACGGCCAAAACATTTTAAAAAGTTTTCTGTTTTTAGTTGAAAATGGTGTCAAGCAAACAGTCCCTTAGTTTAATATTTATTTATCCATGACAAGAAGTTACCAGCACAAAAACAAACACAGCAAAATATCGTCTAATTATCGTTATCTGAAAAAATGCCCCCAAATATCAAGACTATCAAACATACCTAGTGTGAATTTGTTCATGTCAAGACATTGCACTGCAGAGAAGTGAAACCCAGCAGAGTTTCTATATGACTCATTTGGTAAATGGGTTAATTAGAGTGACCCAGTAAAGAGGAGCAAACGTGTTTTAATGTGAGGTTAGTGATAAAAGTGCTTGCTGCAGGTCAGGACCACTGAGAGCTGGTGAGTGCGCTAAGAAACTGTATCCTATACATTAAATGTCAAGTCAGATCAAGAAAGGATCCCTCCTGTCTGAATAATCATATACAGTTGGGCATGGCAGGTAAATCTTATTTCTGATCATCAAAACTGTACAATATACTGTAAATAGTATATAATAATAATTTTCTACATTTATATAGCGCTTTTCTGGGTACTCAAAGCGCTTTACATGGAAGGTGGAGGGGGTGGGGGGGTCTCCTCAACCACCTCCAATGTGCAGCATCCACCTGGATGATGACGAACGCCCACCACACACCAGCTGATTGGTGGAGAGGAGACAGAGTGATGATTAGGAGGCCATGATGGACAGAAGCCAATGGGCAAATTTGGCCAGGATGCACCCCTACTCTTTTTTCCGAAGGACATCGGACCTTGGTTTAACCTCTCACCTGAAGGACGGTGTAAATGGCAAGCTCAACAAGATGTAGAGAAGAAATATATATATATATATATATATATATATATATATATATATATATATATATATATATATATATATATATATATATACACATACATACATATGCTGAAAAAAGAAAATAAATGACAGAATGCAGGAATGTATAAGAAGTGTATATTGCTCTTGACATATGCTTGTCTGTTTTCAGTTAGAGATTTCAAAGCTCTGTGCTTCATAGAGTTTTATATGGAATGATGACAATATGTTGACAATATTTTATATAATATATTTATATATATATATATATATATATATATATATATATATATATATATATATATATATATATATATATATATATATATATATATATATATATATATATATATATAAATATATATATATATATGTGTGTGTGTGTGTGTGTGTGTGTGTGTGTGTGTGTGTGTGTGTGTGTCTGTGTTTCAGCCACACCTCTCGTGGTCACATTGTCCAAACGTGACAGATTGGAGTGAGTTTGAGTCCACGTGACTCAAGTCCTGAGGCTGGTCTCATGCTGGCACAGATTGATTATTGTGTGGGGAGAGGGGTTAGAGAGTGGTTCTTTTCATCATTCTGGAAGGCACTAGCCGTTTATTCTTTCACAGATTCGTATATTGCTGACTCCTCATGAGTGTTGCACATCTGGACTGATCAGCCGGTCACTGTAAGGGGCTCTTAGCATCTGTTTGATCTGTGCACACACTCTCAGAAATAATGTGCAAAAATTTTACTTTTAGGGGTACAACAGCTTGTATCTAGTTAATATGTAAGGAATAATTGATGGACTGTTAATGATAGAAAATTTCAAAAATAATATTAATGTTACCATTATTTTCTTTCAATAATAATAATAATAATAACAATAAAATAATTTGTTTATTTATTTATTTTCCATTTTGTATCGAAATAATACTGTGTCCATGTTGTAAGGGATTAATACAGGTGCAAAAATGTCCACCTAAAATTATTATTATGGTGCCATATTATTTATGGTATATTATTACATTTCATGTATGGTATGTCTTTGTTCTAGCTTAAATAAAAATACCTTAGACTTGCAAATATAATTTATTCTGTCATGTCTTTTGTGCTTTCCATTAACTGTGCTGCTAAATATGGTGATGCAAAAGGAAAGGTACACTTTACACTAATGGATACTAACTCCAGGCCCCTAAATATTTGATGTGCACATGTAGCACATTGGCTCGGCCGACGTTCCCCATGAGATAGCACACACCAGTGAGAGAGTCTTATCGTGCAAAGGGCAATGGGGTCCTGTAGAGACAGTTGAGATGAAGCTTGGTGAGAGAAGAACATTATGACATTCAAATCTAGAAGCTTCCAGACCTCTCTGCTCTCTTCCGGGGGCGGAAGTGGCTAACAGATGGAGCACATTTGAGAGCAAGTGTAGCGTTTACCATAGATACACCTCCACCAGTAACAGCATGAACCTCGGTCAGCGAGCGAACTTAGCATGATCTCCACAGATGGCCAGTAATGTTGTTTTTGCAGAATTTTATATATTTGCTTGCCAGCCTGACTTTTATATTTCCTAGAAAAAGAAAGTTTATACTTTCTGAGGCAAAATTTAAAAATTAAGAAAGGATATATAATGAATTTTTCCAGTTATAGAAGTGTCAGTGATGTTTGATTTTTTTTTGAGTCAGCTCTTCTAATGAATCAGTCAAAATTCAATTGCAGTATCTTAAAGGTACAGCAGCACTGTTTAATTTTAAAGGGATAGTTCACCCAAAAATGAAAATTACCCCAGGATTTACTCACCCTCAAGCCATCCTAGGTGTATATGACATTCTTCTTTCAGACGAATATGATCAGAGATATATTAAAAAAATGTCCTGGCTCTTCCAAACATTTGTAATGGCAGTAAATGGCAGCCCAAAATATGAAACCCAAAAAAGTAATCCAAATTTGACTTTATGAAGTTTATGACATAAACACCTAGAAGAATGTCATATACACCTAGGATGGCTTGAGGGTGAGTAAATCATGGGGTAATTGTCATTTTTGGGTGAACTACTCTTTTAAGGGTCAGAGAAAATTGTCATATACAGGTAAAACTAAATTAATGTTTTAAGTGGCAGAAACATTAACTAACATTATCAGTGGATCTTGATGTAATTTTTTTAACTATAAGTAGTGAAAATCAGAATAGTACTTTATACATCAGCAACAGACACTTTGGTTAGCATTTCTCGGTAGCATCTTACTAGCATCCTAGAGTTGTTTACCGCACACATTCTCTCTCTCTCTCTGTTGGCCTGGTTTTTGGCTGAGGACTGATTGTTTGGCCTGTTGACAACCCTATTAATCTCAGTCCTGTTCGAGCCTGTCTGCCTCCCCCAACAAACTATATTCAAAACGCCTTTTGTGATGTAAAATGTTGTTAACCTTAGAGATGAGCTGACTGGACAAGCATGATAGCTCTTATCGCTAGCTACTTTTGTGGACTATCCATGAATTATACACAAGTGTTTAGAAAACGTTACTAGACCTACCGTTGAATCAATGGCCAGGATGTGTGTGGGTTGTGTTTAGAATGGCTATATTTCAGTCTTCTGCGCTGTGCTTATCAGTGGGTGAGATAAAACACATAAAGGTCTGTTTTTTGTGGTTTGGACAAGAGCTGACTCAAGAACAGCATGGATTCTACATAAAACGTCAACAGAGCCACAACAAAAGCATTCCAATTTAATTTTATGTCTAAATATTAATGTATTCACTCACATTAAAATTACAAATAAAGGCTTATTTGATCGCTTATTTTACGGACTTTTTGAAACTCTTGGAATTTGACTGTTGTTGATTTCTTGTAAATTTTACTGTTTGGTCTTGGAATGCACAATATAAATAATTATCAGATGATATTGGATATTTAATTGTTTATGCTGTTATTTTTATTTTTATTTTATTCATTTTTTTACAGCTCTGGCTGTATGTTTAGGGTTGTTGTCCTGCTGGAAGGTGAACCTCTGTCCCAGTCTTTTGGAGACTCTTAACAGCTTTTTATCTAAGATTGCCCTGTATTTGGCTCCATCTTCCCATCAACTCTGACCAGCTTCCCTGTCCCTGCTAAAGAGAAGCATCCCCACAACATGATGCTGCCACCACCATGTTTCATGGTGGGGATGGTGTGTTCAGGGTGATGTGCAGTGTTAGGTTTCCTCCACA
The DNA here is from genome assembly GCA_018749465.1 of Paracanthobrama guichenoti. NCBI lineage: Eukaryota > Metazoa > Chordata > Actinopteri > Cypriniformes > Gobionidae > Paracanthobrama > Paracanthobrama guichenoti. The sequence continues at coordinate 39,561,429 of CM031943.1, forward strand.
CTTAGTGTTTTGCATTTAGCCCAAAAAGTTACATTTTGGTTTAACCAGAGCATCTTCTTCCACATGTTTGCTGTGCCCCCTACATGGCAAATGGGACTTCTTATGGCTTTCTTTCAAAAATGGCTTTCTTCTTGCCACTCTTGCATAAAGGCCAGATTTGTGGAGTGCACGACTAATAGTTGTCCAACCTGAGCTGTGGATCTCTGAGTTACCATGGTCCTCATGGTTCTCTGATTAATGCTTTCCTTGCCCGGCCTGTCAGTTTAGGTGGACGGCCATGTCTTGGTAGGTTTGCAGTTGTGCCATACTCTTTCCATTTTCGGATGATGGATTGTACAGTGCTCTGTGAGATGTTCAAGGCTTGAGATATTGATTGGTAACCTAACCCTGCTTTAAACTTCTCAACCACTTTATCCCTGACCTGTCTGGTGTGTTCTTTGGTCTTCATGATGCTGTTTGTTCACTAATGTTCTCTAACAAACCTCTGAGATTAAATTACACACAGGTGGACTCTATTTACTAATTAGGTGACTTCTGAAGGCAATTAGTTCCATTGGATTTTAGTTAGGGGTATCAGAGTAAAGGGGGCTGAATACAAATGCACACCACACTTTTCAGATATTTATTTGTAAAGAATTTTGGACAACATTTATAATTTTCCTTCCACTTCACAATTATGTGCCACTTTGTGTTGGTCTATCACATAAAATCCCAATAAAATAATTTTTTTGCAAGGCACTGTATAGACAGATGGATACAAACACTATATTCCTAGTTCTCTCAGTTGACAAAGAAAATGATGTACAAGATGGAACAAGGATATATTGATTCCCCCCCCCACTCACATAGGCAGTAGTCACACTAGTCTTATTAATAGCAAAAAAATATGTATTGCGTAATCCTTATGCAATATGTTTTGGACAGATATTTGTATGGACACAATTGTTCCTATGGATGTGTGATTTTTCCACATGTACAGTAATATAATAATTTCCCATGATAGAGTAATTCAGGCATAAATGATGCTTATATTTTATCAGACCGCACTAATAATGAGCCCAGTGGGGAAAAAACAGCACAAACACCATTGATGTTTCTTTTCTGTGCTTTTCTTTTTATCTAGAAATACTTTCCAGTTTTAGAAGACACACTTTTATCCAAAGCAGTACTAAGTGTAAATGACAGTCCCACTGGTGCAACCTGGTTAAGTGTTTGAATCCTCACGGGATTTGATCCAGACACCCCCTAGATACCAACCTTGAGCTTTTACCACTATACCACACCCATTGCGTCCTTATTGTGTAATCCAATTGCTGATTTTATAAAACAGATCAGGATTAGAAACAGGTTTAATGTGACAGACATCTCAGTAATGCATATTTAAAGGCTAAAACCAGATCAATAGCAAAACCACATTCAGTGATCTCCACTTTAGCAGTACTTAACAGCAATAAAATGAACTACTGTGTTTTTATTGTCCTTAAATGCATGAGGAATATTAAGCTTTTAGTCTCACTTAAGGCTTGCCTTGCTAATTTTATATGGTACGGATCGTTTGCAGCATTGTTGCTTGGAAACACATTTGCTGACTTGCTTTCTGTGTAACGGAATGTCTTTAATACACATGCATTTACTTGAATGCATGCAAGCGAGAAAAGATCCATGAATGCACATTAATTAGACATAAGAAGGCATTTATATTTTTTTCTGGTACTTTATTGGTGTTTTAAGCATTGATAAAACATTGTATCAGTGTAGTGGCTTTCAGATTAATTGAAAAGTTTGTATAAATGTAATCTAACAGATTTTCTAGGTTATATAACTTGCCGTGTGCTCCATTGGTCAGTGTAGCATATAATGTAATGTTCAATCGTGTTATTAAAATCCACACAGTCATACTGCACTGGGTACCTGCTGTCTGTTTTTATTCCAGTCATAAAATATTGTTGCCATACCACATAAAAATAAAATGACAGTAACTGCTCTCTTTTAAGCAGTTAACTTTTAACCATTACTGCACTGCAACAACTCAGCATGATTGAATTTACATCTGCATTCATGTATTTTGTGATTTAAAAAATTTTTTTTTGATACCCTGAATAGATAAATAATATAATTTTCCCATTTAAAGTGATAGTTCACCCAAAAGTTTTTGTGTTCTTCTGTGAAACACAAAAAAATGTTTTGCTAATGGTAATACAATGAAGGGCAGCACAACTGGTTTCAACTGTGATAAGAAATGTTTCTTGAGCAGCCAATCAGCATATCAGAATGTTTTCTGTAGGATCATGTGACACTGAAGACTAGGGGTGTAACGATACCCTCGTGTCACGATTCGATACATATCACAATACGATATTATTGCTATACTCCAAGACATATGGCAAAAGGTTAACGAAAAATGTACTGTTGATTAAAATGCTAAATTTGGTTTTACATTGGGGGTGGAAATGAATAGGCTTGGACTTGTGACTAGGCTGCTGGAAACCCAATGCACAGGACAATGGTGACAGCAGAATAAAAATATTCATTATTCTGCAGCTGAAAATACAGAATTATTTTAGACGAATATGCACTTTGTCACGGACTAGATATATTTAAAATAATGGAGGCCACTTTTTACTGGTAACATAAGACGTTTGGCATGATCAGGACCCACAAATATTCCTCCACTGCATTATTATACATTACATTCAACATTATATATAGTAGTTTAATGTAGTACCGACACTAAAACTCTGTAAACTTTTCTCACACAGTAATTTTCATTTTGGGTGAACTACACACAATACAGATTGTCACTGTCCACGATACATATTGTTGTATTTTTGTATTGTGATATATTGTGATATATGATAATGTTGTTACACCCTTGTTACACCTACTGAAGACTGCAGTAATGATGGTGAAAAATCAGCTTTGCATCACATAAATAAATTGCATTTTAAAATATTTTACAATAGAAAAGTTACTAATGATATTTCACAATATTACTGTTTTCACTGTATTTGCGGTCAAATAAATGCAGCCTTGGTGAACAAAAGAGATTTCGTTCAAAGGTTTATTAAAGTGTTTGGTGACAAATACAGCTGTTGCGATTCTCACAGACCTATTGACCCAGATCACAACATTTTATAACATTGTACCAGGAGAAATTAAGCCATGCTGAAGTATCAGGGTTATACAAACCGGATTCCAAAAAAGTTGGGATACTGTACAAATTGTGAATAAAAACAGAATACAATGATGTGGATGTTTCAGATTTCAATATTTTATTCAGAATACAACATAGATGACATATCAAATGTTTAAACACTCATGCAACCCCATCCCATCAGAGATGCAGGCTTCTGAACTGAGCGCTGATAACAACTTGGGTTGTCCTTGTCCTCTTTAGTCCGGATGACATGGCGTCCCAGTTTTCCAAAAGAACTTCAAATTTTGATTGGTCTGACCACAGAACACTTTTCCACTTTGCCACAGTCCATTTTAAATGAGCCTTGGCCCAGAGAAAACGCCTGCGCTTCTGGATCATGTTTAGATATGGCTTCTTTTTGACCTATAGAGTTTTAGCGGCAATGGCGAATGGCACGGTGGATTGTGTTCACCGACAATGTTTTCTGGAAGTATTCCTGAGCCCATGTTGTGATTTCCATTACAGTAGCATTCCTGTATGTGATGCAGTGCCGTCTAAGGGCCCGAAGATCACGGCATCCAGTATGGTTTTCCAGCCTTGACCCTTACGCACAGAGATTGTTCCAGATTCTCTGAATCTTTGGATGATATTATGCACTGTAGATGATGATAACTTCAAACTCTTTGCAATTTTTTCTCTGAAACTCCTTTCTGATATTGCTCTACTATTTTTGGCCGCAGCATTGGGGGAATTGGTGATCTTCTGCCCATCTTGACTTCTGAGAGACACTGCCACTCTGAGAGGCTCTTTTTATACCCAATCATGTTGCCAATTGACCTAATAAGTTGCAAATTGGTCCTCCAGCTGTTCCTCATGGGTACATTTAACTTTACCGGCCTCTTATTGCTACCTGTCCCAACTTTTTTGGAATGTGTAGCTCTCATGAAATCCAAAATGAGCCAATATTTGACATGACATTTCAAAATGTCTCACTTTCAACATTTGATATGTTATCTATATTATATTGTGAATAAAATATAAGTTTATGAGATTTGTAAATTATTGCATTCCTTTTTCATTCACAATTTGTACAGTTTCCCAACTTTTTTGGAATTGCAAATTTTTTGCAATTTTGTAACTGCCGGTTTGTAAATGGGGCAGGAGCAATTTCTCATCTATTTTTTCAATATAGCTGATGTGAAGGACAGGTTGCATCATCGATACAAGACACAATGGTTGACTTGAATTAACTCTCACTTTCCCACAGAGAAAGCATTTTCCCAGTCTCACCCTTCCTGTCTGCTGGGTTTTGTTGTTGTACTACTAGTTTCTATAATTGGCTCACCCTTAGCATCGGCATGGGTCTTAGCCTTACAGTTAATCCATTATAGATAAGATGATTCACCAGCTGCTGCTACTCTTAAGACCCACCTGCTCTCAAGGCATCCTGAATATGAATATTCATACATTCATTTTGAGAAGAGATTTCTACCACAATATGTTCTTTACACTTTTGATATGTACTACAGGCTCAGTGGCATCTTAGTACTTTTCTTTTTTTATTGATCAAGTCAGTAATGCTCTTGGCTCTTGATGGACTGTCCATGAATCATTCACATACCAATATGTAACTGTACAAAAATTTTATTTCCTTTTGTCGGAGGAGGAAGATCTCATTTTGGATGAGATAGCATTCAAGTCTGTTATAGTAGGCATCAATTTCAGATTTACATGCCCCTACGTCACATAAGCTAAACAAACTAGTTTGTTGCTTTATAGGCCATTTAAACTAAGAATGCACCGATATGAAAATCTTGGCTGATACTGATAACCGATAATTATTTATATTTGAAAGCCGATAACTGGTATAGGGTCGATAAATGTAAATCTAAATCCAAATTTTTATATAATTTTTGAGAGCCTGATTACAAAAACACCATTAAAAGCCATGTCCCAAGCACAATTATAATGATGTTCTCATTATAATTTTATGTAGCCTATATGACAGACTTGCACTGCACATGTTGCACTTAACTGTATTTTCATTTTTGAAGTGATTCCAATCATATTTCAAGCAATTCAGAACCTTCATGGTGAACAATGCACAAACAGTGCACATGGTGAAGTGTCTCAGTTGAAGGAAATAATCCATTATTTATCAGCTTTAATATAATATATATATATTTTCTTATTGAGCCGATAACGATAACATTAAAAATGAACATTTATCAGCCGATACCGATATGGTGGCTGATATATCGTGCATCCCTAATTTAATTGTCCCCTTCCTGTCAGTTTGTGCTAAAAAACGACGCAAAATGAACCCGAATTTCAAGTCTAACTCAGTAGTATCTTGGATAATATTTGAGATTAGTTGCTCTTGATGATCTTGCCAGGTTGATATTAAAAAGGTTTTGAGTTCAAAGTCAGCACAGCATTAAACATGCAATTATAGTCATTTACCACTCAAAGTTAAAACCGATTTCCTCCTTCTCAATGGCCAGTTACATCCAGGAAAAGGTCTTTATGCTGTTATTTTCTTGAAAGGGCATGTTTTCCCCTGTGGAGCGGATGTGTGAGCTGTGTACATGTAAGTGTGTGTGATAAAATTTGCTGAGTGTGTGTGTGTGTGGAGGGTGGAGTGAACGGCCTACCAGGCACAATGTGTGTGTGGGTGTTTATTTCTGGCATTCGCTTAAGACAACAGGTTGCCTTCGTGTAGAATGAGTAAGAAAGGAAGCGGGAGAGAGGAGGAGGCGAAGTTAGAGTCCGACTCCTCCCACAGAATATTTGAAATGCAAACAACCCACTTTTCTCCCACTTTGTTTATGTTTGTGCTTTTAAAACCCTTGAGGCTCCAATTTTCTCTGAAAAAGAGGAAACGTCCTTAAAAACCTGTTTTTCTCCGTTGATAGTACATCTCCTTCTTAAATAGCAATTGTTTATTCTCGCTCAAGGGAGGATGTCCCCCTTCTCTGTTCTCCCTTTGTCTCTTGTTTTTTTCTCGTGAGTTGTACTGAAACAACAAGACATTTGGATGGGAAGCCGACACCCATGTGACCAAACAATAGCACAGACAGAGATACTTGTTCAGTCACAGGAGGCCAGGGTTTACTGGTTTAATTACCCAGGTTGAGCAGGGGTCAGAGAGAGATCGAGAGAATTCCAGTTCATACTCTAGCACACAATCTAATTCCAGTTCAGAGAGGTGTGAACTCACTGATCCAGTTTCAGGTCCACTTCACTTTTCAGTTACAGTTAGATTAATTCAAAATTAGATTAATTTTGTATTAAAATAAGACATTGTTCTTATTTTATTTTGTTGTTGTTGTTGTTGTTGTTGTTGTTGTTGTTGCTGCTGCCTGATCAAATAATATATGAAATTAATTACATTAATACTAAAATTCATTTAATTAAAATTCATTTTCAAATCCATGCAGAAAAAAAAAAAAATCATTAAACAGGAATGTCATAGAACCCTCTGACATTTGTTACTATGTAAATGTCAATAAATCACTTCATATGTCATATATAATTTGACCTTTATATGACATTTAGTTCAGTTTGGGTGTAAAATGTTGAGACTCCTCAAAATAGTGTTTTTAATAAAAAATTAATAATGCATGATATTTATACAATACTTTTTACCTTGAAGAATATATTTAAAAACTTACTTTGAAATAATGATAAAGATATATTCAAGATATAAGGAGAAAAACCCATTTTTACACCACATGACATTTTTCGGTCATTATATTTAATTTGTTCTTAAAGGTATAAAAGTTTTTGAAAAACCATATAGTACCAACATGGATACAAATATTACATTAATAAGAACCATTTTTATTTATTAGCTTCTAAGAAAGGACATAGCAAGACAAGATATAAAAAGAAAATTGCATTTTCAAAACCTTACAGTGTACAGTGTCATTGACCTTTTGAAATGTGAAATTTGCCCCATGCACAAATAGCAAATAAGTACACACACACCCTTGTTACAATCCTCTTTCTGTGTTTCTACATGTTCATCTTATCTCCACATCTTGCTCCTCTCAGGCATGTGGCCCAACTGTCCCACGCTTAAACGAGAGTCATTAGTTGCTGACTTCCATGTAAACTGATGACAGCTTGAGTTATTACTGTATATGACTCTATTCAATTATGACCACTCAAGTTGTTTACAGATACATTTTGCCACAATAATAATTTCTTAAGTCAGTTTGTGAGAACCATCAGTGATTTAATCTGAAATGAGTTCCTGTCGTCTATTTAATTGTTTGTATCATGTTTCACATACGACAGTCTGTCAGGCCTCACTGCATTAAGTTACAGGAATCATGCAGCAGAGCTATTTTTATCCCCATGCAACTTCAATGATGCCCTGAAGTGCTTTAAGAGTGTGCGTTGTTAAGTATTAGTTGTAGTTTACTTTTTCCAGAAAACCCCATTCTTCTGCCATTTTCCTCTCACATTGATTCTCACAAACTCACAGAAACACTCTTACCTGGATCTGCTTTTAATGAAATTGTAACTGCCTCTGGCATATTTTTGTTTATATGTGGAAAATAATATAAATAATAAAATGTTTTTTTATTTAAATCAATGAAAGCCAGTGAATAAAATTATCTTTATTTATTATGCATTATAGCAATAAGATGAAATGTGAAATGAAATTCACATTTTTGGCTGAATTGTTTCTGATTTGTGTGTACTCACTCTGACATTCTTTTATTAATATATGCCAAGGAATGTGCAATTTAAATAAGAATAAAAACGAAATATAATTGTTTATTAAAGTAATACATCATGTATTTTTTCATGGAATAGGCCAATTATACAATAATAATACTGATTATATTAATAATAATAATAGTAAAATATATTATATGATAAATAATAATAATAATAATTATAGGCCTATATTATTTATTTATTTAAATATTTTTATAATTGTTATAGTTTATTTAGTTATTATTATTATTATTATTTATATTGCACTAATGGTGCGTTCAAGTGTCATAAAGATCGTATTTACGAGTTGAACGCACATGAACGCCACCACGAAGTCGTAAATAACAGTGGGAAATTGTGGATTTTCTTTAAGCCCCGATCTGAAAACATGGCGGAATCAATGGATGCAACGTCTGTAGTAAAATATAACGGGTATTTAGCAGTGACACTGTCAGGCTTTGTCATTTACAACAAAGCAAGCTAGCATTGTAATATAACAATTAGCTTAATATATAACGATACAGTTTACAGTGGCTTCATAGATTAATTAAAAACGTAAAAGATTAAAACTCACCTGATGCGCATTCTTTGTTCTTCATTTTCTATAAGCAGAGTTAACAAACCTTGCTGTATTTTCGTGAAATTCATTCAAATAAGGTACACCACCATCTTGCTCTGACCAAAGAGACTTGAACGCACATGATGTCGTAAACACGACTTCTCACCTCGTAAATACGAACATCCCAGGAGGACTTGAACGCACCATAACTAACTGGTGTTTTTGTATAGTTATGCCCGATGTACAATGTTAGACTCCCAATGTACCGTAACATCACATCTAATTATCTATAATGTTTTTATGAGAGCAAAGCAAATATTTACTAACTGATTTCTGTGTGAATAAATGCACATTTATGATATAAATTACTTCCAACACCATACACAGGACTGCATCTGTGTTGCCTTGTTTGGATGTGCCTCTTTTCTCCTCATACGCTGTTTTTAGTTTGATAGCAAAATATCAAACTGTCATTAGCTTGTAAAGTCATGACTGGAAAATGTCGTCATGGAGAGCATTATGTTTCACTCTGTATGACCTGTGTTGACATGGAAAGTGCTGATTTAGGATCAGTTTTTGCCACTCATGTCCTGGAGTATGCCATCAAAATATGCAGGGTTAGCTGTTCCTGGATCAGTGTCGGTTGGAGGAATTTTCACCTGTTGTTTACTCTGAGAGTTGGCGATGGTGTGTTTGTGGTGGTAGGGTAACTTGAGCCATTCCTCTGGAGCTCAGGCACGTCGGCCGTGAGATAATCCCTTTAACTAGTGACCAGACTACTGCCACCTCTCATTCCTGTGTTATTGTTTGCTTTTTAGTTATGAGGTTGTGTACTTGATTAGTTTTCATGGGAGCTAATGCAGTGATTTTGGTCTGAATTCTTAGTTTAACTGAATAGCTCACCCCAAAATAAACTTGCACGCTGTTATTTTTTCTGTGTAAAAAGAGGCATTACATTTTCGTCCTTTGTAGAAAAAGCACAAGTTTATAACAAAATGAATGTGTATAAATAAAGACTAAATAAAGAGTAAACTGTTCCATAAACAGTTAATATACCATGATTCATCCATAATTAAACTGTTTCTTAGCTATCTTCTGAGGATGTTGGGTTTATATGGGTCATCCCAGATCAGTCAGGTGACTAGAAGAACACAAAGGAGACTCGTTTGTTGTGTGAGTGATGGTCTGGCCGTTGTGGGTGTGAGTGTGTTTTAGGGCAGTGGATTAGGTGTGATTATGGGGGCTCAGGGTTCACTGAGCCTTTGACCAGCTGTTCAGTGCCGCCTGCTTACAGCCACCTCTCCATCACAAAGACGAAGAGAGTAAGAGGAAATCAGAAGATTTCTTTATGTGATTTCAGTCTGTTTATACTGTATTTGAATTTTATCTCTGGTTGCATTAAATTAGTCACATTGCTGGAATTATGACTCATTTTAATAATTTTCTAGCACATTCTGTGAAGCAGCCTTATATTTGAGGGCTGAATCTCATGAAAAGAAGCCTAGGGCACGTTTCACCCCACAATTTTGTTAATACAAAATGGCGCCGCTGTGTTTGGTCGCCGTTCAGGTCGCTCCGCGAAGACTGTGCTTTTATTTACTATTTTACTTTCTTTTACTCTCAGTTTTTACAAACTTATCATCTGCATTGATCTACTACGACAGCAAAACTCTTTTGGACATTGGTTACCTCTACACTGGACTGTTTCAGGACACTTTCGCCGATCCTCTGTGGCCATCTGAGATTCTTCGGAACGCCGAGTTGAACAATGGACAGAGCCAGCGGCGTAGAACAAAGAAACACCGTGGTAAACGTGCTGGTATCCGTAACAGACTGAGAAAAGGGCATTCAGACCTCCTCTCCCGAGCATTCTTCTAGCAAATGTTCAATCCTTGGATAATAAGATGGGCGATCTTAGAGCCAGGATAAGTTTTCAACGGGACATGAGAGACTGTAATATCTATTGTTTGTCTGAAACATGGCTCACGCCCGCGGTCCCGGACACAGCTGTGGCGCGCGTCGGAGAACTTCTCTGTTTTTCGGATGGACAGAACAGCCGAGGCCGGTAAATCCAAAAGCGGTGGAGTGTGTTTCATGATCAACAAGAAATGGTGCGATCCCAGGAACATCACCATTCTCTCGCGGTCCTGCTCACCTCATCTGGAACATTTAACAATCATCTGCCGCCCATTCTATCTGCCTAGGGAGTTTTCTGCGGTTGTCGCGACCGCGTTTACACCCACCGCAGGCAGACACAGCGCTGGCTTTATCTGGCCTTCATGATGTTGCCAGCGGCGTCATAAACCAACATCCCGACGCGGCATTCATTGTCGCGGGCGATTTTAACAAAGCAAACCTAAAGAAAGTCCTGCCAAACTTTCACCAGCACGTCTCCTGCCCCACACGAGGAGCAAACACACTGGATCACTGCTACTCTCCGTTTAAGAACGCCTATAAAGCGCGGTCACTTCCAGCGTTTGGCAAATCGGATCATGCCGCCATTTTCCTCACTCCCGAATACAAACAAAAGCTCCTCCAGGAACCCCCGGTGAGGCGGGAAGTTAAGCGTTGGTCACCCCACTCAGAGACCGCGCTACAGGCAGCTCTGGGCGATGTGGATTGGGACATGTTCGAAAGCGAGTTCAGCTGGCGTAAGCGAGTTCACAGACGTGGCGCTTTGCTTCATCAACACGCTTACAGAGCAAGCCACGCCAAACAATAACAATAACGTCCTTCTCAAATCAGAAACCGTGGGTGGACAATTCAATCCGCTGCGGCAGTGAACGCACGCGCACTGCTGCTTACAACGCCGGTCTCCATTCAGGGAATATGAATGAATACAGATCGTCCTGCTATGCTCTCAGACGAGCAGTTAAAGCCGCAAAACTCCGTTATAAAGACCGAGTGGAGTCTCATTTCCAACTCAACGACTCGCGGCGCATGTGGCAAGGTCTGAGGTCCATCTGCTCCTTTGGATCTAAATCCTCTGCAGAGGTGAACGCTGATCCGTTGCTCGTGAACGAGTTAAACTCTTTCTATGCTCGCTTTGACTGTAACGCGCGGTAACGCGACTCCGCCAAGTGGCGCGTTAGAGAAATTACTCAGAGCAGCAACAATCACGTGATCTCTGTCTCGGAGGATGAAGTTCGGAGAGCACTCAAGCGTGTGGACGTCAGGAAAGCTGCTGGGCCGGATGGTATTTCAGGTCGTGTTCTGCGGTCCTGTGCTGATCAGCTCACCGGGTTGTTTACATCTATCTTTAATGAGTCCCTCGCTACATCTGTGGTCCCCACCTCCTTCAAAAATCCACCATCATCCCTGTCCCTAAGAACAGTAAACCCTCTTGCCTAAATGACTATCGTCCAGTGGCTCTCACGTCTATAGTCATGAAGGTCTTTGAGAGACTCATTAAAAACACCATTTGCGCCTTCATTCCTGACACTTTGGACCCTCTTCAGTTTGCCTATCGTCCCAATAGATCGACTGAAGATGCCATCTCTCATGTCCTCCACTCCTCCTCACTCACATCGACAGCAAAAGTGGGAACTACGTAAGACTGCTATTTATTGACTATAGCTCAGCCTTTAACACCATAGTTCCCACCAAGCTAACCTCCAAACTCCTGGATCTCGGCCTGAATCCTTCTCTCTGCCACTGGATTGAGGACTTCCTCACTGGCAGGCCTCAGGTGGTGAGAATAGGCCAGTCCACCTCCACCTCCATCACCCTGAGTGTGGGAGCTCCACAGGGCTGTGTCCTGAGCCCCCTGCTCTACTCTCTCTACACGCATGACTGTTTGTCCACACACAGCTCCACCTCTATCATCAAATTTGCTGATGATACTGTTGTCCTGGGCCTCATTTCCAACAACAATGAGACGGCATACTTGGACGAGGTGGAGCATCTAACATCATGGTGCCAGGACAACTGTCTCTCTCTGAATGTTGGCAAGACCAAAGAAATGATTGTGGACTTCAGGAAGAGACAGCAACGGACATACTCCCCCTCATGATCAGCGGGTCACCAGTAGAGAGAGTGAGCAGCTTCAAGTACCTGGGAGTAAACATCTCCGAGGACCTGACCTGGACTGCTCACATTCAGACACAGGTGAAAAAGCCAGGCAAAGACTGTACCACCTGCGCCAGCTGAGGAAATTCAGGGTTTCACCAGCTATCCTGAAAACTTTCTATTTAGGGGCGATAGAAAGTGTTTTAACTCAGTGCATCACAGCGTGGTATGGGAACAGCACCAGTCATGACCGCAAAGCCCTGCAAAGAGTAGTGTGCGCTTATCCGAGCGTATCTCAGGGTCAGCTCTCCCGTCTCTGCAGGACGTCTACACCAAACGCTGCAAAGGTAGAGCTACCAAGATCATCAAGGACTCTAATCACCCTGCAAACCCTCATTTCACGCTGCTACCATCTGGTAGCGCTTCCAAGCCTGATGGCCAAAACTGAGAGACTCAGGAGGAGCTTCTTCCCCAGGCCATCAGACTCCTGAACTCAGTCACTTAACATCACGTGACTTCACTTCAGGATAAACATCGATACACTGACATTGCACTGCACTTTCTGTTCTCGTTGTTACTGTGTAACAACCTGTCATAAACCTGTTTGCACATTATACTCTTTATACATTTGTTAACCACATATTTATAAGTCTACAGTTTACTCACTGCAAAGTCTACTTCAATTATTTTATTCCACTTTATCCTTATTTGTTACCTTTTTTTCTCTTGACTTGATTATTTATAATTCTACAGATATAGACATATATATATATATAGAGAGAGAGTACTTTTTTTATATCCTATTTCTATTATAATTTCTTCCTTGTGTTTTTAACTGTGAATTTGCACTGTCCATGGAGCGGACCTGTTTACATTTCACTGCCGGTTGTATATTCTGTATATAACTGTGTATGTGACAAATAAAACTCTTGAATCTCTTGAATCTTGAATCTTGAATTAAAATGTGAATACATTATTTAATGTATGTGTATATATATATATATATATATATATATATATATATATATATATATATATATATATATATATATATATATATATATATATATATATATATATATATATATATACACTATATTGCTAAAAGTTTTGGGACGCTTGCCTTTACATGACATCCCATTCTTAATCTGTAGGGTTTAATATGGAGTTGGCCCACCCTTTGCAGCTATAACAGCTTCAACTCTTATGGGAAGACTTTCCACAAGGTTTAGGAGTGTGTTTATGGGAATTTTTGTCCATTCTTCTAGAAGCGTATTTGTGATGTCCGGCACTGATGTTGGACGAGAAGGCCTGGCTCACAGTCTCCGCTCTAATTCATCCCAAAGGTGTTCTTTTGGGTTGAGGTCAGGACTCTGTGCAGGCCAGTCAAGTTCCTCCACACTAAACTTGCTCATCCATGTCTTGGACCTTGCTTTGTGCACTGCTGCGCAGTCATGTTGTAACAGGAAGGGGCCATCCCCAAACTGTTCCCACAAAGTTGGGAGCATGAAATTGTCCAAAATGTCTTGGTATGCTGAAGCATTAAGATTTCACTGGAACTAAGGGGCCAAGCCCAACCCCTGAAAAACAACCTCACACCATAATCCCCCATCCACCAAACTTTACACTTGCAGTCAAGCAAGCACCGTTCTCCTGGCAACCGCCAAACCCAGACTCGTCCATCGGATTTCCAGACAGAGAAGCGTGATTCATGACTCCAGAGAACATGTCTCCACTGCTCTAGAGTCCAGTGGTGGTGTGCTTTACACCACTGCATCCGACGCTTTGCATTGCACTTGGTGATGTAAGGCTTGGATGAGCTGCTCGGCCATGGAAACCCATTCCATGAAGCTCTCTACTCACTGTTCTTGAGCTAATCTGAAGGCCATACGAAGTTTGGTGGTCTGTAGTTATTGACTCTGAAGAAAGTTGGCGACTTCTGCACACTGTGCGCCTCAGCATGTGCTGATTTTACATGGCCTACCACTTTGTGGCTGAGTTGCTGTTGTTCCCAATTGCTTCCACTTTGTTATAATGCCACTAACAGTTGACCGTGGAATATTTAGTAGTGAAGGAATTTCACCAATGGATACCACGCTTGAATTCACTGAGCTCCTGAGAGCGACTCATTCACAAATGTTTGTAGAAGCGTCTGCATGCCTAGGTGCTTGATTTTATACACGTTTGGCCATGAAAGTGACTGGATCACCTGAATTCAGTTATTTGGAGGGGTGTCAATTTCTATAAATCCTATTATTCCCAGTGGCAGTGAGTAATGAGAAGCTATTTCTAATAGATTTTTTTTTTGTCAAGATGTTATTTTAATAATGATAATTTTATATATATATCTAGTAATGGAACTCTAGAGGACACAGGTTGATAGGTCCTTTACAAACAATCTGCAAGCAATCACATCATTACCGCATGGCACAAGCTGATTGGCTTCTGCTGATCCTGCAGCCAATGAGATTTCTTGCTCAACATTTAAATATTCTGGCTAATCCGGACTCCTCTAAAACCCTCCACCTCCCCCAGCTCCAGCCTCCACCTGCCTAGATCTGCTGTGGGATTTATGTATCTATATTTGTGCAGCAGCAGCATATTTTACATGCTTATAGCAGTGTGTCTGTGTATCTATTAGCAGTAGCAAGTACAAACTTGCTCTGCAGCAGCAACAGATCTAG
Source organism: Paracanthobrama guichenoti (assembly GCA_018749465.1). Taxonomy (NCBI): domain Eukaryota; kingdom Metazoa; phylum Chordata; class Actinopteri; order Cypriniformes; family Gobionidae; genus Paracanthobrama; species Paracanthobrama guichenoti. The sequence goes on from CM031943.1 coordinate 39,576,547, forward strand.
TCCATAAAGACCAAATACATTAACATTACCATGTTCAATAACGTGCTAAAACTATTTCAACAGTTGTCATGATTAAACTATATATTTTATGTATAACAATTAAGCATAAAAATCCAAATTAGAACTAGATTTTCATTATATAAATGGTGTAGTTATATTAATTATATATCAGCAATAAACAAATAATAATATTTATTTCACAATTCAGTAATGAGTTTTTTTGCATTACTATGATAAGAATTGGAAAAATTATCTTATTTGTCATGAAATTGTCTCAAAAAAAAAAAAAAATTTTTTTCTCTATATATATATATAGCCCTGAAATTATAAGTTTTTTACAAGCTTACATAATTTTTTCTTTTCTATTTTTAATGCTTTTTTTTTTTTTTTTTAAAGATTATTCTTTTTTTCTTTTTTATTTACCTTTAAATGACTATATTTGATCAATAAATAATATAATTAAGCACATTCTTCACATACTTTCAACTTAAATTCTAAATAACTCTCCAATACATGCAATAACCAGCTCAAATCAGCTCAAAATATCTCACATTGGGTCAATTTGGGTGTCTCTGCCGACCTCTTTTTTTCATTTCAACCACATAAACTCCTCGAATCCAGTCAATTGTTTTGTGTATTCGTGATTCAAGTGTGACAAAAGTCCTGAGGTCTTGAACCACTCTGATGAACACTCAGTTTTTGTTTTTTGTTTTTTTAAATGTTTTGGGTCAAAATGACCCGAGGGAAGGTTGAAGGTTAAGTATACTATAGTGTTTTCTTCTGATTTTGTATTGTGAAAGTGTTTTATGAAATGTATCCTTGAATTTGTTTTCTTTTGAATGCGTGTTGTCATTTTAGGGTAGCTGAAAGACATTTTGAGTAATTTGTGCAGTGTGGATAGTGTCTGAGCTCACTCTGCAAGGTCAAAATCACCCAGACACACACACACAAATACACAGAGGCATAGAGATGCATGAGTCACAAAGAGGAACTTCAGACCGACTTCCTGTGGGTCTCTTAGGATTTTCCATGATGAACAAGGTGATGCGACGGATTTGACATTGCTGTGGTTCATGACGTCAGTCTGAGTGGTTTAGGATTTAATTTGTATAATTGATGTTGCCAACAGTTGACCTCAGATGTGTTTAAATCCCTGCCAAAACCTAAACGCTTAAAGCCAAACACAAGAACATCTGACATGTTCTCAAAGGCCTTAATATGACAGATATCTGTATGCATGTTCTGTTGCATGCCATGCTGGATACAGGCAGTGTTTAAAGTGGTAATAGCTCACATTTCTCATCTTACGTAAGAGCTTAAGAGGATTTAATCCCGCCCTGACGGAGAAGGAAAGGCGGAGCCACACGGCAGCCTATCCCATCACGGTCATTGACACTCACTGCGGTTGCAGACAGGTTGTATAGTGCTGGAATGTAAAGACACACAGTGTTAGGTGACTCCCTTCATGCTGATCCAAGATCAGATTTCCTTGCATAATCCAAACCTATTAAAGCTATGTGAAGTCAGCAGCAGTACTTAGCAAGAGCAGACGCTTCAGAATAGCACATGTTGAGTAATAAGTGTAAATAATGAAAAATGAAAAGAGAGAAACTAAGATGTGTGCAAACCTGCTAGGATGAATATTTCACGCTGTTGGTTTCATTACCACATCGTTTTTTGCTTTTTGCTTTTAGTTAATGTAGTACAAGAAATGAATGTAAAAGACAGTAGCAGTGGGCATCTTTTATTACTGTTTCTCATATTTCTCATATTATATCATATTTATATCATACAGGTTTAGAACATTGCTATTTTAGTATTTGTATTTAGTATTTTATTTGCTAAAAATATTATTAATAGAATTGTATTTTATTTTAATATTTTCAGTTTTCATTTTAATTTGAGTTTAAATTGTGCTTTTGTGATAATTTAATTTAATTTAATTTCATTATTTATTTTTTTAATTTTTAATTTTAACCATGTTTGGAACAAATTGAATCTAAAATCATGCAGTCTGCAACCAGACTGAACATCTTAGCAACCACACAGCAATGGACTGGCAATAACCGTATAACGTCTTCCGGGGGAAATGTAAAAAGCTAGTATCATAATGTTAGTTCTCCTGTCTATTACCCCCTCCCATCCTCTCTCTCTCTCTCTCTCTCTCTCTCTCTCTCTCTCTCTCTCTCTCTCTCTCTTTCTCTCTCTCTCTCTCTCTCTCTCTCTCTCTCTCTCTCTCTCTTTCTCTCTCCCTCTCTTTCTCTCTCCCTCTCTTTCTCTCTCCCTCTCTCTTTCTCTTTCTTTCTCCCTGTTATGAAACTATGTTCGCTCTGCCTTTGAGAGTCAAATCAAGCATGACAGGAACCATACGTTCTGTATCTGTTCTCTTTCTCATCAGAGCAAACCCTGTAGTTGTAGTTCAAAGCTGGTTCCTCATTTCGTCCACCCTGTTTTCTCCGGTGGGTGGGTCTGACCTGTGAACTCGAGTCAGGCCCAGCCGACTGTGTCAATACTGATTAAAGTGCGTGCTCTCCAACAGGAAGTAGTCACATGGATGGATGATGCATGAATATCTATGAATGAATAAATGAATAGTCCACTCTCTCTGTCTCTTTGTTTCAGTGTACAGGAGAGGAGAGCTGGGTGGACAGCAGAACGGTTTATATTGGACATAAAGAGCCTCCGCCAGGAACAGAAGCATACATTCCACAGAGATTTCCTGACAACAGAATCGTCTCCTCAAAGGTCAGATGTGCTCTACAGCCAGAACCGAAAACAATACATTAGGGATGATGTACTGTACAGTCAGCCAGTCATTATCGCAAAATAAACACGGAAAGGATGATCAGGATAGGATGTCAGGTGTGTCACCATGACCAGCGGAAGAAAAACATTTTCTTAATCATCATTTTTATTTTATCTTACAAGACATATAAATAGTATAAAATAAAATCTGAATAATTACAATAACAGGATAATAATATAAGATAGTATATACAAGATAATAATTGCATTAGAGAATATATATTAAATTGTTTATTTTTCTTACATTGGCTCGTTTTTTGCTTATTTTAAGCATAAACAACAAAAATGAATGGTAAAAATAAAATGCTGAGAAAAATCTTATGCTGCTTTGATGCTGATTTAAACACACTTTGCAGTTTATACAGTTTAGTGGTCATTGTATAAAAATACTTAGGGCCCTATGAAATCCATTTAATTTTTTTCCCAAATTCCGCTTTTTTTTTTCCATTTTTATTTTTTCTGGATTTTTTCAACTCCATTTTAATGGTTATATTAAATGTTAGTAATCAAAAAGCATGTCTAATTAATTGAAATCATGAAACGTGTACAATTTAACAACAATTTATGAAAAGTTTAACAAAAATGACATGTTTGTGTAACGTATTTCATGGCTCTATGAAATACGTTTGATTTTTTTTTTTTTTTTTCTTAAATTCGTTTGTTTTCTAGATTCCATTTAATGGTTTAATTAAATGTTAATAATCAAAAAGAAAGTCTAATCATAAAAACAACAATGTATTAATTTAAAAATAAAAATTCTAAGAATTTTTATTTATTTCAGAAATTCTGTGTTGTGTATTTAAATTTTTCTGGAATTTCTCTTTCAAATGAAGGCATAAAACATTAAATTAATTTATCTTTTAATCATATGAAATTAAACAAACTTTTATTTAAAAAAATTAAGTTTTAATAATAATTTATTATTATTATTATTATTATTATTATTATTACATTGAGACGTAGCTTAATTCTACTGTACAGCAGTAATATATTTCTGTCACAATTTCAACTTAAACCAAACTTTTATTTTGACGGGTTGCCGTGGAGACCTAGGCATTGAGAAAGGTCACGTTACTGAAACATTTGCAGTTTTTATTAAAGCAGTGGTTTTATTTATATAATATCTATAATATTTAGACTGTGCAAGCATCTCATTTGGACAATTTTTGAGGTGCAGTGAGTTCCTGGCTTTTCTTTAGTTGTTTTGCTTTCAGACATCTCTCTTTCTCTCCACAGTATACTTTCTGGAATTTTATACCGAAGAATCTCTTTGAGCAGTTCAGAAGAATCGCCAATTTCTATTTTCTGATCATCTTTCTAGTGCAGGTGTGTGATGGTGTCGCTTATGGAAATTGTCCTATTAGCATGAGCTGACCTTTCTGTGACAGCGTGATGTGTGATATTTCCCCTCTCACCATCTCTCTCTGTAGCTGATCATTGACACACCCACCAGTCCTATGACCAGCGGTCTGCCTCTTTTCTTTGTTATCACTGTTACAGCCATTAAACAGGTGAGAAAAGACCCCTTACTTTCCTCTCAATTGGTTTTATAATTGTGACGTCACTCCCTAACTCGTCTCTCTCGCCACTCTTCTTCTCTGCAGGGCTATGAGGACTGGATCAGACACAAAGCGGACAACGCTATAAACCAATGTCCAGTCCACGTCATCCAGCATGGCAAAGTCGTGCGCAAACAGAGTCAAAAGCTACGGGTGCGTAAGCGCATGTAAAATGTCATGACTCACACTTCACCTGTTTGGTGAAGTGTAACTAGTGCCACCTCATGGATTTCCAAAAAAAATACTGTTTTCAAACAGGTTTCCCAAACAGTCCTCTTCGTTTTTCCATTGGTGATGCAAACAGATAGCCCTGCCACAAACTCATCCCATTGGTTGAGCCAGTGTTGAGAAATAAACAGCAGTGTTTTGAAAGTCCCACAGTGTTTCAATTTTTCAGGAAAATGAACCTATCAATGGCTTACTATCTATGCATATTAAGCTGGCATAAGAGAACATATTTTATGACACTTCAAGTTTGAAAATGTGTTTTTGTTTTATTCTCAGAGAAATAAATCAACAAAGTTTCGCTCTGCTAGCCAGCGTTCTGCTTACACAGCCAGCTTGCTGTTTGGAAACAGAATGTTGGCATGTCAACAAGCAGAATGACAGTGTACCCACGTTACCCACAATGCACTGGGAATCTTTTGTTATTTAATTGTGGAACTATTGCTCTCACTCTCTTTCAATATGAAATAATCAGTATTTTAATGTTAGAAACATGTTTTTATTAGTTTAGTATGTATTTTCTCCTCCCAAAATTTTCACTCCCAGTGTTTTCCATGATATTTTTGCTATTCAGAATTCATTCTTCATGGTTTCATGCAATAAAATAAGAAAAGGAAAACGCTTTGAAAAACACTGGAAGCTGCGACGATAAAGAGAGAATGTGCTTGAATACTAACCATCACAGCTTTTCCTACTTATAATCCGGCCAGCATCTGTAATCCGTTACGCAACACATGCAGACAGGCCAGTGGGAACAACTACCAGGATCAGGATTTTCATTTATGTAGATTCATGAATATATATATTTTTTTCATTCCACTGTGATGTTAGAGGCAACTCATTATCTATACTTGATTTGTTGGTGTGACAGTATATCTTACTTTATTCAAAATCTCTGCAGTAAGAGTATGTAGACATTATCTGTAGCACATAAATGTTGAATTGGACCCTCGCTCTTTGACCTTTCAGGTGGGTGATATTGTCCAGGTGAAGGAGGATGAGACGTTTCCATGTGACCTCATACTGCTCTCCACCAGTAGAGAAGACGGAACATGTTTCGTCACAACAGCCAGCTTAGATGGAGAGTCCAGCCATAAGGTGATTGGTCATTTTATATAAAAGCAAACATCACTGTTATTTTTCCTAAAACTCTTACAAGTCAAGTCACATTTATTCATATAGCGCTTTATGCAATACAGATTGTTTCCAAGCAGCTTCACAGTAATAAACTGGAAATAATAGAATCAGTGATGCAAACTGCATCAAATATGAGTTGAATTCAAGTTCTGTTTTAAAGCAGTTCTAAAAAAGACAATAGTGTTATTATTCAGCTCAAGTTAGTTCAGTATTGATTCATTGTTTATGTAGCAAAATTCATCAATTATGAAACAAAGTCGTGTCAGCTATAAAGCAGCTCTGCAGAAGACAGTAGTGTCATCATCCAGCTCAATTCAGTTCAAGTTTTGTTCTTATACACTGAGACTGAAATGTTTTGTCCACACTATACAGCACACTGGCAGTTACTCTTATTAGATGGGAGATGGTAGAAATATGTGAGAGTTTTTGACCTTGGAATGCCAACTGGTTTCTCTCGTGCTCTCCTCTCTACACAAAGACCTATTATGCAGTTCAGGACACAAAGGCATTCAACACAGCAGAGGAGGTGGATACACTGCATGCCACGATAGAATGCGAACAACCCCAGCCAGACCTTTACAAGTGAGTAATACGCACATATATCAGCAGTAAACACATAAACAAACCCTGGCATTCTCTTACAAATACACACTATGCATAGGACTACTGTTGGACTGACACAGCATGCCACATGCTCCAGATACCCCACACAAATATCTTCACATGTTGTCTTAACTACACACACACACACACACACACACACACACACACACACACACACACACACACACACATACATTGACACAGAGCACAGACTAGACATTCATTTCTGTCTTTTCTTCCTTCTCCTCTCCCGCCATAGATATGTGGGACGCATCAATATTTATTTGGATCGAGATGAGCCCATCGCGAGGTAAATCTATACTCAGGAAATTGACTCTTAATTAAAGGGCCAGTGTGTGAAAGATTAAATTCAGAAAGGACAATTTATCATTTTCATAGAACAGCACTCTCTTCCAATTCTGATTCTTACTAAAGAAATGATTTCCTTGCAGTCCACTCTAACTTTAATAAACAATTTTGTATTTTGGTACAAATATTTAAATAAGTGAATATACACAGTGTTAAAAATAGATAGATAAATAATTAAATAAATAATGTTATATAATATTAGTGCTGTCAAACGATTAATCGCGATTAATCACGTTTGTGTTTACATAATATATAGTCAAACCAAAAATTATTCAGACACAGATATCATTTTTTACTAGTGGGTGCAAAATAAAGTAAACTGTGACATATTATACCCAAAAGTTCTTCATACAGTGGACTACCAGTAAAATTGATACAAATTTGGGACCAAAATGATTCAGACACTTTGACCTGACCATGTTTTGCTTAAATGTTTTTATTTAATTGCTAATGTGAACTTTTACACCACAGACTGAACAAAATGAAGCATTGCTTGGTCATTGGTTGAGCTAAATTGGTATCATCTAATTGAATTGTGTACTTAAACTAAACAGCTGACAGCTGATTGGTTGATTGTAATCCATTATATACCTTAATATCAAAGTTATCTGACATTATCAAGATGAATTTGTTCTGACACAGTATGAGTTCTTGTCATATTTTATTACCATTTTCCAAACTATAGCGAATAATCTGTGATAATGTGAGAAAATGTTTGACTGTATATGTGTGTGTACTGTGTATAATTATTATGTATATATAAATACACTCACATGCATGTGTGTGTGTGTGTATATATATATATATATATATATATATATATATATATATACATATATATATATATATATATATATATATATATATATATATATATATATATATATATATATATATATATATATATATATATATATATATATATATATATATATACATACATACATACATACATACATGCAAATATTTCTGAAATATATACATGTATATGTGTGTTCAAATATACATAATAACTATATATGCGGTACACACAATCACGCATATATATTATGTAAACACAAAACGTTTATTTTGGATGTGATTAATCATGATTAATCGTTTGACAGCCCTAAATAATATATGTAATATAATATTATACATTTCATTTTATATAATAGAAATAATGCAAGTATTGATATCTTGGTGCACTTAAAATATGGAAATATGTTAATAAATATGAATAAATATAGTATTTAAAATAAAGAAATAATATTTAATATTGTATATTGCCTTTTATATAATATTGCAACTACTGCATAATATAATATAATATAAGAGTAAAAGCAATATAAACAAAGCTTCACAAATATTTATTTTCGTATATAGTTTATTAATATTAGGTTAGTTTACACATAACATGAATGTTTTAGGTTAAATGTATATGTGCATACACTGTATAAGGTAAAGTGTATGTTTCATTGCTTTTACTGGTCACCATTTCTTTGAATTTTCCATTTTCAATTACCATTTAATTCACCTTTCCACAACTTTCAATCACTTTGTTAATCTTAATTTTTTATTTAAAATAGCCCTGCAGTGTGACTAATGAAATTGCACTACAGTGTGTTCACTGTCAAAAGATATGAGCATAATTTTTTCATCTTTGTAATGCTCATTTTGATCTGTTTGATTATTTTAGACCCCTGGGTTCTGAGAACCTGCTGCTGCGTGGAGCCACACTGAAAAACACTGAATACATACATGGTAATAAAATCCACATTTTATATTTACATATCATTAAGCGCATGCTCATTTATATTTATGCATTTGGCAGACACTTTATCCTGAACATCAGGCAGTGCATTCAAGGTGTATATTGTGCTCCTTAGGAACGCTGTTTGCACTCAGTCTAAGTGTCAGTGATGATCCATCACTATAACCTGCTACAATGCTTATGTGATCAGAGAGTTTTTTAGGCAATAAAAGGGCAGGAGAATGGGTGAAGAGTTGCTGATTGAGTCATTTTGTCACTCTGTTCCCACTGTAATTAAATGAGTCACTGAGGCTTGTGAGATCAGAGAGAAGTTCTTAATTGCTAAAGAGAGAGAGGGAGAGAGGGAGATGAATGTCACATTATACATGTGAGGATTCGAAGTGCAGATACTAAAAATATGTAACTTTGTTACAGCGAAGCCATTATGCTTTACTGTACAGTGAGACAAAAAGAGCTCAGTTATGTAACAACGGCTTTTACATTACCATAACTTCAAAGAGGCTGTACAGAAATGGTCATGAGAGAATTATGTTCTCAAAATACTCTTTGTCTTCTTTTGTTTCTCTAGCTGTGGCCATCTACACAGGCATGGAAACCAAGATGGCCCTCAACTACCAGTCCAAGTCTCAGAAACGCTCGGCTGTTGAAAAGTAAGACACCATGATAGGCTTTCGATCAGTTTATCATGCTGTCAGCATGTACAACGTAATGCATTTAGTGTCCTTTTTGTAAAGCAAATTGCAGGCCTCTGTATTTGTTGTCACGAATTGTATCAAGTTGCGCTCACATGTTTCTCGCTGACAATTCTGTCAGACAGATAGATGCAGCCATTAAGAAAATACATCAAATCTGTTTAAATTGAATAAGCAGGTGTACTTTCAGAGATCTTCTTTCAAAGTTTAAATGTCATTGACTTTTTCAATCAAATAAATGTTGATTTTTGTTTTAGACCTTTATTTAATATTATAGATGTTATTCAGACAGGATACGAGACCCTCAGGGAAAGTTAGTGCGGATATATTTTGTCACCCTGATGTATGTGTCTTTACCATCAGGTCCATAAATGATTATGCATATACTATATGGGTCAGAGATAATCTCATCACTGTTTGTCCTGCAGGTCTATGAATGCCTACCTGATTGTGTACCTCTGCATTCTGATCAGTAAAGCTCTGATCAATACACTCCTGAAGTACGTCTGGCAGGCCAACCCAAACAGAGATGAGCCCTGGTACAACCAGAAAACTGAGACTGAGAGGCAACGGCATGTAGTACGTGCTATAGAATAATGCTTATTATTATAATAATTATTATTCTTTTTAATTATTATTTATTATAGTTTATTTTATTATTATTTATATATTTTATTTTATTTACAAATTAAAAAGCTAAACAAAAAAAGTTAAATGCAAAAATCTGCAAATAATAATTTCTATTGGTGTGAAACCTGTATATTTTTATTAAATATTATGTTAATGTTTTGGATCAAAATATAGAAAATACAAAATATGAAATATTTTGTGCTACTATATATATATATATATATATATATATATATATATATATATATATATATATATATATAATATATATATACACACACACACACACACACACACACACACCGATCAGGCATAACATTATGACCTAATATTGTGTTGGTCCTCCTTTTACTGCTCAGACCCGTCGTGGCATGGACTCCACTAGACCCCTGAAGGTGTGCTGTGGTATCTGGCACCAAGATGTTAGCAGCAGATCCTTTAAGTCCTGTAAGTTGCAAGGTGGGGCCTCCATGGATCGTACTTGTTTGTCAGCACATCCCACAGATGCTCGACTGGATTGAGATCTGGGGAATTTGGAGGCCAAGTCAACACCTCAAACTCGTTGTTGTGCTCCTCAAACCATTCCTGAACCATTTTTGCTTTATGGCAGGGCTCATTATCCTGCTGAAAGAGGCCACAGCCACCAGGGAATACCGTTTCCATGAAAGGGTGTACATGGTCTGCAACAATGCTTAGGTAGGTGGTACGTGTCAAAGTAACATCCACATGGATGGATGGACCCAAGGTTTCCCAGCAGAACATTTTCCAAAGCATCACATTGCCTCCGCCGGGTTGCCTTCTTCCCATAGTGCATCCTGGTGCCATGTGTTCCCCACGCACCCGGCCATCCACGTGATGTAAAAGAATAAGTGATTCATCAGATCAGGCTACCTTCTTCCATTGCTCTGTGGTCCAGTTCTGATGCTCATGTGCCCACTGCTGGCTCTTTCGGCGGTGGACAGGAGTCAGCATGGGCACCCTGACTGGTCTGCAGTTATGCAGCCCTATACGCAACAAACTGAGATGCACTGTGTATTCTGACACCTTTCTATCAGAACCAGCATTAACTTCTTGAGCAATTTGAGCTACAGTAGCTTGTCTGTCATCGGACCACACGGGCCAGCCTTCGCTCCCTATGTGCATCAATGAGCCTTGGCCGTCCATGACCCTGTCGCCGGTTCACCACTGTTCCCTCCTTGGACCACTTTTGATAGATAGTGGCCACTGCAGACCAACAACACCCCACAAGAGCTGCAGTTTTGGAGATGCTCTGACCCAGTCATCTAGTCATCACAATGTGTCCCTTGTCAAACTCGCTCAAATTCTTACGCTTTCCTATTTTTCTTGCTTCTAACACATCAACTTTGAGGACAAAATGTTAAATTGCTGCCTAATATATTCCACCTACTAACAGGTACCGTGATGAAGAGATAATCAGTGTTATTCACTTCACCTGTCATAATGTTATGAGATGATCAGTATTATATATATATATATATATATATATATATATATATATATATATATATATATATATATATATATATATATATACCAATAAATAAATGCTCAAAACAGACATTACACTATTTAATTCCCTTCATTTGTCTCCTCAGTTAATCCGGGCATTCACAGATTTCCTGGCCTTCATGGTTCTGTTCAACTACATCATTCCTGTGTCCATGTATGTAACCGTAGAGATGCAGAAGTTCTTGGGCTCGTACTTCATCCTGTGGGATGATGACATGTATGATGAGGAGCTCGGAGAGCGACCGCTCGTCAATACCTCAGATCTTAATGAGGAACTTGGACAGGTACAAAACCATTTCAGTCCACTCCAAAAACTGCTGATCTGTCCAGGTCAACATTTGCTCACTTTCTCTCTCTCTCTTGTTTTTTTTTTTTTTTTTTTTTGTGCTCTATCACAGGTGGAATATGTCTTCACAGACAAGACTGGCACTTTGACAGAAAATAACATGGAGTTGAGAGAATGTTGTGTGGATGGGCATGTTTACGTGCCGCATGCCATCTGTAACGGGCAGATCTTACCTGGAGCTGCAGGAATGGATATGATCGACTCCTCTCCGGGCATAGATGGAAAGGTGAGCTAAGCTTGTTGTTTGTGTTTCCATAACTGCTGTTTGGTAGAGATTTGGATTCAACTTTTACTGTATGATGATGTATGTTTGTTTGTTTGTTTTCTTATGGAATACTCTCGATTTTTCTGATCTACTTTTATTCAGCAAGGAAATTAAACTGATCAAAAGTGACAGTAAAGTCTTTTATTAAGATTTCTATTTCAAGTAAATGCTGTTCTTGTAAAATGTATCGCAACTGTAGCAGCGCAACTGTTTTCAAAATTGATAATAATATTTCTTGAGCAGCAAATTATCATATTAGAATGATTTCTGAAGGATCATGGGACACTGAAGACTGGATGCTGATGCTGAAAATTCAGCTTTGACATCACAGAAATAAATTATATTTTAAAGTATATTCAAATAGAAAACAGTCATTTAAAATTGTTATAATATTTCCCAGTAACAGTTTGTGCCATAAATGTTTGATCAAATAAATGCAGCCTTGCTGAGCATAAAAAAAAAAGGTTTTTTCAAAAAGACCCCAAACTTCATTGTACTTGAACCACAGTGGTCCCAAAAAGTATTTGTACATATATACTTAAAAATTAAACAGCAAAATCATTAAAATATTAAACCAAATATAATTTTATACAAACAGACTTTTCTATTTTTGCCAATACATGTGATAAAAGAAGCTGTAAAAACGTTTGGACAAGATGAGAGAATGAGCGTGTTATTATCAATGGCGAGTTATGATTCATTGCACAGATAAATCATATTATCACCAAGTTTTTGCATGAATATTTTAGCTGTGGATGGGTGGAGTGATGGATGGATTCTAATTGTATCTTTGAGTGATGTGACACATTAATTCAGAAGATTAACTAAAACATTTAAAAATGTGTTAACTAGAATCTCACATCTCTTATCAGTCGTATTTTTGAATGTGATTTGTGAATAATGGATAAGCACATTTTGACCATTCAAAATAGATTCTGTAAGGATGATATTGTGTGCGTGTGCATAAAGTGAAATATCAGAATTCAGTGTTGTTGAGATTTTTAATGTCTGCTTGTATCAAGTTTATCCAAATATTTAGTGGATACATTGGTATATTGACTGCATTTTGTTCAGTGTTAGACACAGACACACTCTCTCTCTCTCTCTCTCTCTCTCTCTCTCTCTCTCTCTCTCTCTCTCTCTCTCTCTCTCTCTCTCTCTCTCTCTCTCTCTCTCTCTCTCTCTCTCTCTCTCTCTCTCTCTGTATCTCTCTCTCTCTCTCTCTCTCTCTCTCTCTCTCTCTCTCTCTCTCTCTCTCTCTCTCTCTCTCTCTCTCTCTCTCTCACTCTCCTTTTATCTCTCTGTCTTTGTCACTTGATCTCTTTTTAGTCTCTCTGTTTTCCTTTCTTCTGGTGTGTGAGGAAACAGATGAATGATTCTGTTCTACTAAGCTGACTTTTAAGTAAAGGTAGTGTCACATAACGTGTGTGTGTGTACACTACTGGTCAAAAGTTTGGAATATTTAAGACTTTATAATGTTTTTGAAAGAAGTCTCTTATGCTCACCAAGGCTGCATTTATTTGATCAAAAGCACAGCAGTAATATTGTGAAATATTATTGCAATTTAAGTTTAAAAGAACTGATTTTACCAAATCCTCATATTAGAATGATTTCTGAAGGATCATGTGACACTGAAGACTGGAGTTATGACGCTGAAAATTCAGCTTTGCCATCACAGGAATAAATATATTGAAATAGAAAATAGTTCTTTTAAATTGGAATAATATTTACTGTAATTGTTATAAAATTACATGAGGCTCCATCATCATGAACACTGGAGCCCCTCAGGGATGTGTGTTGAGCCCCCTCCTTTTCACTCTGCTGACACATGACTGCACACCCATACACAACAGCAATCTCTTCATCAAGTTTGTGGACGACACGACCGTAGTTGGTCTCATTAGCAACGATGATGAGACGAACTTCAGGAGCGAGGTGAGCCGCCTGGCCAGGTGGTGTGGCGACAACAATCTCTCTCTGAACGTGGAGAAGACAAAGGAGATTGTTGTTGACTTCAGGAGAATGCACACCCAGCACGCTCCTCTGACCATCAACGGTGTGACCGTGGAAAGGGTGAGGAGCACCAAATTCCTGGGTGTGCATATCACAGAGGACCTCTCCTGGACCGCCAACTCCACAGCACTGACCAAGAAAGCACAGCAGCGACTCTACTTTCTCCGCAAGCTGAGAAGAGCCGGAGCCCCAGCCCCCATCATGCGCACCTTCTACAGAGGCACCATCGAGAGCATTCTGACCAGCTGCATCACTGTGTGGTACGGCGCCTGCAACGCATCCTGCCGTAAAGCACTTCAGCGCATAGTGAGAGCAGCTGAGAAGATCGTTGGTGTCTCTCTCCCACCCTCCAGGACATTTATAACTCCCGCCTCTCCCGCAAAGCCCTCATCATTGCGAGAGACCCCACCCACCCATCGCACAGCCTCTTCAGTCTGCTGCCATCAGAGAGGAGGCTTCGCAGTCTCCAAGCAAGGACCAGCAGACTGAAGGACAGCTTCATTCCCCAAGCTGTCAGGGCATTGAACTCCCTCCCGACTCTGCCGACCCGCCCCTCTTCTGCCCCACGCACTTGATCTGGGAATCTCCCTCCCCAGTTCTCCTCCCTTCATCTACCTCATTATATTGTCTCTCTGAGGAATTGGTCTCCCCTCTTACAGACTCTTTTTTTGCACACACTCTTATAATTTTATTTTATACCTGCACTGACTTAAATCTGAAATTGCACTATTGTTTGCACTATTTGCCATTGCCACTTTACCTCTATAATTCACTTTATCCACCTTTTTTTAATCTTTCTTCTGTTGTTGTTACTGTTAAACTTTTGTTGTTATTGTTATTGTTTTGTTGTTGTTAGGCACCTAGGGTCTGAGAGTCATAGAATTTCAATTCTCTGTATGTATGTATTGTACGTATGGCAGAATTGACAATAAAGCTGACTTTGACTTGACTTGACTTTGAAAATAAATGTAGCCTTGGTGAGCAGAAGATAATACATTTTTCTAGTATTAAATTTAATACAGTCTATTACTGTTTTAAACACAAATCTTTCTTATGAAATTGGAAACTCTTTGTAGCAAATTCACAGTTATTCAGAGCAAACTTTATGTCTTCTTGAATTAATCAGGAATTTTCAAGCAATTGTTTTTTTAATCTCTCGTAGTGTGGTGTCATTTCTGATTCTTGGTGTGTGTGTGTGTGTGTGTGTGTGTGTGTGTGTCATCAGGAGCGAGAGGAGCTGTTTTTCCGCGCATTGTGCCTGTGTCACACAGTCCAGGTGAAGGAAGAGGAGACTGTGGACGGCATTAAGAGAGGAATCCATCAGGGCAAATCCACCTCCTTCTACATCTCCTCCTCTCCAGACGAGGTTGCGTTGGTGGAGGGCATGAAAAGGCAAGACACATGCATACATAAACTCATAAACATGCACTCACACTGACATACTATATAAAATTATTTGGTAACACTTTATAATAAGTCTCATTTGTTAAGATGAACTAACAATGAGCAATATATTATTACAGCATTAATTAAAGGTAGGGTAGGCCATTTCGCATGAGATCCGACTCTCCCTTCAGAGCGTCTCCAAAGAAAAAACAATGGCCTACCATACCGTTAACCTTTGATAATGGTAGTCAACACAGTCAAAACTTCGTTTTTATGACCATTTTGTATCCTTTCTCTAACCATACAGTTGCTGTATATGCTGTTGTGTGTTTAAGTCATATTTGTAAATTACTTCTTTACCAGATTTTCAAAGAAAAGTTTATTCATAATGAAATGACCCCTTTATCACAATAACAAACATAGCTTACTTTCTCTTTCTCTCACCTGCTCAGGTTGGGTTTCACCTATCTCCGTATGAAGGACAGTCACATGGAGATCCTTAACAGAGATGATGAAATGGAAAGGTGAGCCATCTGGACAACAGCATGAGCACAATGACCTGTAAACATTTGGATGTCTTTTGACAGTTGGCCCGAGTCTTGCTTTACTACACTATCAAAAAATCTTGTCTGTATTTTACAATAGTTTACTGTAAACCTACATATATTGATATGTTAAATATAGATTTGCATATGACAATTCATACTGTTACCTTCTTTAAAAAAACAACAACCAAAAAATAATAAAAGCAAAATTAATAAATAGTAAAATAGTTTGTAATAGTATTTTAAAACAATAGTAAAATGAATATAAGACTGTAAAAGTAAAAATAAATAGAATTAAATATAGATTTGCATATGATAATTAATAAGTTATATTAATACTTATATTGTATAATACCTATATTATTTTAACTAATAATTATGCAGGCATAAAGCAAATCTGTATTCTAAACGTATGCAAATCTATACTTTTATTTATCATATCCATCCATCCATCCATTATCTTCCGCTTATCCGGGACCGGGTCGCGGGGGCAACAGTCTAAGCAGAGACGGCCAGACTTCCCTCTCCCTAGCCACTTCCTCCAGCTCTTCCGGGAACCCGAGGCGTTCCCAGGCCAGCCGGGAGACATAATCCCTCCAGCGTGTCCTAGGTCTTCCCGGGGCCTCCTCCCGGTGGGACATGCCGAAAACACCTCCCGGGAAGGCGTCCAGGAGGCATCCGAAATAGATGCCCGAGCCACCTCAACTGGCTCCTCTCGATGTGGAGGAGCAACGGCTCTACTCTGAGCTCCTCCCGAGTAACTGAGCTTCTCACCCTATCTCTAAGGGAGCGCCCAGCAACCCTGCGGAGAAAGCTCATTTCGGCCGCCTGTATCCGGGATCTTGTCCTTTCGGTCATGACCCACAGCTCATGACCATAGGTGAGAGTAAGGCGTAGATTGACCGGTAAATCGAGAGCTTCGCCTTACAGCTCAGCTCCTTCTTCACCACGACAGACCGGTACATCGACCGCATTACTGCAGAAGCTGCACCGATCCGTCTGTCAATCTCCCATTCCATCCTTCCCTCACTCGTGAACAAGACCCCAAGATACCTGAACTCCTCCACCTGAGGCAAATACTCTCCACCAACCTGAAGTGGGCAAGCCACCCTTTTCCGACTGAGAACCATGGCCTCGGATTTGGAGGTGCTGATTCTCATCCCGGCCGCTTCACACTCGGCTGCAACCGCCCCAGTGCACGCTGAAGGTCCTGGTCTGAGGAGGCCAACATGACAACGTCATCATAAAAAGCAGCGGCGAAATCATGTGGTTCCCAAACCGGACACCCTCCGGCCCTTGGCTGCGCCTAGAAATTCTGTCCATAAAAATTATGAACAGAACCGGTGACAAAGGGCAGCCCTGCCAGAGTCCAACATGCACCGGGAACAAGTCCGACTTGCTGCCGGCAATGCGGACCAAGCTCCTGCTCTGGTCGTACAGGGACCAAACAGCCCTAAGCAAGGGGCCCCGGACCCCATACTCCCAGAGCACCCTCCACAGGACACCACGAGGACACAGTCGAATGCCTTCTCCAAATCCACAAAACACATGTGGATTGGTTGGGCAAACTCCCATGAACCCTCCAGCACCCTGGAAGGGTATAGAGCTGGTCCAGTGTTCCACGACCGGGACGAAAACCACACTGTTCCTCCTGAATCCGAGGTTCCACTATCGGCCGAATTCTCCTCTCCAGTACCCTGGCATAGACTTTCCTGGGGAGGCTGAGAAGTGTGATCCCCCTGTAGTTGGAACACACTCTCCGGTCCCCCTTCTTGAAAAGAGGGACCACCACCCCGGTCTGCCAGTCCAGAGGCACTGTCCCCAACCGCCACGCGATGTTGCAGAGGCGTGTCAGCCAAGACAGCCCCACAACATCCAGAGACTTGAGGTACTCAGGGCGGATCTCATCGACCCCGGTGCCTTGCCACCGAGGAGCTTTTTAACTACCTCGATGACTTCAGCCCGGGTGATGGATGAATCCACCTCTGAGCCCTCAGCCACTGCTTCCTCAATGGAAGACGTGTTGGTGGGATTGAGGAGATCCTCAAAGTATTCCTTCCACCGTCCGACGATATCCCCAGTTGAGGTCAACAGCTGCCCATCTCCACTGTAAACAGTGTTGGTAGGGCACTGCTTCCCCTGCTTCCCCTGAGGCGGCGAACGGTTTGCCAGAATCTCTTCGAGGCCAACCGATAGTCTTTCTCCATGGCCTCACCGAACTCCTCCCAGGCCCGATTTTTTGCCTCCATAACTATCCGGGCTGCAGTCCGCTTGGTCTGCCTGTACCCGTCAGCTGCCTCAGGAGTCCCACAAGCCAACCAGGCACGATAGGACTCCTTCTTCAGCTTGACGGCATCCCTTACTTCCGGTGTCCACCACCGGGTTCGGGGATTTCCGCCTCGACAGGCACCAGAGACCTTACGGCCACAGCTCCGAGCAACCGCGTCGACAAGGGAGGTGGAGAACATGGTCCACTCGGACTCAATATCTCCAGACTCCCTCGGGATCCGGTCGAAGCTCCGTCAGAGGTGGGAGTTGAAGATCTCTCTGACAGGGGGCTCGGCCAAACGTTCCCAACAGACCCTCACAGTACGTTTGGGTCTCCCGAGTCTGTCTAGCTTCCTCCCCCACCATCGGATCCAACTCACCACCAGGTGGTGATCAGTTGACAGCTCCGCACCTCTCTTCACCCGAGTGTCCAAGACATATGGCCGGAGGTCAGATGAGACGACCACAAAGTCGATCATCGACCTCCGGTCTAGGGTGTCCTGGTGCCACGTGCACAGATGGACACCCTTATGCTTGAACATGGTGTTCGTTATGGATAAGCCGTGGCTAGCACAGAAATCCAATAACAGAACACCACTCGGGTTCAGATCAGGGGGGCCGTTCCTCCCAATCACGCCCCTCCAGGTATCACTGTCACTGCTCACGTGTGCGTTGAAGTCCCCAGTAGAATGATGGAGTCTCCAGTTGGAGCACTTTCCAGCACCCCTCCCAGAGACCCCATTAGGGCCGGGTACTCCGCACTGCCGTTTGGCCCGTGAGGCACATAACGACAGTGAGAGACCTATCCCCTACCGAAGGCGCAGGGAAGCGACCCTCTCATTCACCGGGTTGAACTCCAACACATGGCAGCTGAGCTGGGGGGCTATAAGCAAACCCACTCCAGCCCGCCGCCTCTCACCATGGGCAACTCCAGAGTGGTAGAGAGTCCAGCCTCTCTCAAGAAGTGTGGTTCCAGAGCCCAAGCTGTGCGTGAAGTGAGCCCGACTATCTCTAGCCGGTACCTCTCAACCTCCCGCACAAGCTCAGGCTCCTTCCCGCCAGCGAGGTGACATTCCATGTCCCTAAAGCCAGTTTCCGTGTCCAGAGATCGGGTCGTCGGGGCCTAGCCTTCGACTGTTGCCCGATCCACTATGCACGGCCCCATATGATCCCCTCCGCAGGTGGTGAGCCCACGGGAGGGTGGCCCCACGTCGCTCGTTCGGGCTGAGCCCGGCCGGGCCCCATGGGGCAGGCCCGGCCACCAGGCGCTCGTGACACGAGCCCCAACCCCAGGCCTGGCTCCAGGGTGGGGCCCGGCTGCGCCATGCCGGGCGACGTCTCGGTCCTTGTTTTAATTAGACTCATACTGGGTTTTTTGAACTGCTCTTAGTCTGGCCCGTCACCAAGGACCTGTTTGCCTTGGGAGACCCTACCAGGGCATATAGCCCCAGACAACATAGCTCCCAGGGTCATTCGGGTACTCAAACCCCTCCACCACGATAAGGTGACAGTTCAAGGAGAGGTATTTATCATATGCATATATATATATATATATATATATATATATATATATATATATATATTTATTTATTTATTTATTTATTTTTAATATAGATTTGAATAGAATAATTGATACTTTTAACTTAAAACCAAAATAAATAAAAGATACATTAATAATTAGTAAAATCCCTCCCTCAGATTCCAGATTTTCAAATAGTTGTATTTCAAATCCTAACCTAACAAACCATCCTGTCCTATCCTAACAACCCATACATCAATGGAAAGCTTATTCATTCATCTTTCAAAATGTATCCTTATGACTTGTGGTCCAGGGTCACATATATACACACACATTTATGCATTTTAAAATCTTTTCTCTTTTTTTTTTAACAAACAAGCATTTAGATTCATACCACTAGCAATAGCAAGGCTACTAACACCCCCTGTGGTGACTGCAGCTTTAATTTTCTTGTCATGCTATGTTTGTTTTCCCACATGTGGTGCGAGAAAGAAACCTCAGCAAAGGAATGGTTTGCTCAGCCTAATCTGTAATCATCTGTGTATTTACTCAGCTATATTAATATAGTTGTGTGTTTATTAAAATAACACTGTTATACAGCATGTTGTGGGAGGCAATGAATTTTCTCTGTTCAGGGAGTATTGTGAAAGGACCAGTGTTTGCGAGTGTGTGAGATGGAGAGGTTGTGTGTGTGTTTGTGTGTGTCCTTGAAGGACAAGGATCAGCCATAATTAGTGCAGCTACACACTGTCCTACAGCTGAGAACATGAGGGTCAGCACAGAGCGCAGTCACATAAAAATTCTATCTGTCTGTGATAAAGATGCACCCCAAAGGACCCAGTCAGTGCCACCTATGCCTCTGATTTATCTGTACATAGTTATCCTTTATCCCTACGTTGTCTGTTTGTGGTTATACATTCACAGATTTGAGCTGTTGGAAGTATTGAACTTTGATTCAGTGAGGAGGAGAATGAGCGTAATCGTAAGATCAAGCTCAGGTATGATAAAAACACACACGCATGATCACATTGCATAAATGTATTTTTATTTACAACTACTCTTTTTTTTTCTTTTTTTTTCACTTTTTACATATGGGGATGCTCACAAAAGGGTGTTTTTGTCAGATTAACTCACTTCTGGGTACAAATTTGTCACCAAAATTAAGTAGGTACACACACACACATTTACTTACAATGTACATGAGAACGTGCTGTACACTTACATTGTTTTTATATAGATAATTATAATTATTCTATATTATAGATGCCTTTTTCTAATATAAAAATATAATGTCAGTTTAACATGTTAATGTTAGTATGATTTAATTATTTAAAAAGTGGTCAAATGCAATTAATCATGCCTCCTGACCAGTAATCCAATGGCTAACATACTTTTATACAGTTATGTTTAATAAAATGCAAATAAAACAAACAATATAGTAACTTATAAGGGCGCTTTGTCATATCTATTCAATGTTTTATTCTGCCACAATAATATAATGTCTTTGAATTATCTCTACAAATATTGATATATGATATATTGATATATATTAGATTAATTTGGTTAATTAATCTGCATATGATGTACAGTAATTAATTTGATTTGCATTTTTAGAGATTGGCCGCCCTAATTATTCCCTTTATTTATGAATTATTTTTCCATTTGAGTACATCCCCAAAGGGATTTAGCCAACGTCTGGGGATAATTTTGTCCTCAAATCATTGCTGAGTAAACACACACACTCACACACGCACACACACGCGCGCGCACACACACACACACACGCAACACTCATTCTGGAACTACAAGTGACTGTTACACATTCCAGTGAAAGTGTCTGAGTCACCATGTGTGCCCAAATTGAGGGGCCAGTTAATGCAAGTGGGTCAATGTGCTACTAGCATACAAACGAGAGCTAGATTTAGACATCTGTATGATTCCTGAATACATTGTCACAAACAATTGACCTGTAACTACTCTTCTAATTAAAAAAAATATATATTATGATATATATTCTTGAATACATTGAGAACCTGACAGCATAACTAATATGCTAATAAAAAAAAATTAAATGATATTCGTGACCAATTTTACTATCATATTGTGATGTATGATAGTGTTTCAGAGAGAAACAGGATATAAAATATTAAAATGTTGACTTTAAGTATGAATTACATTTTTTTTTTTGTTGCAAAAATTATGAATTAAAGGGATAGTACACCCAAAATTGAAAATTCTCTTATGTAAATGACTTTCTTTCTTCAGATACAAACAAAGATGTTTAGGTAAATAATCCATCTCTGTGAGTCCATATAATGCCATTGAATGGGTGTTGCTCGATTGACGCTTGAAAACCACACAAAGTACATGAATCAATGTCTTCTGAAGCTAAATGATAGGTTTAAGAAAAATACTAATATATTACTTTATAGTATTTTAACTATAAACTATCGCTTCCAGCCAACTGGTGCATTCACAAGTTCAACTTGACATAAATTTAAGTGTGTTGTGACGTTCACACAAGCACAGAGGACTGCCACTTAGGTCACGTGTCACAACATGCCTCTCATGATCGCTCGGTAGGACAGTAGAGCTGAAGCAATGATTTTACAGATTAAAAAGTTTTATTATTTTATTAGTATTAGTATTTAAAATTATTAGTATTTTTCCCCACTCACCTATCATTTAGCTTTAGAAGACATTGATCCATCCACTAGGGTCGATCATGGACGCTTTTGTGTGGTTTTTCAAGCGTCAACCGAGCGGCACCTTTTCAATGGCATTTTATGGACTCACAGAGATGGATTATTTTCCTAAAAATCTTTGTTTGTGTTTTTCGGGAAAAAAAAGAAAGTCATATGCATCAGGGATGGCATGAGGGTGAGTAAATGATGAGAGAATATTCATTCTGGGGTGAACTATCCCTTTAATACCTATTATGGATTTATTGAAAGCATGCAATACCGGTGGTTATACAGTTTCTTCTTTATAGTTGTTATAGTTGTATGTGTTCATAATTGTTTGTTTGTTCTAGGAGAGTACTACTTGTTCTGTAAAGGTGCAGATTCTGCTATTTTCCCACGGGTGGTTTCTGGGAAGGTGGAGCAGGTCAGAGCGCGAGTGGAGCACAACGCTGTGGTGAGCAGAAATCGGAAACATCTTTATCTTCTTTCTTATTTTAGCAGAGCTATTAATAGGCTACAAAAGCTCCTTTCTAGATATTGATGTAAAAAAAGCTTCTCTCAGATGTGTTTGCTTGTGCAACCTGAAGCTGAAAGAGAAAAGTACCTATAAGCGTCACTGAAAATGAGAAAGAATCTTTCTATTTATGTATTTTCACACTGCAGCCCTGTTCTCATTAGCTTTCCTAAGAGGGATGAGTATTATAAACAACTGATATTAGTTTAATATCTCTATGTACCGGTGGCATCCAAAGTCAATTGCACTTTTTGCTTTTTATAATCTATATAATATCATTATCTTAAATATGTCAAATATGACATTGTTTAAAGACAAATTATATAATTATGGTCCCAGACATAAGGAATGGATCTAATGTCATAGACTGACACAGCTCTATGTTACTTCATTGTTTTACTCACAGATCTGTGTCGGGAATTACATCACTTTAGAAAGGGTTTGGTTGTACTGGCATCCGTGCTGATTCATGACTTTGATAGCTGTAGTGAAAAGGTTTCTGTAGAGGCAGACAAAACAGAATCTTTGTTCTAATGACAGCTCAAAATGACAGTTCTATCAGTAGTTTTATTAACAGTTAGACTGGGTAAACCCAGCCTGATCTGCCAGAAATGCTGGAAACCTATACATTAATATCTACTGCTTCTGTTACACTTTTGTGGGAACCAATCATAGACTTTCTTATCCACCTGGCACGCTATTGGCGGGTTTAATGCGATGACGGATAGAGAAGCGACGGGTTGTTGCCCGTTGATCACACCTCTTGTGGTCTGACTGGTTGAAGGGCTATCCAATTGTGTACAGAATCATTTGAACTACGCCTGTTGATCACGCCTCTTGTGCAGTAGAAAATACAGAGCAGACTCCCCAGAACAATGTTCTGTCTTAAATTGAGCTTGGTCTGGTGATGGCCAGACAAATTAACAGTCATAATGGGAACCTTTCAACTAGAGCATTTTATCATTCAATAATCTATATTTTAAAGGGTTTGTTTACCAACAAATGAAAATGGTATCATCATCATCATCATGTAGTTTTAAAACTGTATAGGGCTTTTCACACTTGAAATAGTCAATAGTCAAAAACTCCTGGGTTATCCTGAGTTATCTTCATGTTTCACACTGCTTATACTTTACCAGGGGTTAACAATTCTGGCTATTCATAAAATGACGTTTCACATTGTACATTCCTAAACCCTGGGTTAATGTTCTTATTTGCGGTGTAAGTGTCATTGATTGGATGAACGCAGTGCATGACTTGTTTATATAAAAGCTCTAGCATTGCACGTCCTCATATTATACATTGCCGATCTTACTATCAAGTTTGTCATGAATGGAATTATGGGACTATAAAGGTAAGAATTAAAATCTTCACTTCAGTTGATGCGCTTTCCTTTGACATTTTTCCTCATCAAATGCGGAAACAACTGTTTATACAACGTGCACATTCTAACACCGCATAGTTTCACAATATACATTTTTGGCACCGCAATGCAGGGTTAACGCCGCAAAAGTGCTCCGTCGCAGGGTTTGATAACCCTGGGTTAAAAGCGCTGCTAACCCCGCTTCGAAATGACAAGTGTGAAATGTTTAAACTGGGTTTAGAACAACAATAACCCTGGTTTAAGTCCGGTGTGAAAAGCTCTTATGACTTTCTTTTTTACATAGAACACAAAATTAGATATTTTTCAGAATGTTCACGCTGCTCTTTTGCATACAACAAAAGCAAGTCGAGTTTCAAAAAAGACACAAACCCCATGTCATATGAGCTATTTTTGTTTGGCTTTTTTGGCCTTTTTGGAGCTCTACAGCTTGTGGTCTACACATGATTGATTCTGTGGAAAAGAGCAGTGTGAGCACTCAAAATATCTGTTGCTGTACCACAGAAGAAAGAAAGTCACAGGTTTGGAAAAATACAAGGGTGAATACAATAAATAATGTCAACTTTTAATTTCTCTTAGCATTGGCATTGTCCTTTCCTTTTATATTATCTTTATTCTGAGCTAAACCTATATTTAGTCATATCTAAGATTAATGCTGTTTTAGGACAAAGAATGAATTCTGGTGTTGAATTTTGGCTCTTTTTGTAAATGAATGGACCTGGCAGGCTAAGATGACAACTTGTTTCAAATCCTGGAAGGCTAAGCTGACAACTTGTTTCAAATCTTTCCCTTGTAGGAGGGTTTACGGACTCTTTGTGTGGCTTATAAGAAGCTGACTCATGAGGAGTATGAGAAAACGTGCCGTCTCCTCAACAGCGCTAAACTAGCTCTGCAGGAGCGCGACAGGAAACTGGCTGAAGCTTATGATGTCATCGAAAAGGATTTCATCCTGCTAGGAGCCACGGCTGTGGAAGATAGGTGAATCACTGCCTCCTAAGTTTGATTGACTTGTTTAAAAATTCTTGTACTGAAGTAAACCAAACTTTCGATTTCAAAGTTCACAAGTTAACAGACTGACTGGAATCCAAACCATTTCATGCATTTCAGTATTCCCTTGACAAATTCAGCAAATACAAATACCATGCCTCAGAGACAATTTTGTCAAGTGACAATCATTTTTTCCATCATAAAATATATTTTAAAATGAATTGCATGTCATTTAGCAACACAAGTCATCCAGTTTTTATGAAAATTATATTCTAATATCGATCTAGACAACTTTCAACACACTCAGATGTATTTAGTATGATTATTTTTATTTTAACAATATGCAACTAAAAGCATACGCACATACACATACTTGTTCAAATTGAATACATTAGCTTTTCCATGAACATGATTTATGACCGAGTCTGTTGGATTCCTTTCCATCACCTGTGGAGGTGAAGACAATAACTCCCATGAATCCACGCTCATTCACGGCGTCATCTAGCTATGCCTTTGTTTTTAATAAGCGACCTCTAGCGGCGAAAAATACATAATTTAATTTAATGTGGCGCGTTGCGTCTTTAGCGGGAGTGCTTTTGGTGTGTACAGTTCCGTTGTTTTGATGCACTGCTCACTTTAAACTGTAGAACTTGTAAAACGGTCATTTTGTCTCGTGGTCCGTTTGGAACCAAGCCGGGGTTCGGAACCAGATTGCAGTCCACTATTTGAGGATGCCTGCATTACACCATCAAAAAATGGAGCCATGACGTCCGATGCATTTCTGAGCAAATCCGATATTGCTTTCCAATGTATATGTTGCCAAGTAAAAACATCAGCATTTTAATAATAGTCTCATGTTATGTTTTCAGTAAAGTGCGTCATGCATTTGCCTAAGTAAACAAGACACGTTGTACATTTTCCTGAACCGAAATGGATCATAGATGTGCATTAGCAGTATTAGATTTTTAACTGGCTGAATGCCAAGGTTCCGATTGGCCCAACAACTGGGTGGAAGAGTTACAGGTCCAGCGTCCAATTGAAAAGCATGTGAGCACCCGCGGCCCTGACAGAACCAGTGCAAGTTAACGTTAATTGCACAGGCAATCAATAGAGTCCATCCATTAGGCTCCAGTGTACTGATAATGAGCAGCTAACGTAATTAGACCCCCTCTTGAATCAATCAGGGCCGGCAGACGCGGTTCTGATGAACCACTGTTTTGGCTTATGCACTTATGTCCAGCCCAACGTTATAAATAAACACATCAATCCATGTCGACCCCCTTAATGAATATGACAGAGCAAACAAATAGTGATTACTGGACGGAAACTTATTTTGTCAGGCTGTGGTAATTAGATGCAATCAGTGCCCTGTAGGCACCAGGCTGTTTGTGTCTTCAAGAGGGCACTCAAGATCATGTGTTATAGTCAAGGAATATAGGGAGTTAATCTGATAAATCATCGTTTGACTGTTTGTAACAGGTTTGGGGTAAAAAAAGGCAAAAACATTCTTACTCAACATGAAATGGCAAATATTTTTTCTTCCTTAAAGGTGTGGTCACAGTAGTGAAATTTATTTTGGTGAAATTTCACAGGCAAAAAAATTCCATTGTGTAGCGATGTATGAAGCACAACACAGAAGTCACCTTCAAGTCGCTTTCTGTTGTTCAGTGCAATGGATGTGATCATGTGATCAACTTGAAGGAAATCTTTCGCCCTCTTACGAAATTCACATTTGCGGGATGTATTTGAGATTGAAACAGGATATTCAACAAGAAAAAAAAAAAAAAAAAGAAGGACAGGACTTTTTATCTGTTGGGAATTGGATTCCATAGAGAAAAGTGGGTGTTCTAAACCAGAATATAGCCTGACTTGAATGCAAGACTGCAGTGGATTGTAGAAGGGATATAATTAATGTCACATAAGTATTAACCAGCATTAAATTACTGTTAAATTAGTGTTAACCATTGCCAAGATTTTAGAAAGGCTGCATTAGCTAACAGTAGCTTAAAACAATGCCTTACGTGGCTATTTGGCCATTGGTTTACATTATTTTCCACACCCACTTGACCTAGGTGACATAATTTGAAGGTAGAGCATGTTATTATGAAGACAAATGTTTGTTTTTCATTGTAAAGTATCATGCTCAATAATTCTGCTTTCACACTGCCAGCAACTTTGGTATTGTAATGTTTATGAGTGACATTTACAGATGTTATTCCATGTTGTAGACACCAAATTATTTTAGGACATTTCATTCAACATTTTGGAGGAAAAATACTAATTATAAATGGAATGAGTATGTAAAATGATTAATATTAAAGACGAACGAGAAACAGCCAGTGCTTTTAGCCATTGTGGCTATTTATCTGCAACAAAAGCCAATCTATCTACTGTAGGTTCACTATTCAGGCTCAGAATCAGATCAACATTCCTGTCTGGACATGTATTCCTAACCATAACCCTACCCATAACTTCTCCCTAAAATCAGAGGGCAATGATAGGTGAATAACACTGATGTAGAAGCGCCTAACCCTGGTTGTAAGCTAAACTTGACATAAACTGTATACTTGTCC
Organism: Paracanthobrama guichenoti; assembly: GCA_018749465.1. Lineage (NCBI taxonomy): Eukaryota > Metazoa > Chordata > Actinopteri > Cypriniformes > Gobionidae > Paracanthobrama > Paracanthobrama guichenoti. The sequence goes on from CM031943.1 coordinate 39,604,331, forward strand.
CTCAGATCTGATTTGATTGGAATGTAAGGATGCTGATCCAGGAACACTTGGGTGAAATCACATTCACCATATTTACATATCATATCATAAATAGAGACATATCATAAATTATTGGAAAGTTGCTGACCGCTAAAATAACTTATGCTCCATCAGATACATACTGGTTGTCGGCACAGAAAGTTGCTCTTCATTTGCATAAAGTTAAGCATATCTCAACTTTGTCGCGTTGCTGGACATGCCTACATCCTTTGTCGCCAGTGATCACTATTGATTGTGTTGTCTGGAAATTGCCAGCTCTCTATTGAAATGAATGGGATCGTGTCGCTGTGTATCGCTGGTAGTGTGAACGCAGCTTTAAAAATAAATAAATAAATAATACTTTTATTCAGCAAGGACCCATTTAATTGATCAAAAATGACAATATGTAACAAAAGTATTCTATTTAAAAAAAATGCTGTTATTTTGAACTTTATGTTTATCAAAGAATCCTGAAAAATGTATCATGGTTTCCACAAAAATATTAAGCAGCACAACTGATGCGGTCTAGGTGAGCATAAGAGACCTCTTTCAAAAACATTTATGTTAATTTTAAGCCAAGGTTTTATAATCTTAGAATGTTATGAAATCAAATAGAATGTTGGGGAAGTAAGAAGGAATGTTATGACTTAATTAGAATGTTGAAATTTGTTTAACTTCAATAGAATGTTGTTGAGGGAAATGCAATTCGTGTTATTAGAATGTTTAATAAGGAGTGTAATAGAATGTCTTGTCGTTTCTTCCCGGGAGTCTTTGTGAGAATGTCACTTCCTGCATGGCTGGGCTGTGAGTGAGGTGCAGTGGGGGGTGGAGTCTTAATTATCTGGCAGCAGTGTGGCACTGTGAATCCTGACTGCTGGGCTGCTTAATTACTGAGTGAAGTGGGCTGAGACATCACACTGCCGTATAAGACCTCCCCGCCACCGAGCCATGCAGGGCACTGTCCATTAACTTTCACTCCAGCACTGCGCAAAGAATAAAGCACATAGGATTGCTACATACTGTGCCAAATTTTGCTGCTACTATACAGTTGAGACAATTGCATAATTGTCACTTTGGATATTTTATGTAGTACTTTGGATACTATTTACGTCAAAAGGTGACAGGTTCAGTAGATTTGTTTTTAAAGAGTGAACTTTCTTTAGACATTTGTCTCATGTTTGTGTAACAAGTATTCGCTAAGTTACAGTTCATTTTCTGAAGAGAATCAGAAAAGACTTCATTGAGAGAGACTGCAGATCACGCATTATGTTTTTCTTTATTTTGCAAAAAGCACAATATTTTGTTTTTATTGTGAGTATACACAAATAAAAGTAGAAACTTAACAGATTATAATGATGTATAACACTTGCCGGTATGAGTATTTTGTGATCTGAGGTCATGGTGCAGGTGAACTTAGGGCATATCCGAAACCACTTTTGCTAGTTTAAGGACGGAAAAAACGGTCGGCGTGCCAGGCTCATGGTCCAAAAGTGTTGTACCCAGTCTCTTAATGAGTCATGGGTGTGTTTTGGCCCATACTATTTAAAAGCCAGTTGCACTTGCACCTTGCGGAATTTGAGAGTGGAAAGATGGAATGCTTCTCCAGAGAGGAATCTTTTTATTTTTAATATTTAAAAATGTTTGTGTGCTGCTGCACGTCCCTGTGTGTGTTATAAGCACGCGTTTTGCACCTTCCTATAGACACATATTACTAACACACCCTTTAAATAACACAAAAAATACAGACTTTAGACCAGGTTTTTGTTGGTTTCAATGGCGCAGGCGTTTTCAATTGCCTCAAAATAGCAATGCACCAACAATGCGCCTGAACACACCTCGTTTTCAGATCAGCACAGCCATGGGTGAACAGATGGGCGCGAGTGCATTTGCTATTTAAACAACATGGCGCAGGACGTGAAAATGATAACTGCGTCGGGCTGAAACTAGCAAAATACACTTGCGTCTGGCGTCGCATTGTGCCGGGTGTATGATAGGGCCCTATCTTGTCTGATTAAACTTAAATGGAGATTTTATTCTGGAGTGGATTTTATGAGTATTATTCTAATGTGAGCTTGACTTAACAGTGACACTGAACGATTTTATCTGCTGGTTGTTTTCACTCTACATTTCAAACGTTTAGGATCAGTAATATTTTATTTATGTTTTTGATGTTTTTGCCATTCATTTACAGTTTTACACTGTTTAAGGGGCCTGAAAATGCAAGGTTTTTACCGTCTCCATGTAAACAACAAAAACTTGAATTTGTGAAATGTTCACACATGCATATTATGGTGGGGTGTTTCTTGACAAAGTGACCACCAACTACTGGCCTGGCATGCATAATACAGCCTGATTTTAGTACATTGTTGTCGTGTAAACATACCCTTGTGCTCACCAAAGCTGCATTTGCAGAACCAAAAATACAGTAAAAACTGTAAATATTTTGGAAGTAATATTGTTAAAATTACCCTTTTCTATTTTAAAATGTGAATTATTCCTGTGATGTCAAAGCTGAATTTTCAGAATCATCACAGAGTCTTCAGTCACACGATCCTTTCTAATATGCTGATTTGCAGCTCAAGAATCATTTCTTATTTTTATTAATGTTGTAAATGGTTGTGATGGTTAATATTTTTGTGGAAACATTGATGCATTCATTCTAGGATTCTTTGAAGAATAGAAAGAACTAAAGAACAGTGTATATTTGAAATATTGTAACCATTTAAAAGTATATTTGTGTAATATTTTATTTTAATCAATTTATTGCATCCTTGTTAAATAAAAGTATTCATTTCTTTCAAAAACAAAACAGTACAAACTTTTGAAAGGTAGTGTAAATCATTCAATTACACAGGAGCCTGATTAAAAACTGATTGCAAACTAGAATTCTGTCTGTAAAATTCATGACTTCGATAGACGTACATTAGAAAGGAAACATGGTGGACATCAACAGTTGCTAGGGTCAGATCGGTCATTAGCATGTTTAAGGCAGAGCTAGGGAAGGTTTGTTTAAATAGGCACCCCAACTTGCAACTTACTCATCATACCTGCATTGTGTTAATCATGTACATAAAATGCTTAATTTCTTGGATGCAATTTTATGTTTCAGGCTGCAGGATAAAGCGGCCGACACTATCGAGTCCCTGCACAAGGCTGGTATGAAGGTTTGGGTCCTCACAGGGGACAAAATGGAGACGGCAGCAGCCACATGCTATGCTAGCAAGTTGTTCCATCGCAATACACAGATCCTGGAATTGACAACCAAGCGGACAGAAGAGCAGAGTCTCCATGACGTTCTGTTCGATCTGAGCAGGACTGTCCTGAGACAGCATGGCAGCATGACAAGGGACACTTTCTCAGGGTGGGTACAGTGGAATATGTGTACATGTGCTCACATACACACGGGCGCTCACAGACACATTCACACATATGTGTTGGTCCCCACAGGCTCTCAGGTGATTACCAAGACTATGGTCTGATAATCGATGGGGCAACACTGTCAGCTGTACTGAAGCCAACACAGGAAGGAAACAGCAGTGGAGGGAACTACAAGGAAATTTTCCTGGAAATCTGCAGGAACTGCAGTGCTGTTCTCTGCTGCCGCATGGCACCCTTACAGAAAGCACAGGTAATGCAGCACTTCAGTCACTAAGAGTATACACTACTGTTCAAATGTTTTAGGCAAGTCTCAAAGCTGCATTTAATTGATCAAAAATACAGCAAAAACACTAATATTGTAAAATATAATTAATATTTAAAATAACTAGATTTTCTATTGTAATATATTTTATAATGTAATTTATTCCTGTGATGGTAAAGCTGAATTTTCAGCATCATTACTCCAGTCTTCAGTGTCACATGATCCTTCAGAAATCATTCTGATTTGCTGCTCAAGAAACATTTCTTCGTCTTATCAATTTTGAAAACAGTTGATTATATTTGAGTGGAAACTGGGATATGGGATTCTTTGATGAATAGAAAGTTCAGCATGTATTTGAAATGGAAATCTTTTCTAACATTATAAATGTCACTTTTGATCAATTTAATGTGTGCTTGCTGAAAAAAAAGTATTAATTTCTTTAAAAGAAAAAAATCTTACTGACCCTATGTTTAAATGGTAATGTAGATATCAGATCATTTCATAACATAATTTCCTGTCACACAGTATAAGTTAGGTAAAGGATCACAGGAAACTCTATGACTTTTTTTAATGTTTGTAATTTGTTTTCATGAACAGTAAAAGTATACTTGTAAAAGTATATTCATTAACAGTATGAACATATTCATGAACAGTTCAATAAAAGTTAATATTAAGTAACTTACATTTTAGACACAAAACATATTGGCAGTTACTTTATCTATTTTTGCTATGCTGACAAAAACAGCTTCATGCAAAGAATTAACGTTTCCAAGCAAAAACAGCAGTGCTGTTCCTTAAAGGGATAGTTCACCCAAAAATTAAAATTCTGTTATCATTTACTCACCCTCAAGTTGTTTCAAAACTTGAAACAAGTTGTATGAATTTCTTTCTTCTGCTCAACACAAAGGAAGATATTTGGAAGAATGTTTATAACCAAACAGATCTCAGCAGCCATTGAATAACATAGTATTTTTCCCCCACTATGTTAGTCAATGGCTGCCGAGATCTCTTTGGTTACAAATATTCTTCCAAATATCTTCCTTTGTGTTGAGCAGAAGAAAGAAATGTATACAGGTTGGGAACAACTTGAGGATGAGTAAATGATGATTTTCATGTTTGGGTGAACTATCCCTTTAATGAATCCGTGTTTTTGAGTGAATCGGTTTAGCAAATTATTCAGTGACTCTTTCAGGAGTTATAAACTCTGGCCCTTGAGATCCACTTTCCAGAGTTTCCTCCAACCTTGATTAAACTCACCTACCTGCAACTTTCTAGTAACTCTGAAGACTTTGATTAGCTTGTTCATGTGTGTTTGATTAGGGTTGGAGCTGAACTCTGCAGAACCTCGAGGGCCAGAGTTGAGAACCCTGACTTATTTAATTCTGAATGAATCATTGGTTTTGAATAAATCGATTGAGTGAATAACTCATGAAGACAGTTTCATTAAAACATTATTTAATTTGTTAAATAAGCCATTTTCCTTATGGGTTCTAGTGACTGGGTGATTTTAAGGACTTGGTATCTATTTGGGGACATTTGGTTCTCACAATGATGATAAAACCTGACCCACACACACACAGCCACCTGCCAGAGAAAGGTTGTCCTTGTTCCCTTATTGTAATCTCTCAGTCTGTGAGTTACACGATGCAATCAAAAGAGACTCTGGTCTATTTCTCTTTCTAATTTACTGCATGCTAAACCTGTCAGTCACTCTCTGGGGCTGCTGGGAAAACCAGAGACTGTAAAGTCAAGAAGTGAGAGAACTCACAGTATTACAAGACAATTACTGACCTCAAGCACACAATAAAATCCTGTGTAATTCATGTGTACTAAAACCAAACTGATATTTTAGTCGCTTCATATGAGTGAATATGTCATTATCACGTCGCCTCAGCCAAAACCCCTGAAACTAACCTCTCAGTTGTTCTGAATTAACCTGTGGAAATAAAACTGTTCTTTCAGATTGTTAAAATGATAAAATCTTCAAAAGAACACCCCATTACGCTGGCCATCGGGGATGGAGCCAATGATGTCAGCATGATTCTGGAAGCTCACGTGGGCATAGGTGATTTCATGCTTTCATACAAAATCATATTGTTTTGTCAACAGTATGTTACATGCCTATTGACTGGTTATTCTGCCTCTAGGGATCATGGGTAAAGAGGGGCGTCAGGCGGCCCGTAACAGTGACTATGCAATTACCAAGTTCAAACACCTGAAGAAAATGCTGCTGGTTCACGGGCACTACTACTACATCAGAATCGCTGAGCTGGTCCAGTACTTCTTCTACAAGGTGAATCCAAACAAACAAAATGTGAAGATGCACAAAATAAAAAAGCAAGATAATCCCAAGCAAAATAGCTGATCACTAGCTGTCACAACGCAACACAAACCACGTTGCCTGCAGTTGTAAACACAGAAAAAAAGTTGCTTAATGTGTGTGGATGCTACTTTTTTCCCAGGAGCTCTGAATAACCCACTAGACAATTTTGTGTAAAATGCAACTCAATGCAGCACTATTTATAGCGAACAGAATTCACACACACACACAAACACCCTAAAGTGTTTAATTCATCAGGTACTAAGGGTTTGTTTTCTCTCCACAGAATGTGTGCTTCATCTTCCCTCAGTTTCTCTATCAGTTCTTCTGTGGCTTCTCTCAGCAGGTAAACACATATCTCAAAGGTCTATCATTGTTAGAATACATTTGAAATAGAACATTCTGTCTCTCTATTTTATTTTTATTTTTCTTCAAATATGTGCCTTTAGAAAATTAACTTTTCACTCTGTAATGGAAATGTTGGTGGTGGGAAATAACATTTCAGAATCTTTTGTTATGCTTAGGTTTTTGCTTCTTAAAATTAAATAATATTTTCACACTTTTTATAATTACTGCTATTTTTTATTCTTCAAATTATTAAAGGGTTACTACTTTTATTCAATTTTATTCAGTACTTTTATTCAGCAAGGATACAATAATTTGAGCAAAAGTTAGTTAAGACTTTTATAACGTTATAAAAGATTACGATTTCAAATAAATGCTGTTCTCTTTAACTTTCTATTCGTCAAAGAATCTTAAACAAAAATGTATAACATTTTCCACAAAAATATTAAGCAGCGCATCTGTTTTCAACATTGATGACAATCAGAAATGTTCCTTGAGCAGCAAATCATCATATTAGATGATGTGACACTGAAGATTGGAGTTACGATGCTGAAAATTCAGTTACCATTACAGGAATAATTTACATTTTAAAATATATTAAAATAGAAAACAGTTCATTGTTGCAATATTTTACAATATTACTGTTTTTACTGTGTTTTAGGTCAAATACATAGAGCCTTGGTATACATAAACATAAGAGACTTTTAAAAACATTACAAAATCTTACTGACTCCAAACTTTTGAACAGAAGTGTAATTACAAGAGTAAACCCTGATATAACAAAAGAGAAACGTATCAATCTGTTAGGAAATCAACATCTGCAACATGAAAGTGCACATAGTTAAAAGAAAAACAAATTTGCCTTTTGCACTTGCGCTGTTGATTTACGGTAACATTTGATTTTTGCATCTGCAGCCACTGTATGACACGGCATATCTGACCCTGTACAATATCAGCTTCACCTCGTTACCAATCCTCCTCTACAGTCTGATGGAGCAGCACATCAACATGGACATCCTCAAACGGGACCCCTCTCTATACAGGTGAGGGCTGCACCAACAACCCCCATTACCCACACCTGTGGTCAGAATGTCAGGCAGTAATTATAATTTAAACTTTAAAGCGTAGGCCTAAACAATAAGAAGAATCATAAAATAATAGTTCACCTAAAAACAAGTATGTTTTTTTTTTTTTTGTCTGATATATGGATGATACAGTATGTGACGTGATACATCTCATCACGTCTACGGGGAGGTATTTTGGAGCAGCACATTCACTATCTTCTATTTCTGGTTCCCTCTTTGAGCCCTACTGATAAATCCCTGTCTACAAGCAGGCTATTTATTACCAACCTTGGCCTCCTTTTTGCATGAGTGTTGGCTTGCTGAGACTCATAACACGCATTGTTTCTTATCCTGACATTTGTTGTCACACCTTTTTTTCCCAGAGACAAACTTGCACTATTGAAATAGTTACGTAGTGGTGTGTGTTTACCGGATTTAATTATTATTATTATTATTATTATTGTTATTGTTATTGTTATTATTATTGCTATATGATTTTAAGTTATTTGAAAGCCTGGGTCTGGGGCAAGAGTAAAAAAAAAAAATGTGTACATGATAAAATATTGCAAGTTATAGTGATTGCACAGCACTGGTCCATTCAGATGGTTTAACTATTAAATATGCTGATGCAATTTAAATTAAAATAATCAATCTTTTTGAAAACGTAAATTTTCCTCGCATCATTTTTGTATATAATTAACCACCTGATGTAGCCCAATCTCACTCTCTATATCTTCCTCTTTGATCAAATGTTTTTTCCTGATTGTGAGCCTCCAGGTATATTCACTTAATCACATGAACACACTGCCACAAATAAAAGTCTGCAATAATTAGACAGTTCAATCAGCCTTTGGCAAACATTTTTGCGTAGACGCTTGCACTGAACTCAATTTACACACAGCACTGGGCAAAAATACTGTTAGAAATGCTCTACTATCAACGAATGTCCTGACACTGCAATATTTTTCCTCTTATTCCTCTGCATTGCTTATTCAGTATATACAGTATACACAGTGCAGCACTTGTAGACATCAAGGACATTTTCATTGGAAAAAGCTGATCTAATAGTCTTTTTTTTTTTTTTTTTTTTTATATATAAGAATGGACACAAGCAGCAGAGGTCATTTTTGTTTTTTCTGACCATAATTTCACTTTCAACTGAAATGTTCCATCCAATCTCAAGTATGGTTGGAGTGCTCACAAATAACCATAATTATGATCTTGCTATGAAATGTTAGATTGCGCAATTGCTCTTCATTTTGGCATCAATTAATCTATACAAATGAGACTTTTGTGGACATACAGTATAAAATGAACAAATAGTATTGCTCAGATCATTTGATCTTGGAGTTGGGGGTTCAGATATTTGACTTTAATATCTTAGAAGAGTTTGAGACATTAGCTATATTTCCACCCACCTATTGTTATGTGCATTTTGGGACATTGCATAAAAAAAAGAAATACTGGATGGAAACGCTAGTGTTGTAGTACTCGAGACCAGTCTTTGTCTTGAGACCGGTCTTAAGATCATTTTTTGAAGGTCTTGGTCTTGTCTCGGTCTCGACCGCATTTGTACTCGGTCTTGTCTCGGTCTCAGACTTAGAGGACTCAGGTTTTTATCTCAAGACCAGTCAAGACCACAACTGCTGGGATATCACTAAACCGCCAGTGCATTGTGTGATTTAACATCATTTATGTGATTTGATGTAAAACTTAATGTTTAAATGCAATCAATAACTTGTGATTAAATGCAAGTTTATTTATGAAGACGTAATTGTACCAATTCAGATGCAACTTCTGTGCCATGAATTTTATTGTTAGTGATTTGATTTGGTAACAGCGCTATAGTGTCTTGCTAATTCTAATTATATTTATTCATTAAATATATCTCAGACAGTAGATGTGGATCTGAATTTGAGGAGTGCTGGTCTGGTCTTTGTCTTGACTCTGTCTCGCCCTGTCTTGGTCTCAACCCCACAAAGTCTTGGTCTGGTCTTGGTCTCGACTTGGTCTCGGTTTAGGTGGTCTTGACTACAACACTAGGAAACGCTAAGATGTCCATAAATTCTTCTGCGCTCAATTGAGGTGGATACATTTTATCCGATAAGAAGACATGCAGGTTAACGATGGTGGAAACTCATTTACTGAATAAATCCCTTGATGTGCATCAAGAAACTTTGACTCAACAGTGGATGTGATTGGATAACTGGACTAACCAGCGGATCAGTTTTATTGTATGTCAAATGTTGGTTTGATCATTCTAAAAGTCTGTCATCAGAATGATTTAGTATAATGACCTCCCAAAAGCGTCTCACATGATTGTTTTCCCAAACGCCAGGCATCGGAACACAAAATAACATCACAACGTTTATTCCGGTTTGTTTGCGCGCTCTGAGACGCATTTTATTTATGATGTTGAAAAAAAGCCATGGTGCAGCAACTAATTTCCTGCAGTTTCCCAAGAAGAATGCATGGAATGGAAACGCTGTTTTATTCGCAAACGTTTTATGCGATGTTCCAATTTTGTGCACAAATTAAATTTGCAACTTTGAATAGAAATGTAGCTATTGTTGAGTTCTCTTCTGATACTCTAAAGGAGACACGTGAGATGATCAGAAGCAGAGAGTTGAGCAAAATGCTAAATTAATAAATGTTAATGTAAAATCTCAGTTTGTTTATTTCAGCTTTAGTGTTGTTGTTTTTTTCAGTTAGTAATTTTAATGCTTCAACTTAAATTTAATTTAGTTGAAGCCTTTCATCTAATATTTATATGTTATTTTATTTGTAGCTTTATTTCAATTAACACATTTTTTTAATAGTTTTAGTTTTAGGTGACGATAATAATAACCCTATACATGAGCTGCACTATTCTGGATACATTTTTTTATTTCAAACAGAGATTATGATTCTCCCACGATTCTGAACAGCTAAACAAAATAGAATGTCAATTCAATTTCATTTGGTGTATTCAACTTGAAGTGGAAGGCGCAGACCAATCGGTGTATGAAATCAAAAATCATCATGAGAGCGATTCGAAAGCATATGGATCTGTTTGCTCTCTAATCGCTCTTGCGGTATAACGCGGTATATGTCATACACCGATCGGTCTGCACAGCACCCCTTGAAATTGAGCATACCTTTCAATGGATGAATCAGTGTGTTTTTGAACGAATCTCTTGAATGAATGGTTTGATGACAAGTACATTTTTAACAGTCACTTGTCGCCACCTACTGGTGTAACGATGTAATTGATACAAATGTTATTTGAAGCGCAAGTTACTTTCAAAAGGTGATTTACTATATATATATATATATATATATATATATATATATATATATATATATATATATATATATATATATATATATTGTTCTTGAATATTTTTACTTTTAATGTTTTTCTTTTTACAGAGATATTGCCAAGAACTCCCTCCTGAGATGGTCCACCTTCATCTACTGGACATTTCTGGGGGTTTTTGATGCCGTGGTCTTCTTCTTTGGTGCTTTCTTCCTTTTCGACAACACAACCTTCACCAGCAACGGACAGGTAATGCAGTCACCGTCTAAACCATGATTACGTTTCAACGTTTTTCTGTTTGTGTTTTGTTTAATCGAATTAATCAGCTGTTTTTTCCTTTAGTTCGTTTTTTTCTCAGTCAAATAAAAGTCGCATACAGATTGAATGGGTGGCCGATGCTTGTTGAGTGAGTTACTTTCTGGTTAAAGTGGACTTGTAATGTACATATTTGTGGTTTAACTGACGTCTTGATCCAGCTCGCAGACTTTTGTCTGTCCTCCTTGGCGTATGTTTGAAGTCATTACAGGTGCTTCTCCATTCATTTATGCGACACAAAGCATGCTGGTTAATCAGTCAGATCAGACATCTTTCTCTGTGCCATTAAGTTAAATCATAGTAACCTTTTTGGATTGCTTTTTTTACCTGTTTGATTTACTTTAAGTTATAACATCCTAATTTTTTCTTTACTTTCTTGCTCCCTGTCCCCTCCCTCTCCTACTTTTCTTTCGTTTTCTTCTTTATCTCTCTTTCTATATATCTCCCTCTCTCTTTCCTCCTTTTACCTACCCCCTTTTGCCTTTCTTTTCTTTTCTGCTTCTCTTCCTTTCCTCAGCTAATGGCCACCAACACACAGATGGTAAGCCTGTCCCTATCTGTTTCTCATCCTATTTTTAGTTTTAGTTTTACTGTTTCCCTCCTCAGCCCCTCCCCTCATCCTAAAGCCACCCCCACTCACATAGTGTCTACTAACACTAACCGTTCACTGCCATCGTAGCTTTCAAACAGTACCGTACGACATCCCAGTGTCCCCTGTACCGAGGACCAGCCACTGTAGATATAGAGTAGCGAGCCCCCCCACCCCTGTCCATCTTCCTCTGTCTATCATCTTGTGATCGAATAGGAGTTTGTGTCCGTCCCGTGTGTCACGTCGCGACTGTGTTTTTTTTGCAAACACCCGGGTTGGAGGGGTGTTATCATCCTCATCCTCATCGGCCCGTAGGATACACGTCCATCCTCTCATGCCTCACTGCAAGGGCAAATGAATGAACTAGAGGAAAAGTGGATTTCACTTAATTTGGTACATGTTGAATGGAAGAGAAGCTATTCAGAAACTTTTAATTAGAAAGAATTCTGGAGACGTTTTCCACATATAGGGTACACTTTGGTGCCTTGTTAGCTTTTTTTAAACCATTGGAGGTTCAAATATATTTTAAGATATTTTCTTATTAGATTTAAAACATTTAGCATTTAACAATGTCTTCATTATAGGTTATTGTAAGAATTGTTTTAATACTTTACAAGGTTCCAGTTATTAATATTACATAACTAATGATAAAAGATTTACTATTTACTGTTAATTTCAACATTTACTAATACATTTTTAAATCAAAAGTTGTATCTGTTAATATTATTTAATTGACCTGAGCAAACATAAACTTACACTGAAGTTATATTTTTATTAACAAACGTTAACAGAGATTAATAAATTCTGACGTATTTTGTTCGTTAGTTAATACTAGTAAATGCTTTATATTTAATATAGATTACTATTATTATTATAATCTATATAGTTTTAATATTGCTAGAAAATTGCAAAATTGCACCACTCATGGTTTTAAATGTCACTTAATTAAATTCATATTCATATCATATTTTAGTTACAGGGTTCTAAAAAATTACATTTGAATAAAATGAACAGAAAATTAAATCATATAGCATTTAGTTCGACCTCCTGATGTTGATGCACCTCTTTTCACTGAGCGTTTGTTGAATAATATGAAAGAAGAACTATTTTTACCCTATTCGTGGAAAGTGGAAGATACTTTAACATTATTAGATTATAATCAGATTAAACAGAAAACTGAAATAACAAATTAATCATTTTGAAAAACCTCACAACATCCTTAAATATCATTTGCCCTTGACAAGTTTTTAACACTAAATTTCATTTTGATTGCTCATCAAGGTAAGTTAATACATTTTCTTCAAACTTGTTGACATCTTTTGTGTGTCCTTGTACTTTTAATTTTTAACTGGTTACTCATCAACATTGTATTGTTCACTAAAACCATTTGGTGCCGTTGACCTGCTCGTGTTTTGCTATGGCTTGTTGACTTTGATTGTGATTTAGTTATTTTTAAAAGGTAAACATCGAACATTTTATAAAGAGCTCTCATTATAGTGTCGATGTTGTTTTGTATAGTGTCATCAACAGCGTGGCCGGTCCGCAGACAGGGGAAGGTTCTAGAAGAGATATCCATTGTGTCTAAATTCAACCATTTGCCAAGACTGTAAACAATGAGGGAACAAATCCCCCAAAAAGAGAAAAAACAATAATACAGAAAGGCTTACCACACCCCGAGCAGAGGTTTATTGAGCCTAAACGCCAGTGCTGAATCCATTATAATGTTTTAAGGGACTATCTAAGCTCACTATTTATTTATGATGCTTTTATAGATAAAATCTAAAATTCATTTGACATCAGCGAGCTCCAGACATCATTAATAAACTCTGTAAAACAATACTGGATGAGACTGAAATGCTTTCATTTACAGCACCATTAAAATATAATGATATAATGCTACTATTTCTTGCAAATTATTCACAGAACATTTTTAAAGGAACATGATGAGTGTCCTATGCAGTATTACTGTGCAGTGAATGCAGAAATTTAGTTGAGTGCAACTGATACTAGATACCTAGATACCTGATAACTAGAGATCAAATTAAAATTGGCAGTCAGCCATTAGCATAATAAAGGCAGACACTAAAAACTGATGCTTTGTGTATTTATTTTATATATACACCGATCAGGCATAACATTATGAGGTGAAGTGAATAACACTGATTATCTCTTCATCATGGCACGTGTTAGTTGGTGGGATACATTAACGTTAACATTAAGTGAACATTGTGTCCTCAAAGTTGATGTTTTGGAAGCAGATAAATTGGCAAGTGTAAGTATTTGAGTGAGTTTGACGGGGCAAATTATGATGGCTAGACAACTGGGTCAGAGCTTCTCCAAAACTCTAGCTCAGTATCTATCAAAAGTGGTCCAAGGAACGGTGGTGAACCGGCGACAGGGTCATGGGAGGCTAAGGCTCATTGATGCATGTGGGGAGTGAAGGCTGGTTCTGATAGAAAGGTGTCAGAATACACAGTGCATCTCAGTTTGTTGCGTATGGGGCTGCATAGCCGCAGACCAGTCAGGGTGCCCATGCTGACCCCGGTCCACCGCCGAAAGCATCAGAACTGGACCACAGAGAAATGGCAGAATGCCAGGTGCGTGTGTCGTTTACCTGGGGAACATATGGCACCAGGATGATCTGCTGCTAACATCTTGGTGCCAGATACCACAGCACACCTTTCGGGGTCTAGTGGAGTCCATGCCTCGACGGGTCAGGGCTGTTTTGGCAGCAAAAGGGGGACCAACACAATATTAGGAAGGACATACATAATGTTATGCCTGATCGGTGTATAATTTCTTATGTACACTTATTGCATTCTATAGGGTTTACAGATTTTCTACTTCTAATATATTATATAGTATATACAAATAATAATATAAATTCCTACATAAAAGAATTAGATCTGCATCAAAAATTTTATTTTTGTTTTTGTATATTTTTTTATACAGCTATTCCTATATAAATATTCTTGGATGGTTTTTTGCTAAACTCAGTATTGTTCCAAAATTTCCATATCATGAAGAAATTGACAAATATTATTATTAATATATGTATACTGGATAATTCAAACAAGTCTAAATTGTTCAAATAAAGGCACACAAGCTTTTAACATGCATAACCACAATGTATCATGTTTGTTTGGCGATGAGAGGGTGAGGTGTATTAACACCCATTCAAGTGGCTGTTTATGCATCAGTGTCAATTTCTTTTTGCCTTTTTCAATATTTCTCTGTTACAGATGTTTGGAAACTGGACCTTTGGAACACTTGTATTCACTATCCTGGTGTTCACGGTCACGCTAAAGGTAATACCTCTGATGCATGTGTTATGATCTTGGCTATAATTGGCGTCAACTTAAGCATCTAAATCTTCCCATTTCTCACTGTGTCTGCATACTTTAGCTTGCCCTGGACACACATTACTGGACGTGGATCAACCACTTTGTCATATGGGGGTCACTGCTTTTCTATGTCATCTTCTCCCTCCTGTGGGGAGGCATCATTTGGTACGGCCCACCACAATACACTGCACTTAATATCACAAAATCAAATATATTATCTAACGTGATTCATCTGCTGTCTTTCTGTTCTGTATAGGCCTTTCCTGAACTATCAGAGGATGTACTATGTGTTCATGCAGATGTTGTCCAGTGGTCCCGCATGGCTCAGTATAATTCTGCTGATTATAGTCTGTTTGCTGCCTGATGTGGTGAAGAAAGTGCTGTGTAGAGCTCTATGGCCCACCACCACAGAGAGAATACAGGTACGACACCAGTATCTACACGTGTGTAGAGATGCAAGGATACAGTTAGTTCGCATGTCAAACATATATAAATGTCTATATTTCCTTGCAGTAATACACGGCTGTTTAAAAACAAAAACAAATGTTATATACCATGATTATTAGTTTGGGTAGATGCCATGTTTAATTTGATGCAAATGAAAACAAGGTGTGAGGGATGGAAATAATTTTTTTATTATTGTTTAAAGCCTCGTCAAGTCACCTTTATTTATATAGTGCTACAATACAGATTGTTTCAAAGCAGCTTTACAGTGATAACCGGAAATGTATTCAATGATGCAAACAGAGTTCATTTCAGTTGTGCAGTAGCTCTGAAAGAAAATAGTGCCAGCTTAAGACTTAGTCTGGGGCAATTTAGTTGGCCCCACTTTATATTAGGTGGCCGTAAATACTATGTACTTGCATCAAAAAATAAGTACAATGTACTTATTGTGTTCATATTGTATTGCAAAACTCTTTTGCTGATATTGAGGTGGGATACGGGTAAAGTTAGGGAAAGGTGTGGTGGTATGGGTAATTACAGAAATGAATTACAGATGCAATTACATGCAGGTATTTTAAAAATGTAAGTACAATGTAAAAACATGTATTTACACAATAAGTGCATTGTATCAAATGATTAATTAAAATGTTAGTACATAGTAGTCAAGGCCACCTAATATAAAGTGGGCCCATTTAGTTCCGTTAAATTAAATTTTGTAGTTTGTAGCTGAATTTTTTTTTTTTTTCAAGATGAAGCGTATTGAACTAATTGCACTATTCATAACAGCTTTGTTTTAATTCACATCAAATTCAAAATCTACCAAAAATAGTGTCTACTCCAACTAAAACCCATTTCTTCTGCAATATCCAAATAGGCTGTTCACACCTGGTATTAAAATGCATTTTGGTTGATCGGATCACAATTATAGACGAGGGAGACACATTCCCGTTTACACCGGTTCTCTTTTGTCCACTTTCAACCACTTCTGTCCTGATTTCTTCGAGGAGAGGGTCTATGGGCGGGTAAATGTTTGGGTTTTTTCAGATCTTTCGATCTAATGGATGAAATAAGCTCATGCAATTTACATATAAACATGACCGGAGAAAACAGAAAAACATACAGATAGCAGCAGCTTTCGTTTCTGTGAGTGTGTTAGAAATCAGGAATGATGAGAGAACATTGTACTTTGGTACGTTTTTTTGCCTTTTCGGCTGACAAAGTTTAAATCCCGTCTGGCTAGCGCGCTTCCCATTATGCTTACGCATTCGGTCAGTAGAGGACTTGTGGCTGTTCGAACACGTTTGACCACATGAGCATGAAAGCTCTATGAAACACTATGAAAGCAATCTGGTCGAAAGTGTTTTCGACTACCTGGAAGTGGTCAAAAGTGGACAAGCTCAAAGCGTTTTAGACCCCGTTTACTTGTATTTAATGTTGTTTACTTGTGATCCGATTGACCAAAACACATCTTAACACCAGGTGTAAATAGGGCCATAATTGTTGATCTGAACCAGCTCAATAATGCTACAGTTTGTGATAATGGCTACTAACTGGTCTTCAGATTTACACTTGCGTCGGACTGGTTCCCAGTGTGCTTGATGTAAGTGAATTCTGGATGCAGTTCATGACTCTCTTCAGCTGTAGATGCTTCTTTACGTTGGATGACTCTTTGAGCCATTCAATGGTGTTATTGGATCTGTCGACTCTTTGTGAAACAATATTTGACAATGTGTATTTTACTTTGTTGGCACACATAGTATGTCACCATACTATGTTGAGAAATTTCAGAAGGAAATTTAATTTGTGTGTGTGTGTGTGTGTGTGTGATAAACTGCCTTACCACTGGTTTAACCCATGCAATGTTTTTCCTCTTACTTACCTTCCCCTATTCAATTTTCCAGTGTGCTAATGTTACTGCCACATTAACGTCAACATGAAACGTCACATTTCTGAGTTCAACAGGATATTCAACAAAAAATTAATATGTAATATAATACATAGACAAGATTTATCCTTTGAGAAATGATCAGGAGAGGTATGTGTTACAAACCAGGATGGAGGAAGTTGGATGGAGGGGAAGGGTTGAAAAATAAGAGGAGTTTCAGTCAGTTTGGATTTCATGTTGACTTTAGGATCTAACTGTACAATATGATACTTCAGGAACACTTTACATAAGGTTCAATTTGTTTAGATTAGTTAAAGGGATAGCTCACCCCAAAATTAATTTTTTTTCATCATTTACTCACCCTCAAGGTGTTCCAAACCCGTATGAGTTTCTTTCTTCTGCTGAACACAAAGAAGATATTTTGAAGAATGTCTGTAATCAAACAGTTGACAAGCCCCATTGACTTCAATATCATAAAAATAAAAACTATGGAAATCAATGGGGTCCCATCAACTGTCTGGTTACCCACATTCTTCAAAATCTTCTTTGTGTTCAGCAGAAGAAAGAAACTCATACAGGTTTGGAACAGCTTGAGGGTGAGTAAATGATGACTGAATTTTCATTTTTGGGTGAACTATCCCTTCAATGCCTTATGTCATTATCATGGTCTAACAATGAACACGTTTATTAATCTTCGTTAATGTACATCTATTATTTTAATTATATTCTTTTACATTTTATAAATGATAAAATGAAAATTAGTGTATTATAAATTAACATGAATAAATAATACATTTTAGATAAAAAAATGTATTTTAGTATTATTTAGATATTATTAAAGTATTTATTCATATTTTAATTTTAGTTTAAGTTTTATTAATTTTGTTTTGTACATTTGTCATTTTTATTAATTTTATATTTAACTTTATTTTTTGTTTGAGTTTTAATAATTTTGGGTACTTCAACTTAACATTTTGTACAAGTTTTTCATCTACTATTTATATTTTAAAGCTGCTGTCCATAACTTTTTTTGTGTTCAAGATTTACAAAAATTATATAATGAGAATGTAGAACATGAATCCATTTTCCAAACCATGTTTTTGTCTTACCCTGAATCATTACGGTACACTTATAATAAGTGTTTATATTGGGACTATTTCAGACCGGTCTGGTAGGAACCGCAGCGGAGGAGCACAGTCCCTTCGTGACTCGCCATAGACATAAACAGAGAGAAGTAGCTCCGGCTGCAATGTTCTTCCGTGACGCATGCAGTTCTGTTTATTAAAGTTACGGACTGCAGCTTTAATTTCAGCTTAATTTCAATTAACAAAAATTATTTTTAATAGTTTTAGTTAATAACAAAGCTTGTTAATAAGTTGAACCTTATTGTAAAGTTTTACTAATAATTCTGCAAGAAAAAAAGTTAAATATGCACTTGCACTCCATGAGATGTTGCTGAAGTTCCTTTATTAACCTCTGAGGATTGGTCAGGTTCTTAACCGCTCTAAACCCTTTCTTTTTTTCCTCTTCCATCTCTATTTCTCTCTCTGATGCTTGACCTTCCCCCTCCCCTGTGTGTTTAACCCTCGACCTGTGACCTGTGGTAACGGCAGACAAAGCGGCAGTGTCTCACTGCTGAGCAGTCCACCATCTTTATGCTCTCCCAGACCTCCAGCAGTGTCAGTTTCTGAACTGAGGCGGAGGTGAACCTACACACTCTCTCTGCATGTGCGTGTGTGTATCAGTGAGTGAAGACACAACAGGGTCATCATGAGTATGACAGGACCTACTGAACACCACTGAGGATCACAAGCTACCCAGCATGCCAGTAGCATCCGTTGCAGTACCCTGTGGTGTCTGTTTGTGTTCTAAGCCTTATATTCCGTCACTCTACATGTTTGCATGAAACGTGCATGTTTATGTTTGTATATGTGTATTTTATGTTGCAGATCTAAAGGAAATGCATTTTTTGCTGCTGTACTTTCAGTTCCAGCAAGATACTTCAGTGTCAAAAGCAAACTGTTGAAAATATTCTGCACTTGGGTCTGTTATGCCACATTTGAGTCTGTTTGTGTGTGTGTGATGTTTCACAGAGAATGAGGGCTGACAGGATCTTTGAAAGGGTTGAGACAAACATTCATGATTCACTGCTAGATGGGGTTCAGAACACCACTGAGGCCTAGCAACTCTATGGTAAAGAGAATGTGAAGTTAAAGACTAAAGCCAGAAAGAACTAATCCACACTCAACTCAAGTGGAGCTCTAGAGTTCTCAGATGACGTGTGCCGTCCTAGAATCAATCTGAGAATTCTAGAATCCCGCTGATTGGCTCCCTCCAGTGAAAGCACACTGGATTAAAAAGACTTTGCTGCACCTGTGTGGGACTGTTGTTTGGTGTGAAACTTACAGACTGGTTTGGTTTGGTTTTAAAGCTTCAGAATGAAGGTACTGGGTTGCGGTTTGGGTGTGCAGTACTGTATATGCCTCTGGCAACAGGACACGGGGACACATACACAAATACACACAGCAGACTTGACAGTTTAACATCTAACACTCTGGCATGCATGAGTATTTTTACTTGTCTTGAATCTTTCTGTCATCAGTGAAAATATTATTTTCATATATTTCTAAATGTCCATTCCTAGAACATGCTTAAGATCATTTCGTTTACTGGGTGAAATCTCTGAAATTTGAAGGTGAAATTTTTTGGTAGAACCACAAACTCAAAACAAAGAAACAAGAAATTATATTTTGCTTAAAGAACATGAAGCATATTTTAGGACCGTTTTTTTTTTTTTTTGCATTCATAAATACTGTAATGCAAAAGTTTGTAAGTAAAAACTGTTAAAGTAATATTTACAGTACATTTCCCCAGTATTACAGTTAAGAGCATTTTAATGAATCGCCTTAGTAAAAATTCAAAAGGAAACTGTTGCATTATGGTAATGAATAATTTTGGGGGTGGAATATGCTTTTTGGTTAGGAAAATAATGCAAAATTCAGCTTTACAGTCACAGGAATGAATTGTATGTTAAAATATATTAAAATAGAATATAATTATTTTAAATTGTAATAATATTTCACAAAATTAATGTTTCTACAGTATTTTTTATCAAATAAATGCCATGGTAAGCAAAAGCAATTTACTGACACCAAACTTTTGAACGTTACTGTAAATATATTTTATTTTCAAAATATAACATATTTTTTCTTTAAAAGCAGTTTATCTTCTAACATCCCGTCAATCGATCGGTTTGCATCTTCTGGGACTGGGCTTGTGCATGTGGTAAACATTCGATATGTGATTTTGTGAAGTGAAATATTTTGTTATTTTTTTGCACTGCTTCTTGCTGGGGCTTTGGATTTGTGTTGTTTCAGCTTGTGATGTGACCAATGCCTGCATTTACATTCCTGTATATGATATAGTCCGCTAATTTACTCTCTTTCTCTGTTCTCTCATTCTTTTCTCCAGAATGCTGATAAGTTGTATAAGGGCCACCTGTCCGAGTTCACCCCCCTGTCCTCCCTCCATGCCCCACCTGCGCGGAAACATGACAGACGTGGCAACGAAAGCCAGAACCACACCCACCGCAGGTCTGACTCCTCCCCTCCCAAAAAACTGATGTGCACCTACTGGGGCGGCAGGCCTGACTACTGCACCTTCAGCTCCTTTCTCCGAATAGGAGACAACCCAAGATTCTCTGGGGCAGCTTACGCCTACAGCACACCGGGTCCCGAGACATCTGTATGATAGTCTCTCTAAAAAGAAATCGAATCGAATCCGGCCTTGATTATCCCAGGGTCAAGATTGGGACACTATTGGGAGACCAATCTTGACTTGTCAGCCTTTATCTGAAACAAAAGCACTGAAATTCGTTCTTGTGGTGTAAGCTAATGGGCGGTAGTGATGCTGTGTGTTAATTTTGGAGCTGGAGGAAGGCCAAACAGAATTGGTTGCACCATCTGCAAGTGTTGCGTACTGTGCTAAGTGGCCTTGGGACCTATTTACCTTGTTTTGTGTGTGTGTGTGTACGTGAGAGCGTGTTCCCTTTACACTGTGGGTTTACGTGTTCGCTCACCTACCCTTGTGATCCTTCATGTGAAAAATTACTTGAAAAAAACACTGGGCAGAAGTAGCACAAATCTTTCCATCTCAAACGCAACCTCTACCACTGAATATTAGTGTGGATGACAGTTAAAATGGCCTTGGATGCTCTTTAAACTGACTGTCCTGTTTTTTCTTCTTCTTTTCTTTGTTCTCTGTCATCTCCCCTTCCTGTTTTTATCCTGTGCTCCTCTTTTCTTGTCCTACTTTTTTTATAGAACAAACTGGTGTTGCTTTTGTGCAAACCTGTTATCGAGGAACACTCCATAGGCTGCGATTGTCTTTGTCCAATTGCATTGTAAGTGGCTAAATTTGGCCATTTCTGTTGTTGCACTGTACTAGAGTGAACTAGGGGTGTGTGTGTGTGTGTGTGTGTGTGTGTGTGTGTGTGTGTGTGTGTGTGTGTGTGTGTGTGTGTGTGTGTGTGAGTGTGAGTGTGTGTAGGCCTTTGTTAGAACAACTATAAGAAGACAAATTGTAACTGGACTGTCATTATTTCACCCTTTAACTTTCAAAAAGGTGGAAATCCACTCACATTCTACTGTTCCAAAGTTTTTAAAACCATTGATGTTGTGTCATCATGACAGCCAGTTACTCTGTCCTAGCTGCTTGACGATTTGCTTTAAAATTCTCTAGCACCCTATTATCAATCCTTTAGTTTTCTTTAGAGTAGAACCAGATACAGAATGCTAAAGGCTACGCTAGCCATCTTAGCTTAACTGTTCTGCCTTAATGCTAATGTTTCCCATCTTTTACACCGCAGTTTGGAACCAAAGGTTGTAACTCAAGTGAAATACGGAGTATATAAATGTGTGTTAGTTGCCTTATGCTTAAAGAGAAAAGGAGGGAAGGTGTTTGATGGCATTCCCAAGAATCCCACCACACTGCCTTAAGTTGACATTGCACCAGCTGAGGATGGAGAACAATAAAAGTAGTATTCGACATCTTCCAGCGCCACCAACACAGCCCAGGGCTCCTGAGGAAAAATGAATGAAATGTAACAGACATCTTTGTGCATTCACAAAAAGTACAGTGTTTTTTTTTGTCAGTGTATTTTTATGATTGTAACATCCATTTTGACTGTTCCCAAAGCCTTTTGTCTGTATTAATGGAAGTGTTGGAGCCCTGTGCTGGGTTACTATCATTTCTTTGTTGCACATTACTGATTTATGACTCTCTGATATAAATAAGTCAGATGTAATTAGCATGTACTACTGTTCACAAACAACTCATTAAACTAACAGCCCAATCAAGGTCAGTGTGACAGATGGCCTATCTTGGGCACTGTCTTCAGAGAAATGGCTCCTTAGTGTGCAGGACACAGAAGATGAGCAGTTTAAAATGAATCCCAGGAAATGTGCCTCACACGTTTAATATATTAGATTTAATATAACATTCTCATAAAAATATTGTGAAGTGTGTTCAGTTCCATTTCAGTCGAGTCGGTGAATTCAGATTCAGACTGATTTGAGTTGAATTCAAATTGGAATCCAGTGTGAATGCAATTCAGGCCCCGTTTACACTAGTGTGTTTTCGTTTTAAAACGCATAACTTTTGGTTAAGCCTGTCGTCTACAATACTCTGGCGTTTTCAAACCTCGGAAACGTGGCAGACCCAGTTTTAGTTTGACTCTTGGGGTTGTGTTTCAGTGTAAACGGACCAAAACCAAGACTTTTAAAAACGATGGCGTGGCCCACATTACGCTACCAGAACACGACAATAACAGACCAGGGAAGCGTTTCCCAAAAGCACTGTATGCCTAAGTTGATTGTAGAGACCATTGGTGGCTGTTGTATTACAATGCTTTTGGGAAACGCAGTCCAGAGCCGTCTCTCCCAACGGCTCTGTAACATACCAGCCTCACAACCTTGTAAATAACACGGAGACAGAACTGCAAGCCTTGCTGACTTTGTGGTCCGTTGCTGCATAACCGTTAGCAGCCGTTGTGCAGTTAAACATGTATTTTATAATACTGAATATGATAAACATGTGCAAGAGGCAACTGTTTACACTTGTACGCACATGCCTAGTGTGCATGAACGGTCATGTGACATGCGCTTTCGGTGTGCAGTGTAGACAGAGATCGTTTCTGAAATGCAATGGAAACACCAGTGTACATGAGGATCGTTTTCATTTTAAAGCGAAAACGCACTAGTGTAAACGGGGCCTCAGATCAAATCCCAGTCACATTCAAACACAAATGAAATGGATATGGAACTGAACCGAATCAGCGTATTTGATCATCAAAACCACAGACGTTTGTCTGCAAGCCTCTTTCCCTGCTGTCCCTCACATTCCATGCTTGTTTTTCTTGTTTTCTTTTTGTTTTTTTTTCTTACATTGATTCTTGAATGTAGTTTTGCTTTCCTGGAGCATCATCTCTTCATCTCGACTTCTTTCCTGGCACGAGTTTCCATCTCTCACCCTGTCATTCGGTTCTCATGATGAGGCCAGTCGCCCATTTCACCATTTTAACCATCATCCATTAAAGAGAGAAAAAGTAGGTGGTCAAAGACCATCAAGATCACTGTTTTGATGGTTAGTCCAAGCTTCTTGTCAGTAGGTGCCTTCTGGTGCTTTTTAACCTCAATGTATGTTCATGCGTTCAATTCAGTGAAGCGTTGAATTCTGGGAAACCCCAGCATGCACATACATGCGTTTTCATTGCCCGTCAGTTGGCCTACAACAGAGAATGTCAGATTAAAGAATTGCATTATGGGTATAGCTAGTTTGTTAAAGGGTGAAAGTGTCATTTTTGAACAATATCTTTGGGTTAATGTTGACGGAAAGTTACAGAATTGTAACAATAGAATGTCCTTTTTCATGCACACATTATATCTAAATATAGACTATATATTGATGAGTATATTGATGTCAAGGTTTACAAAGGCTGAGTGGATGAATGAATGAATAACAATGATCTAACATGTCAACTGAATAACTGGTCTAAAAGTGTATTCTTTTATTTGTATGAATGTAAAATCTGTCTAAAGTCAAACACTGTCTATTTTATTGTTTATCGAAGTCTGAACTTTGCATGCCGTGATGCCGTAGTGATGGACCAACCACTGAGCTTTATCAAGCATTCATACTCTTATTTATATAAACCACTTTTATAACTTCTGTTCAAACTTCCAGTCCAAGTGATGCACATCGTGCTAATCAATGCTGGCGAATCTGGAACAAAACAAGAATGTGCTTACTCACAGATCCTCAAGTTATGATTTTAAGTAGCCAAGACTAATCGGAGTAAACTAAATAATTTCATGGTTTTTTTTACTGTCGGTTTTATTTTTGTTTTGCATTTCACTGTATTCCATATTTTGTTCACTATTACGCTATCTCTGGCTTCCTGAATGTAACAAAAAAGAAAAAAGCCACTATTGTGCACTAAACAAAAATCGCATAGCGTTAATTGGATAGCCACGAACGACAACTACAAACTACCACAGCTAAAAGAAGGTGGTTCCAGAACAAATGTCCCTTCACAAATGTGTTTTCTTCTTGTTTCTGACAAGCTATTGTTTTGAATCAGAGCTATTTCTTGTAATATAAGAATAATTTGATCACTGAACGCTGTCTGCCTCAGGCTCTGGCGAACACTGTATTCTGTCTGTCTAAAAAAGGCTATATGAAATAGGTATTTTGTATATCTTGTGAAAAAATGTCTTTTTGCTACTTTTGTATCTAGAGGATGAAGAAAACTCCTTAGAATGTTACTGTTATTAAAAACAAACAAACAAAAAAACAACCAAATGTAAGGTCATGGAAGAAATCAACTTAAGTAAAGATGAACGTTTGAAAAAATAGCTTTAATAGTCTGTTGTTTTTTTTCTAGATGATTTTAAATATGTTTGAGGTAGTTTTTAAGATGATGTGCATGGTCATTGCTCACACTGACTGTAGGAAGATGAAATACACTCACTGTTTTTAAAGCAGGTGTGACCAAATATTTGATTAGATGTCTACTGCTATAACTGAAGGCTTTATTGCCTGTAGTGGGGCTTAATCTGTGCCAGCCTATTCGGATTAACTAAATATCTATTGCTTTTTTTGTTTTATCTGCACAAAGCGTGATGTTGCTCATAAATGTATTATATATATGTATACTACTGTACACTTTACAGCATATATGCAGTAATATTCATGTACAGTTTGGGCTCATAAAGTTTATAAAGTTTTTAAAAGATTGATATCTGTAGATATGTGGATTTTTTTTTTTTTTTCTGTAGCTATTAACAGCAAGAAAATGTACATTTGCTTGTAATAAAGAAAGAGATTTAAATGTTTGAATGACTTGTGCCTTGTATCTTTCCTGAAGACAGAAGGGATTGTTAGCTAATAAAATAGCACCGAAACTAGTTTTGTGCCTTGCATTAAGAAGATATTTCCTCTGTTGAAAAACCCCATGGCACAACCGTTGTAGTTATATATTGTGACCCCAAGGTGGCAGCAAATTGTAACATTGAGGCTGCTTCAACAATTCACCTCTACTACTCTAAATACAACCAGAATCTATACTGATCATTATTATTAAATATAAGAGTTCAAAAATATAAAAGCCACAATAATCTATTTTTACAAAGCAAATTTATTTAGGTGATTTCATTTTCCATCTCCAAACATTTCATCTTTTACATAAAAAAAAAAAAAGAAAAGATAATTTAGTTTGCAAGATTAAATCCAAGAGAATTCATTCAAATCTATTAGGTCTATAATATTATAGAGAGACCATTCATCATTTGACATAAGTTAGCCTATATTCCAAAATTGTTATGACCTCTCAAAGTGTGCGACAAACTTATTAGACATGGATAAATATCTATTTTCACGGGATTCGTTGGAAAACGTCACCCTGCCTGAAGATAGCTAGATATTTTGCATTAAGCACATTTTACTATGAGCTTTGTAAGATCATAGGCCTTCTGTCGTGTCAGAATTCATAATGGTATTAAAACGTAAAGTCTAAATGAGGCCATAACGATTATGCGTTAATGTATATAACCTGATGAAATCATGGTGATATTAGAATGTATAGTCCTTAAAGGTGCACTATGTAAAAAAAAATCATTAAAATATCCAAAAACCACTAGGCCACTGTTGTATATTTTGTTCAGTTGAGTGCTTACAATATCCCAAATGTTTCCAACTATTTGTAAATCGTGAGAAAATTGCTATTTTATCCAAGGAACCGGGACGTGTGAGGGTTCGTGTGAGCCTGTCAATTGCGTCATATCTGCGTTACCCTCGGTTTCCGGTTTTATTTAACAGAAACGCTTTACTTTTTCTGCAGTGTACAACAAGTGTCATAGCAGCCGCCGAGAGAATGCACAGCGTAACGTCATAACATCATTTTCAACACACTCAGATGTATCTAATATGATAAACAGAGCTGCGTTACCTCAAACTCATTACCGGAAAAGCGGAAATGACGACGGCGACTGTGGCATAATAAAAGTCCCGCTTCTCACGAGGAGTGTGTTGCGTTCATGTTAATAACAATCGCTCTACCGGCCTTGCTCAGCTCCCACAACACTCGGTCCTGCTCTGCTTCACACTACAGTAACGTTAATAATCACATCCATGAACATGATTTCTGCCCAAGTCCTATCCTGATTCTTTTCCACTGGCTGTGAGGTGAAGACCATGCCCCAAGATTCTGCGCTCAAACTTGGCGTCATCAAACTACGCCTTTGTTTTGAATAGGCGACCTCTAGCGGACGGAAACGTTACATAGTGCACCTTTAACTGTTTGATAAATAATTTCAGACGGTATACCTCCTTGAAGTCATAATGATGTTGACTGATGACAGTAAAACAGTACCAGGTCAGGACGTATCACACTGTTTTGCGTGAGGTGAAGAGTGGAAGCAGAGCAGAAAGCGTAATTTCCCCAATCTAGACATTTTTTTAAAGGAGCTATAGAATTCTAAACAGAGAATTTAAAGAGCCCCTATTATGCTATTTTAAAGCCTCCTAATTTTGTTTTGGCGGTCTCCTACAACAGGTTTATATGCATTAAAGGTCAAAAAACACTTTCATTTTCTCATAATATACATTGCACATCACCACATTTTTCAGTGATTCTCAAATGACTCTGATGATTTGGTCTCTCTAAATCCCTTCTTTCCACAAGCTACTCTGCTCTGATTGGCCAGATGGTCCAGTGAGTCTGTTGTGATTGGTCTACCAACCGCCATCACCATGACTGAACTTCAGCTCTGGAGGCTTCCTCAGTCCTCGGCGATTGTACACACTGTAAAGACCGTAACAATGACGTCGATTTTACCACATCAATGCGATCGTGAGTCTGATGATGAAACATTGGAAGAACTAGTTATTCAACCCAAACCTCCATCGCATGGATGACTTGAACAGGACATTTCTCAGTGATACGCTACTCAGTTTGATGTACATTATGAGATGTTGAAACTGTAATTCCTCACCAAACGCATTAACAAGTGGATGTCCATCACCAACCCATGTGTATATTTCTAATTCTAACTTTAGATTAACCCTTTTCTTTGCATGCCACATCGACATTACAGTACAGAATAGCTCTTTCGGCATTATGTTGAACATTGCATTCGTTTCATGTGTTATAGAAAGAAAGAGAGGTTCTCGGGAGCATGCATAAACGTCCCGAGTCCTTCACATAAAAATAAGTCTACAGGCTTTCATAGAGATCCTAGAGGTCAGGGAAGGTCTCGTTTTATGTTTCGTTACAAGGTTTACTTTATTTTATTGTCACATTTCACACAAGTGTACAAGGAGTGAAAATCTTTTGAGCATAGATCCTAACAATACAGAACAAAGAATGACATAATTAAGTACAATAAACACACAATACAAAAATAAATACACTATACATACAAACTCCATTCAATGTGTTTCCAGACCAGTTTTTACACTCAGCGTTATATGTCAAAATGAGCTGGCCAATGTTTGTCATAAACGCAAGTCACTTTATTAATTACTTTTATGGAAGTTATAGTAGTATTAACTATTGTGTAAACGCAATATCACACTTGAAATCATGCTACAGTAGGCTACTGAATATTAGAAGTGAAAAATATAAAAAGGTTACCTGCAGCCTTGTGTCTACGACCGACCAAAAAGTCATATGATATTGCTCAAATATAGGCACACATGGGATATCATTATTTTGGAAAGCTTTGCTTAAGACCAGGTTATGATATTACAAATGTTGTTAACTGTATCATACTGATGCGTCCAGTCAACACACTCAACAGGTCAGTGTTGAAATATCATAATTGACCATTTCATTAAATTAAAATGAATCAGGATAAATAAGGACTGTGGCACACATGCACTGCTGGAGGTGTCTTGAAGTTGTAATCCTCTGACTAAGTCTTCATTTAAAATGTTTAATGGAGTGTACGCTTATGTATTCTTAGATGTGTGTGTGTGTGTGTGTGTGGCCAAGCTCACTGACTTGTGAAATCGCTCTATTAGATCTGAAATTGCTGTTATTTGCTAAGATTATTTATGAATCATTTAACTTTTTGCGCTCTCTCTGGCAGTGGTTTGGTTCATTATTGATTTAAAATGTCGTTCAATGGCCCAGAACACATTGAGGCGCTGCTGAAGACCTCTTACTTGATTTGAGGAGTTGGATGTCTATGATGTGATGACAGACGCTTGTTTGATTTGTGTGGGTATTACTGTGGCTCCTGGAAGGGAATTATGGTACATGTTTACAAACTTTCATCCATTTTATTGGTGAATGGATTTTAAACAAAGCTCCTTCTCAGCTGATTTACAATCCCCATTCTGTGGACAAAACCTCCCTCATATGGATACTGTATTTATGCAAAATATGGTACGAAATAAGGCCATGATAATTTACGCACTAAGAATGCTTTAAATGCAAAGGAAGCCAAGAACTGTGAAAAAATTCTTCATACCTATTAAAAAATGCCAGGTTACATGCACACAGGCCCATTCCTCTCACCCCATCTTCACCTCTACATCTCCATGGCAGAACGCACGTCAAACGGCGGTGAAGATTCTGACCTTGCCGTCACAGTCGTAACCTCACGGTTGCCTCCAGCACTGACCTTGAGCAATGAATGCAGAAGAGAGCAAAGCGAAAGCGAGAAAAAATAAGAGAAAGGGCGAGTGAGTCGTCAAACTGTCCCCTCTTAACCTCTTATTAAGAACAAATTGCACTGAAATTTCATTTGATAGTGTTTCAGACTTCTTTTTGAAGTGCGCTGATGGAGATGCTAAATAAGCTCACTCTTAGACAAGATAAATCATGGCATGGACCACAACTCTGCAATCTACAGAAATGGCTGATAACGTTGAAGGTTCTTTAAGTGATTTGTTTTTTTATTATTATTGCACAGAATTTGTTTTTAGCCAATATAAAATCTAGCCAATCAGATTCTTTGCTATTATTTTGCGTGCCTGGTTTATTTGATGTTGGTTGAAATTTTTTTGGAGGGACCAAAAACATAAATCAAAAAACAAATCCACTGCGTGACAACTGACAAGTAACGCAAGTTACGTAATCAGATTACTTTTTTTCAACATGCATTACTTTTACCTTTACAATAAAATATCTGAGTTAATTATTCAAATACAGGTGCTGTATTTGAATAATTAACCATACAATAAAACAACCATACCCGGTCTCCACTAATTGAAAACGCCTCATATGGTTTGATACACTTACCTCTGGAAGTGGCTGAAATTGGACAAGCTCAAAACATTTTAGACCCCGTTTACACCTGTATTTAGTGTCGTCCAAAATGCATCTCTATCCGAGGCGTAAACAGGGCCTTTATATTTG
Organism: Paracanthobrama guichenoti; assembly: GCA_018749465.1. Taxonomy (NCBI): domain Eukaryota; kingdom Metazoa; phylum Chordata; class Actinopteri; order Cypriniformes; family Gobionidae; genus Paracanthobrama; species Paracanthobrama guichenoti. The sequence continues at coordinate 39,634,515 of CM031943.1, forward strand.
CCAAAAATATAACTTGTTTTGCTGTTGTTGTTATTAAAAATCAATTAATCAAATAGCCCAGGAGAGAAAAAGCAATGCTAAAGTAATGTATCACATTATTTTTTCATAAAAAGTAACTAAGTAATGTAATTAGTTACTTTTTAGGAGTAATGTAATACTTTTAAAAGTAAGCCACTGACTTATTAATCTAAATTTCATATACATGTAAATATTTATGCTTTTGAGTTTTAAACAAATATATTAGGTGCTGTATTAATGCTCAATAAAATGGCATTTTGTATTTCCTCAATCTTGAGTGTACAAACTGATTACTGGTGATTTTAAACGTTATACTGATATACTGGAAAAATTTCACAATTTTTTTTTTTATGTTGATCATTCATGATTAAATTTATGTCATTCTAGAGACAATCATAGAATGCAGCAGTTCATCTAAAGACATGAAAAATTTGCATGCAATATGTATTTATGTGCAGTGCTTTATCCAAGACCTTATTAGTCTAAGTTGAATACAGCATAATTTGGTGTGTCTTGGCCTCTGTAGTGCCCTGGTCTAAAGCATGTCTGTGATGTTCTCCTCTGATGAAGAGAGACATGCAGGTTTTGCACAAAATTATATCAGAGGATTACAGACATCACTTTCAAAAGCAAGGATGGATCAAGTAGAAAGCCATCTTGATTTGAAAGCCACTATTTGCCTAAGGAGACTTTAGAAGATTGAATATCAAAAGAATGTGCTTTATTATATTGATCATATTAAATGGCCAAAACACTTAAGTGTTTTTAAAGACCAATAGAAAATGAAATCCAGCAGAGGATATTACAAATAAAAGAACAGGTCTCTATGCTAAAACATGTTGTTCTGGCTCTTTTAATTGGCACAGACACACTGTATGACATTTTCAAACTATGATCGAATTTTTATTCTTTCAAAGTCCTAATAAAATAGATTTATTTTTGACAGGTGGTATTATTTAAAGCTGCTGGTTTTGTCAATAACAATCTGTGTTGACAGTCTCTATATGCACCCGTGAGAGACTACATGAGCTACAGTGTGCATTATATAACGCATAATTACCTATGATTGATCTTACAAATGATTGAACTAACAGGCGGTTTCTCTTTCAGTCAAAACATTTCTTTTCAAGCATTGCCAGTGGAGGACGCTCTGCTACTGACAACCAGCGTGAGAGACATGTAATGTGTTAGATATGAACAGAAAAAATGAGAAACCTTTGTTTGTTGTGATTATTTTACAATGAAAAAATGCTGATTGCTCACAATATTGCTTGCCACTTTTATAATGCAAGCACACAGTTGTTAAAACTAATATTAGGCCTATAGTTTTTTTCTCTTTTATTTAACCCCTTATGAAAATGAACCATGGCTTTGCTACTCTATCCATAGTTTAACCATGGTATTTGTGCTAAAACTGTGGTTATATAAATGGTAATCAAGTAGCAAAAAAAAAAAAAAAAAAAAAACATGGTTACTACACTTTTACTATAATAAAACCATGATTAATTTTCGTAAGGGACAGTCATCACGTCTGAATACTGTGTTTTTTAATTGATGACCATGACAGAAGATGGTGGACACATTTCTCTGGCATGGAGCACATTCCTTCTGATAAAGTAAATAAATACAAAAATCATCTGCCTGTAATTTTATCCAGCGAGTAATTAAGGTTTGGACCATGACTGTTCATTTTGATAAACCGTCCTGGATATGTTTGTTGTGAGTATAAACCAGTCCTCTAATTACTGACAGAACTAATTGGGCTTCCGGAATATTGCACCTTCGATTTTACGCATTTAAGCCTAATATGAGTGAAACAACGTCCAATTGAAATTCATTAATAACGATCATCCGTCGAAGTAATTAACATCCCCGATGATAAACACAGGAACAATACCCTAATCAGCGACCGGTCTGAATTTGACTACCCACGGCGCTCCGCATGGTCCGCGCGCAGCAGGCCTGCTGGGCCGTGTGTGGCTATGGAAACAGGGCGCGCCTAATTACACGGAGAAATCCTTCTGCCGCCCGAGCGAGCGGAGCGAGGCATTGTACGGCGTCGCTTTTCTTCCCGTCAGTCTTTCAGCAAGGCTAGATTGGCGCTGGCCCCGGGGTTTGTGGGAACCGGGACAGCCCTTTCACGCAAGCCCTCCTCAGGTCGACATTATTACACGGCCAATTAAGTCAGTTCAACGGGCTCGAACTTGAGCAAACAGCAGGGGCGATTGTTTTCCGCAGCCCTCCCTAACTAGCCTTGCTAATTACTCCGTGGACTGCACCTAACCAGGATGCAGGAGGGGGCTGACCCCCTAATTAAAGCTTGAACCTCCCTAAAAGAAGTTAAAACGAAAGGTTGGTGGGGTCTTAAAACTATATTTGTTAAGTTACAAATATGCCTATACATAGATGTAGGCTGTGTGTGTGTGTGTGTGTGGTCCTAATAGCCCCACAAATATAGTAATACCATTAATTTTTTTGACCTTAGGTATATTGGGTATAGGGTTCTAACCTTAGCAAAAGTACATTTCTTACTTTAGTTAATTTTCCATCTCTGTTTTCTGTTTTTATTTAAAATTAGACAAATCTGATATTATTTGAATCTCATATGTGTTATTTAACAGTTGAGAGTTTTTTAAAAGCTCATCTAACTGCAGAAGACACAAGCTGAGTTTAAATCCTAGTTGCGCAGGTGGGGCATGTTGTAATGTTACAATGTGCCCTATTAGAACTCTATGCTATTACATTCTATACTTCTATTAATTCTGTTGAGAAACAACGAGAAAGAAGTGAATAAAGACTGAGAGTGAATGTTCAGAAATGATTATTATGCTTTGAAATATGCTGTATAACTGTGTATACACTGTATTAATGAAATACAACCACATAATTGTATTAGACGTGCAAAAGTAATGTGGGTAAAAAATAAATACGCTGAGCCACAAGTGGATTTACACAAACTGAGAAAGTCAAAAAGTGTTAGTTTGTGCCCGCTCTCCCCTATTATATAATTAAAACAGCTTATATATCATACAGAATTATGTTTTTTTTTTTAATTGTAAAAATGCAGAACGTTTTCTGTGATGGGTAGGTTTAGTGTAAGGGGTTAGAATATACAGTTTGTACAGCATAAAAATCATTATGCCTGTTATGTCTATGGGGTGTGTGGTCCTGGTATTCCCTATGTTATGGGGCCCAAATGTCCCCATTGTTTGGTCCCCATGAGGAAACAAGCTTATAAATCATACAGAATTATTCTTTTTTGAAAATGTAAATATGCAGAACGTTTTCTGTGATGGGTTTAGGGGTAGAGTTAGTGTAGGGGATAGAATATACAGTTTGTACAGTATAAAAAACATTATGTCTATGAAGAATCCCCATAAAACATGGAAACCCAACGTGTGTGTGTGTGTGTGTGTGTGTGTGTGTGTGTGTGTGTGTGTGTGACTGCTTACCACATTTTTGGGGACAAATTTGTACCTAGAAGTGAGCTAAACCTGAAAGAATCTCATAAAACCTCCTTTATTTCACATATGTAAATTCATAAAAACCATAAAATTCAGATCTGCAAAATAGATGCTGGGCTGTACAATGATAAGCACGGTCATTATTTGTCTCTTATCAAATCATTAGTTAATTTTATTTGCTGTTTTTTCCCAATTAAAATGTATTGACTGATTTTATCAACTAAAATATGATGAGCAGAAGTGATGTTTACTTATGTTTTCTGATCAAATAATGGTTTCCATTACAAACAGGCCCTGAGGTGACCAACTTAAAACAGGTGACTCGTTTTGGAAGGAAAACAAACACAAGAGGGGGATTTGGGTTCGAGGCAGCTGTAGATCCTGCACGCTCAGCTGGTGCCGCACAAAGAAACAGGTGACGGCGAAGGGTTGTTTGCCCTGCGAGGGTGCCGCCGCGTGCTGCTTTCCCCAGGAACGAGCTCTCTCAGTAAAATCCGCACCTGGCCTGGTGGTCTTGGCAACATCGGACCACCTCTAGCAGATGTTCGTCTCTCTTTTGTCGCCGACTTCGCGGTGGCTGCTCCGCAAGACAAAACTGCGGTGAGAGGTGCTCCTGCCACAGAACGCTAATCAAAAGATGACTAACATTCTTCCCCCTTTACCCCACACTTCCAGAGAGTGTGAGAGGCCACTTTCAGAGTGGGGAGCTTGGATGGGTAATTGTGCATGATTAGCAATTTTAATTACCAGGTGCTCGGGGTCCCATCTGAGAGAGTGTAAACAGGATGGCACTCACAGCTCCTTGAACATCCCACATGACAGTCCGGTGCTGTGTGGTGGGTGGGTGTGTGTGTGTGTGTGTGTGTGTGTGTGTGTGTGTGTGTGTTGACTCGAGAGACATATTCCTGTATATAGGGACTGTAAAGACATTTCCTCAGGCCATGACCCTTTTGATTCATTCCATTTTTGTTTACTGTCCTAGCGCTTATTGTTAGTGAAAGCAAACTGGTGCCTGCACATTTTTCAGAAAAAGAGCCAGCAATGAGCACAATCCAAGGAAATTAGGATTTCACTTTAAAGCATCTCTCTTCTTTCCCAGGTGTGTTAACCTTGCAAATTGTGCCGTTTGTTTTTTGTTTGAATGACACAAGGATGTCTTCTCAGGAAAAGTTTGTTTTCATAGCAAGTTTCTAATAGAGAAAATGGGTGACAGTTCTTTGTTCAGGAATATCTTGCTTTTGAATCAAAAGAGCGAAGAGTGCACAAGGCTGAGGTGCCTCTTTAAGTGAAAAGAAGTACCATCTCACACTGAAACACACATATCTAATACGACATACATAAAGAAATGTGTATGTGTGTGTATTGACCCTATCAACTTCTTGTTCTCATTTAGAGCGGGAACGTAGCCTTGAGCGGCATTCAGACCACGGTACGGTACACTATCGACCAGGTTTGCTCATCAAAGACAAACTCAATTCATCAACACAATATGCAGAATTCATGTATTTGAGCTCTGCTGCCAGAGATCACTCATAGGGCAAAGTCATTAGGGCACAAACCTACTAAGAACTGTTCTGAAGGACCTGAAGAGAGTCTTTTGTATTGCAGTCCAGTGAATACAGGTGTTTAAAGGTGAAGAGAAGAATGTAAGGAACATTGGATGATTTTCGTGGAAACCAGTGTCCTTGCATTATATTGTGATTGTAGCATACTTTTTTTTTCTTTTTTCTTAAATAGTCTTTTTCTCAATATGTGCAAGGGGGAAAAATAGCTCATTGTGTTTAACTGTGTGTTTGTGTGTGCAGGATCATCTCATGAGTCCCTCTGCTGCGGCGATCATACGTGATGAAGCTTTACTCAGTCACCTGATCCGGGATGAAAGTTGCCCTTTGGCTGTGTGACAGACAGGTAGAAAGGGACACTCACGCTAGTCTGATCGTATAGTGAATTAACCGAACAATACAGGTCAAATTAAAGGCTTTTACTTAGTCACACTGATACACACAAACACAAACCTGGTTAGGGATATCTGGAGTGTGTAGATTCAAGGGCAGTGCATCAGTTTACATACAGGGAAACATATACAGAAGAGTACTAATGATGGACTGATATACTGGAAAGACAGATTAATAAAACATTATTTGGCTATTTTGAGATTATCACCCACTTGATTAACAGATATGGTAGAAATCATTCAAATTTAAATCGTAATTTATTGACAGTCTTGTCAATGCATAATCGTCTTTTGTAGTGAATTCTGAGTTAATATTGTTTCAAATAAGGAATCATTTAAATTTAAAAATATTTTTGAGACTCATTTGCTGTGATTAAATTGTATTATGTACATTACCATATACAAGTTTGGGGCCAGTGAGATTTAAAAAAAAAAATTATTAAATTAAATAGATCAAAAGTGACTTTAAAGACATTTATAATGTTACAAAAGGTTTCTATTTCAAATAAAAACTGTACTTTTGAACATTCTGTTCATCAAAGAATCCTTTGAAAAAATGACAAATCTTAATATTTTTGCAGAAATCACGGTTTCATACATATTCACTATTAACTATGACTTTGCCTCAATAAACTCCTAATTACTGCTTATTAATAGTTAGTAAGGTAGTTGTTAAGTTTATTATGGAGTAGGATTAAGGGATGTAGGGAATGCAGAATAAGGCATTAATATGTGCTTTATAAGTACTAATAAACAGCTTATCAAGCAACTAGGTAATTGTTAGAATTGGTCCCCAAACTCAAGTGTTATCAAAATGTTTCTTGAGTAGCAAATCAGCATATTACAATGATTTCTGAAGGATCATGTGACACTGAAGACTGGAGTAATGACGCTGAAAATTCAGCTTTACCATCACAGGAGTAATTTTAAAATATATTAAAATAGAAAACAGTTGTAGTCATATTTCACAGTTTGACTCTATTTGTGATCAAATAAATGCAGCTTTGGTGGCAGACAAGTGATCAGAATATTGGCCTCTATTGTTGATCACTAGTTTAAGTATTTTTGTTTGCTTAATTTGTATTGGAGATTTGTAGCATGTTAACCTAGATGAGCGTTTGAGAAAGGTGGTTTGACTGGGCCCAGTTTTGTGTCAATGGCTCGATTCCTGGATGTTTGGGTTGTGTTAGTGCCTATGGCGCGTCAGTCTAGGGCCCATGCTGATTACTAATGGCCTAATCCATATCACATTACAAACAGGATGATTAAGTGCTGTCTCACAGTAGGATTATCATGGGATTATTATGGGATCAGTGATATCTCTGATCTGTGAGACACTCTCTCTCGTCAAGTACCCTCCCTGAGGTACATCATATCGCATCAGATACACATCGACACACACTTCAATCAGGTAACCTGCAGACAGAACATTCCCATTGCTGTCGTAATTGAAACTGATCAATATGATTTATGGAGTATTACAGGATGTCAGTGACATTGTGAGACATGTTCGAAGTCATTACATTTTTAGTGATTTTGAGGATTTATAAAAGCAAATACACATATGAGACTCCATAAAGATAATTAAGTGTCAACCCGTCAACTCAGTAGAATCGTAAAACAGTGGCTCTCTTGGTTGCATTTTCTCATTATTGCCTCCCTGAAAGGTTTTATCGGTTTCATCAGAAGGAAGGTTAACGTGAGACGGTTGATGTTTGACTTCAGTAAATGTGCCGTGCAGATCCATAGATCCTAAACCAACCAGAATATGATCCCTGGAACCCTCCTGTTCTCACGTTGGATTGGTTTACAGATGATTGACATCTTTTGGCAAGGCTCTCAAGATCTTAGGAATTCTGGGATGCTTTGGCTAGTGAATTGTCGTACATCCCAGGTATACGTGATGTTTTTATTTGTTAGTAACAACAGTTAGTATCACCTGTCACGGTGGAGTTGCTGTCTGCTCAGCTGCTTCGCTGAACTCAGTAGATTATGAGGAAGTAGACTAGTACAGCGCACATCAAAAGCTACTTTGCAAAACCTGTCACAGTACAGATGCGTTGGATTTGAATCTGTATGAAGACTTTTATTCACTTATTATTAACTTTTATTAACCCTGTTTGGTTGTGATATATTTATGGAAGCCCTTTTCTTCCACATAAGAAAAAACTGTCATAATCATGACATAAAAAGTCAAAATTATGACATACTAAGCAATATTTATGAGATGAAAAGTTGAAAAGATGATGGTCAGAAATATGAGATTAAAAAAAGTCAAAATTATGATTCAAATACATAATTGTCAACTTTTTATGTCATAATTATAACGCATAATTTTGATGTTTTATATATTTTTTGACTTACTAGAGCATGGCAGAAGTTTCAGAATGAGAAAGTTTCAGAAAAGAAAAATAATTAATTTAAATTAATTGATCAAATACTAATATTATTTCATGCATTCTGACTTATTTACACTGTTAAAGAGTTGGATTCTCATGCTAAACATGGCCAAAATAAAAAGAAAATGAGTTGGACATATGACGTCATAAAGTGCGGTATGGGCACTTCTCCTGGATGAGCGTGTGCGAGAGCAAGAGCGTGCCCATCAACGAGCTTCATTCGGGTTACAGAAGCCGTCAGTAGCGCTGTCATTTTGTGTTCAGACCACAAAATCAACAGTGTCACCAAAGTAGTGTTTTTCTGGTTGTGAGGGAAAGATAACCTTGTTCAACTTCCCAAATAACCCAGCATAAAGGATACAGTGAATGCAGATTGTTTTTCTGCAAGTGTGTTTGTTTGTTCCCGGTCATGAGTCAAAACCGCAGGCGGTGAGTGAAAATGCATCAAATGTCTGTTTTGTTGGCAATCGCCGTGTAAGCGCAACACAAACGTATAGTGAATCGAAAGTTATCCAGGGAGTCTGTGAGTGCTCGAGATTCTTTAGCTCCGCACACTGCACGCCTTCACGATTTTGGCTGTTTTCGGAAAGAATTGGTACAATCTGTCTTTTATAAATCTGATAAAACTAAAGACTCTTCTGAGATATGAAGCATACAATACTACTATATAGGTGCTCAAGATGAACATGAGACTGTCAGAAACTGTGTGTGTTATGCCCCCTTTAATATTATATATAAAACAAATTATGTTACTAGAAATAAACAAGAAAATATGTATTTCTGAGCTGGTTGATATTCATAAAAAGCCTTCCAGAAAATATAGGAGCACATCATGGTGTATTTTTAGGTTCCAGATCAAGGGCCTCTCCACTCAAAAGGGGGCACTGTTACTGCATTACAGATTACACAGTATTATCAGGGCATTCTGAATTACAAATATACACATTCATTTAATAAAATGTTTTTAATACCAGGCCAATCACTTTAGCCATTGAAATATGATTCCACAATAGCCATTAGGGCTGCTCATCCCATCCTCCTGCTGTTATTATTTCATTCATGCATATTTCAGTAATATTTAGCATTTCTCAGGTAACAGCTGCTGTGCAGCTGTATATATATATATATATATATATATATATATATATATATATATATATATATATATATATATATATATATATATATATATATATATATATACACACACACACACATTTAAAAATAAATTATTATATTCAGTAAGGACACAAAAAGTGACAGTAAAGAAGACATTTATGTTACAGAAGATTTCTATTTCAAATTAATTTTGTTTTTGGTAACTTTCTATTCATTAAACAGTCCTGAAAAATGTATCATGTTTCCATAAAAATATTAAGCAGCACAACTGTTTTCAACAAAATGTTTCTTGAGCATCAAATCCTCATATCAGAATGATTTCTGAAGGATCATGTGACACTGAAGACTGGAGGAATGATGCTGAATTCAGCTTTACCATCACATAAAATATATTACAATAGGAAACAGTAATTGTAAGTTATTTTATATTAGTTTATATAAGTATATTTCACAATAATACTGTTTTTACTGTATTTCTAATCAAGTAAATGTAACCTCAGTGAGAATACATATATATACACAGAGAGAGAGAGAGGACAGAGATCAGAAAGAAGAAATTAATGAAGATGCATAAAAACAGGATACAAAGAGAAAAAAGCTGCCAAGAAACCGGCTTTGCAATTTTTTTGGCTCCTCCTGATGTTTCTTCCCCACTACAGTACAGCAGTGTATCCTGGGTCGATGCTCCCTGCATATCAGCACCTTCCCTACCTTACTGCATATTTCTGTTCACCTGACATTAGGCCCCGGCTCAGTCCCAAAAGCTGCCTGCACCCTGCTGGGTTCACTCCATTAGATACTCCCTACACACTTTGTCTGTCATACTAAAAGCAAAGCCTGGGGAGCAAGGAGAGGTTAAAAGGTACGAAATGAGCCTCAGCCGAAAAGAGCAGGTGATTTAGGAAGCTGATTGCTCTGATCTGATTGGACGAGTGGTTGAATTGAGGTATCTCTCATCTCACTGTGCCAGTATATGGTTGGACTGGATGATGAGGTTCAGGTCATTGTCTTTACATTGAATGTGAGTCATTATTATCATAAGTCTATTTAGATGTTTGCTATTGTTATGGAGGTAATTAGCTTCCTACAGTGTACCTGACTGCTTGCAAGTAAAACAATAAAGCATACATTTTTGGTGGGTTGTTTTCTGTGAGGGGTAGGTTTAGGGGTAGGTGATAGAATATGCAAATTCCCCATGAAACATGAAGAGACCTACACCCAGAATGTCAATTCTTTGGTCTCTATGAGGAAAACATATTATAAATCAGACTGTGATGGGTAGGTTTAAGGGTAGGTTTAATTTGTGAAAGTGGTGACGTCACGCTTGTGTGTATTACGTGTTCAGACTAGGGGTGCTTCTCAATATCCCTCCTCATTTCCTCGCTCCTCCCTCCTCCATCCTATGACCCGGAAACCGACCGAGCTCAGCCATCTTGTAGGACGTCTCAATTCTCTAATCTCACCGTGAGGAGGCAAGGATCAAGGACTGAGGAGGCTTCCTGAGGAGTCATGAGCGAGGATACACAGGTGCATCCTTTGCGGAAACGTTTTATCGAATAAATGTGATGCACACATTAATTCTCCTCCCCCTTCACATCTTGTCACAGTTTATTAATTATATTATTATGTTGACATGTACAAACCCGATTCCAAAAAAGTTGGGACACTGTACAAATTGTGAATAAAAAAGGAATGCAATAATTTACAAATCTCATAAACTTATATTTTATTCACAATAGAATATAGATAACATATCAAATGTTGAAAGTGAGACATTTTGAAATGTCATGCCAAATATTGGCTCATTTTGGATTTCATGAGAGCTACACATTCCAAAAAAGTTGGGACAGGTAGCAATAAGAGGCCGGAAAAGTTAAATGTACATATAAGGAACAGCTGGAGGACCAATTTGCAACTTATTAGGTCAATTGGCAACATGATTGGGTATAAAAAGAGCCTCTCAGAGTGGCAGTGTCTCTCAGAAGTCAAGATGGGCAGAGGATCACCAATTCCCCCAATGCTGCGGCCAAAAATACTGGAGCAATATCAGAAAGGAGTTTCTCAGAGAAAAATTTAAGTTCTCATCATCTACAGTGCATAATATCATCCAAAGATTCAGAGAATCGGGAACAATCTCTGTGCATAAGGGTCAAGGCCAGAAAACCATACTGGATGCCGTGATCTTCGGGCCCTTAGACGGCACTGCATCACATACAGGAATGCTACTGTAATGGAACACAATCCACCGTGCCATTCGCCATTGCCGGCTAAAACTCTATAGGTCAAAAAAGAAGCCATATCTAAACATGATCCAGAAGCACAGGCGTTTTCTCTGGGCCAAGGCTCATTTAAAATGGACTGTGGCAAAGTGGAAAAGTTCTTTTTGGAAAACTGGGATGCCATGTCATCCGGACTAAAGAGGACAAGGACAACCCAAGTTGTTCTCAGCGCTCAGTTCAGAAGCCTGCATCTCTGATGGGATGGGGTTGCATGAGTGCGTGTGGCATGGGCAGCTTACACATCTGGAAAGTCACCATCAATGCTGAAAGGTATATCCAAGTTCTAGAACAACATATGCTCCCATCCAGACGTCGTCTCTTTCAGGGAAGACCTTGCATTTTCCAACATGACAATGCCAGACCACATACTGCATCAATTACAGCATCATGGCTGCGTAGAAGAAGGATCCGGGTACTGAAATGGCCAGCCTGCAGTCCAGATCTTTCACCCATAGAAAACATTTGGCGCATCATAAAGAGGAAGATGTGACAAAGAAGACCTAAGACAGTTGAGCAACTAGAAGCCTGTATTAGACAAGAATGGGACAACATTCCTATTCCTAAACTTGAGCAACTTGTCTCCTCAGTCCCCAGACGTTTGCAGACTGTTATAAAAAGAAGAGGGGATGCCACACAGTGGGAAACATGGCCATGTCCCAACTTTTTTGAGATGTGTTGATGCCATGAAATTTAAAATCAACTTATTTTTCCCTTAAAATGATACATTTTCTCAGTTTAAACATTTGATATGTCATCTATGTTGTATTCTGAATAAAATATTGAAATTTGAAACATCCACATCATTGTATTCTGTTTTTATTCACAATTTGGACAGTGTCCCAACTTTTTTGGAATCGGGTTTGTACAAGACATAAATGCATGTCAAATAACAACAACTGACAGTTGCAGAATTATATCAAAGCACAAGAAAATGAAAGAAACAAACTAATATTATACAACAATAACTGGTAATATTAAATAAAATATGTACAAATGTGGTATTTTGTGGAGGTTGAAACTATTACAATATAAATAGTTATCTCTAATGTTCAAGAATCCCAACGTGCAAACTAAATCCAGCGGTGTAGAGTCATCATTAATTGACGACGCTTTGAAGTGACATTACAGGGAGCGAGGATGTATCATTTCACTTGATTCAATTCCTCCGTTCTTGCGTCTTTTCCTTGCGTCCTTCCCTCGCATCCTGAAGGGGTGTAGATAAGACGCGAGGAAAGGAAACGAGGATGCACAAATCAGAATTGAGAAGCACCCTTCATGTGTGTAGTGTTTCTTTACATTTACAAAGTGATATCACCAACTACTGACCGGGCAGCAGAATACAGCGATTGTAGTCGTTACTGTGGATCTGTGAACGGGATCGTTTTGATAACATTAACATTTGTACGTGACACTTTTTAAACACAAAGATCATTGTCGTGTAAACATACCCTCATTTATGTAATTCATTCCTGTGATGGCAAAGCTGAATTCAGCATCATTCCTCCAGTCTTCAGTGTCACATGATCCTTCAGAAATCATTCTAATGTGATGATTTGCTGCTCAAGAAACATTTTGTGAAACTATTTTTCAGGATTTTTTTGTATACATTCGGTTATAATTATCACTGAAACATAAATTAGAGCTTTATTTTTCCATCTTTATTGGTTTTTACATTTATGCATTTTGTAGATGCTTTTATCCCAAGTGATTTACATTGCGTATACATTTAATCAGTTGGTGTATGCCTTACTAATGATGTACTATTTGAGCTATAGGAACTGTGAAGTGTAAGTGGTTCCGTTTCTATGGTATCTGGAGTGTTTTTGTGTTTCTGTGTGGTTGTTTGGGACTGGAGCCCTCTTTGATATTCTGGTCCCTAGAAATAGCATTCCTTCATAGCAAATCTATGGACAGTTTTTCACTCGTTTCAGGCATTGCCGGGTGAAAATTGTCCAGTCACTTTAAATTGTCAACAGTAATAGCACACCTCTCCTCAAGAAGCCACACAATGTGAGGTGTCATTCATTTTCACACCGCAAACAAGTTACAGGACGAGTTACATGGTGACGTTGTTAAAATTTCTAAACATAGTTGAGCAATAGAAGTGTTGATGATTGCCTAACTACAACATTAGATTCCTCCAGCTCATGCAGTACAGCACCTGGTGAATCATATGGGTGACAGAGAGGTCAGGGGCGGCTGGAGATAGAGGAATGTGTGTGGAGGAGACAACTACTGCTTTCCCTGTAAAACAGGCTTGTGAAATGGTTTCACAGCCAGCCAAACTCCCCGAATCCTCTTCTGTGGAGAGACGCCAAACCACAGAATACAGAATAAGGGAAGCCAAAAAGAGCGAGAGAGCTGAAAGAGCGCGATAGAGACAGGTGATGAGTGAAGAGAGAGACAGAGACTGTGTGTGTGTGTGGCCCAGGTAAACCCCTTCGTAATGGGGACAAAATGTCCCCACAAAGACGGCAATATCCAAAGCCCTTGTCCTTGTGGGGAAATTTTTGGTCCCCTTGAGGAAAACAGCTTATAAATCATACTAAAGCCGCGTTTCCATCGCAGGAACTTTCCCCAGGAACTAGGGACTTTGGGGTGGTACTCGGTGTGTTTCGACCGCAGGGCTCAGGGTCTAAATGAAGTTCCGGGTAAATATTTCCCCCTCAAAATGGCCCTGCTCGTGAGGTAGTACTTTTCAAAGTTCAGGAAATTTGGCGCTGAACATGCTGATTGATTGAGTTCACGCAGCATTTTGATTGGTCGACTCGACGCAGCATTTTATTTCAACCACTATTTTTAAATGTCTGTTGCGGTGCATGCAGTAAGAGTTGTTTGCTATTTTTAATCAACAATGGAGTTTAAAAAATACGACCGATGGACAGACGAGGTTCAGGCTTTATTAAATTTATTTGCAAAGGACAAAATCCAGTGGGAACTGTAAGAACTACGTGCGTAGTCCTACGTCACCGGACTAATCTTCACAGTACTTTAGACCGCGATGGAAATGCAGACAGCAGCAGGTCTGGAGGAAAGAGAGTTCCTGGAACATATTTTTCCAGGTAATTTCGGTGGAAGCGGGACTTAAGTGATGTTTTTTTGTTTTTGTTTTTTGAAAATGTAAAAATGCAGAAATGTTTTTGTGATGGGTAGGTTTAGGGGTAGGGCAGGGGTCCCCTGGAGGGCCACTGTCCTGCAGAGTTTAGCTCCAATCCCAAATCAACACATCTGAACCAGCTAATCAGTGTCTTACTAAGACCTAGATATAAAAGAACAGACATATCAGCTCTTACAAAAAAAATCATAGGCTTAATGTTTTTGTCTGGTCACTTAAGATTCTCCAGGGCTTCTGTGAAGAAGATTATCAATAAAACATGATGCATTTTGTTAAAATGGTCAACTCTTATTAATTTCTAACTTTCTTTATAATGAAAGTTGTAATAGGCCTAAGAGAAAATGTTTTTTATACCTTTGTTGGCTTTGAGACTGCTGGGGGGTTCTGGGCCATAAAGCTTAAAACTGATGGTGTAGATGAATTTGCAGTAGTTAGCATTAGAACTGGCCAGTAAATAACTAAGCAAGGGAAGAACACACAACAAGCTGTCAGTTTTATTGACATTTTTATAGCGCTCGAGCCATATAAACATATTAATAGTTTTTAGTCATAGAGAGGAAGGGGTAGAATATAAAAGCCATATAAAAATAATAGGTAATGTTTCAGAAATCTTCCACCGGCTGAAACACATGTTGATTACTGAGAACGGAGAGCAGCCACACGCAGAGTTTAATTAGTCAATCAATTAGCACTGGTCCGAGCGCGGCGGGTGCGCGCCTCTGTGTGACCGACGGGTCTCGCTGAGCAGCCGTTACAGCCCTATAGCGTCCGTAGCCAGCTTGATTTCTGGGGCTTCCGTGGGCAGTCAGGATGTTATTATCGAGGTCTGGAATCAGAGGCTTAAAGTGGCGGCCGTGGTTTAGATTCGAGACGCTCGGAGCGCAGTGGTGCGGTGCCATTATCCACCTTTTTCCTAGGCCCCATGACGCTTTTCGTGAATCATGAGAGTAACTTATGTTAAACTGTAAACAAAAAGCATTTTCAAAAACTGGGTAGGCTACTACAATGAGATGACATTATTCTACTCACCTTCAACCAACATTAAAAGGACATTTAAAAGTGTAAAAGCATTAACAAATTACTACCACATTCCACAGATCTAACTCCTGATTATTTCCGCAGCAATATTAAGGATGTGTTAAATATCATTGCTATGTAATGCTGCCTTCATGTGCAATCGGAAATGTCCTATACTTTCCACTTCTGAAGTCGTGATTACGAGCTCATCGCGTTCAAAGTTTGCCTTAAAGGGATAGTTCACCCAAAAATCTGCTTATATCTGCTTATCCCCAGGGCATCCAAGATATAGGTGACTTTGTTTCTCCAGTAGAACACAAATGAAGATTTTTAGATCCAAAATGATTTTTACTTTTTAACTCCGTGATCACTTCCGGTGAGTGAGGTCAATGTACATGATCTGGCATTGAGATACGCGCAAGAGATCACTTCTGGCGCTTCCACCAGATCGTGTACATTGACCTCACTCACCGGAAGTGATCGCGCGCTGAAGGCTGTTGGACATAGTTTCGTATTAGAGGTAAAAAATTATATAAATGCTGTTTGGCTTCTCACACAAACCAATCGTTTCGTGTCTTAAGACATCAATGTGTCGTCATGAGCCACAGGCTTTAATATGGATTTGTATGTGCATGTTTTTTTACTGTTTTTTTTTTTTTACTCTCATAGATTTTGTTACCATTCACATGCATTATATGATTGACAGACGGTTGGAGTTAAAAATCTTAATTTGTGTTCTACTGAAGAAACAAAGACACCTATCTTGGATGCCCTGGGGTAAGCAGATAAACATCAAATTTTAATTTTTGGGTGAACTATCCCTTTAAGAGGACGTTCATGTCCAATGTTTTAACTAGGAAACTATAGTTTTTATATATGAAAACTATATATAAATATAGTGCTATATTCTTGCTATATTCTTGTCATATAACATCATATTAAAATACCAAGTGTAAGCGTTACGTTATAACGTATAAATATATTTTCCCGACATCTGAACATCCCCAAACCGGAAGTCACACCCTTTACCTAAAATGCAGTAGGCTATTTTGGAAGACATTTTCTGCCAATTTTAAATAAATCAATTAAATTATAAAAATTATTTCGGCATTGTGAGTTGTCTCGAATACAATGTGATCACGACATTAAAGTTTCAATAACTTACGGACTCACTCATTCACTCTCAAAGGTTGGAGCGTCTGAAACCTGGAAAATGCTGTCTTCGAAGGACACATTTCAAGGTAGGAAGGCATCAAGGCACGTCCGAATCTAACGTTAGCTTCACTTCCTCTCTCCTGAGAGACCTTCATCTCATCGATTTTTGAAGGCAGCACATATGTATCCTTCACTGCCTTTGATATCCCACAATCCTGTGCGTTCCATTCTGTGACAATTGAGAAAAAAAAAAGATGGCGTCCAAAAGTTGCGTTTGCTGGTCAGTTTGTGTGTAAATGTACAAACCCGATTCCAAAAAAGTTGGGACACTGTACAAATTGTGAATAAAAAAGGAATGCAATAATTCACAAATCTCATAAACTTATACTTTATTCACAATAGAATATAGATAACATATCAAATGTTGAAAGTGAGACATTTTGAAATGTCATGCCAAATATTGGCTCATTTTGGATTTCATGAGAGCTACACAATCCAAAAAAGTTGGGACAGGTAGCAATAAGAGGCCGGAAAGGTTAAATGTACATATAAGGAACAGCTGGAGGACCAATTTGCAACTTATTAGGTCGATTGGCAACATGATTGGGTATAAAAAGAGCCTCTCAGAGTGGCAGTGTCTCTCAGAAGTCAAGATGGGCAGAGGATCACCAATTCCCCCAATGCTGCGGCCAAAAATACTGGAGCAATATCAGAAAGGAGTTTCTCAGAGAAAAATTGAAGTTCTCATCATCTACAGTGCATAATATCATCCAAAGATTCAGAGAATCTGGAACAATCTCTGTGCGTAAGGGTCAAGGCCAGAAAACCATACTGGATGCCGTGATCTTCGGGCCCTTAGACGGCACTGCATCACATACAGGAATGCTACTGTAATGGAAATCACAACATGGGCTCAGGAATACTTCCAGAAAACATTGTCGGTGAACACAATCCACCGTGCCATTCGCCGGGACTGGGAAAACTGGGACGCCATGTCATCCAGACTAAAGAGGACAAGGACAACCCAAATTGTTTTCAGCGCTCAGTTCAGAAGCCTGCATCTCTGATGGTATGGGGTTGCATGTGGCATGGGCAGCTTACACAACTGGAAAGGCACCATCAATGCTGAAAGCTATATCCAAGTTCTAGAACAACATATGCTCCCATCCAGACGTCGTCTCTTTCAGGGAAGATCTTGCATTTTCCAACATGACAATGCCAGACCACATACTGCATCAATTACAACATCATGGCTGCGTAGAAGAAGGATCCGGGTACTGAAATGGCCAGCCTGCAGTCCAGATCTTTCACCCATAGAAAACATTTGGCGCATCATAAAGAGGAAGATGCGACAAAGAAGACCTAAGACAGTTGAGCAACTAGAAGCCTGTATTAGACAAGAATGGGACAACATTCCTATTCCTAAACTTGAGCAACTTGTCTCCTCAGTCCCCAGACGTTTGCAGACTGTTATAAAAAGAAGAGGGGATGCCACACAGTGGGAAACATGACCTTGTCCCAACTTTTTTGAGATGTGTTGATGCCATGAAATTTAAAATCAACTTATTTTTCCCTTAAAATGATACATTTTCTCAGTTTAAACATTTGATATGTCATCTATGTTGTATTCTGAATAAAATATTGAAATTTGAAACATCCACATCATTGCATTCTGTTTTTATTCACAATTTGGACAGTGTCCCAACTTTTTTGGAATCGAGTTTGTACGTTTTTTTACCAAAATGTTCCACTTCTGATGTTATTTCTAGAGAGAAATGACTACTGTAGTAATTAAATATTTGTTTAGTTCTCACCAAAGCTCGCTCTATTTTGCTGTAGATCATTAAACTGTTACGCTGCCTAAGTCTGTCCGAAATTAGTTTCATGAGATGCCTTCATGCACAAACTATAACTACATTTTAATTTGAATTGTGTCACTATTGCGTGAGCATTAATAAAAAGCTTTGTAAAAACTGTATTTGCAGTTTCTTTGTCACGTTTGCCTTTTCATTTTAATATTGGCAGTTGTAGTGAAAATGAAATGGCAAATCACCATTGCATTTTATTTTTCAATTTGATAGGGATGACGCATTGCCGCTATGAAATGAAAATTAGATAATTTAATTTTCAATTTTGTCACATATTTTGCATACAGTTTTCTATAATGAAATGGTTAATCTGATTTTAGTTTTCTTTTTTATCATTTAATTGATTTAATTAAAATTGGCAGAAAATGCCTTCCACAGGCTTATAGGCTGGTTAGGAAAAAGGTGGATAACTGGCGACAAATCTGAATTCGAGCGAACCCAGGTGGGGGTTCACTTCTAATAAAGACCTGTTCACACCTGTAATGCCACACATAATGGCACAGAGAAACAGTATGGTTGGAATACTTTCTGAATGATTTTCTGTTTTATTTTTTTTTAATACAGCTGATGAACGATAAAAACGATAAAAAAGAGCCAATGTGTTTTTGCAGTAAAGAACCATTTTGGTTCCCCAAAGAATGTAATTAGTTCTTAAAAGAACCATTTTTTCTAAGTGTGAGAACATTTTAATCTGAGCTGTAAAGAACCTTAGGTGCAATGGAATTTAAATTGCATGGATGTTAAAGGTTCTTCATGGAACCATAAATGCCAATCAATAACCTTTATTTTAATTGTATATTAAATATTTTAAATGAATGGATGGATATTTTAAATTTTAAAAACTGAAAATGTGCTATTGTGCAATGTGCTATTAAGATTTTGATATTATTTTTATGACAGTTAATTACATTTAAAACATTATATTGAAAATATCAGTACAAAATCATACAATCTGTATTTCACATTCACACATTATAGGCTACAGAAAAATAAAAATGTTATTTAATGAATCTATAGTATTATATTTTATTTATTTTATATTATATATATACAGGTTTCGTGAGATCCATCCCTTTATTATAAACACTGTTTTTAATTAAAAACAAATAGTACCAAAATAAATTTAAAACGTGTTTACACACTACTTTCAGTGTGCACTACTTTTCCTCCAACATGGCAGCTGACTCAATGGGAAAACAAAGGTCAGAACTTTTAGGAAATGTCACTCATTTCGTCTCTCACCACTTAGTGGTCTGTTTGGCAGGAGGGGGCTTGGCCTGCTCCCGGTCACCGGGGGCAACGGAATAATGAATCACCACGGCAGCAACTCTGCTTTGCCTGAAAGCATGGAGGCAGCCAGAGCAGCGCGGCGGGACACTATTGTGCCATGGCCTGCACTATAGGCAAACCAAGCAGGCAGGAGGTCTGGAAATAGTTACAGTCAAATAGAGGCATATACTGATCAAGAATACAAGAGGTCTGCTATCCACATGGGCTAGAAGATGGTTTTCTTTTGCTTTCCTCATCTCTCTCTCTCTCTCTCTCTGCTGGCCCCCTGATCA
Organism: Paracanthobrama guichenoti; assembly: GCA_018749465.1. NCBI lineage: Eukaryota > Metazoa > Chordata > Actinopteri > Cypriniformes > Gobionidae > Paracanthobrama > Paracanthobrama guichenoti. The sequence continues at coordinate 39,654,465 of CM031943.1, forward strand.
GATAAAACATACTGTAACAGCACTTAGTGCTTGGCAAATTGCCCATTGTCACAAATATTAGAGATCGTATTGTAAATATTACGTTGCCCCTGGATATACTGTGTAAATCCAGCCGGATGTTATTGAAAAATAAATCTCAAAAGGATGATCAGGACACAGGGCAATGCAGATGATCATGATCACAAATGATGATTACTTGCCACATAAATAGACAAAATATTGATTGGAGTTGAAATATTTTATTAGCTCATTAAAACACAAAGCTTCTGTTGAGAAAAACAGTTCCAACACTTCATTGATTGTACTTTGTTATATTTTAAATTTTCTATAAAACCATGCTGGTTAAATCTGTTCAGAAGGTCTTCCAGGTTTGTGGAATTGCACACACAGACCAGCCACTGGTCATGAGCCTATCCCTGAAGACACACAGCATTTGATCACTGGATGTTCACTTGTAACAAGAGTTTTCTCAACATTGAACATTGCATATCTAATCAGCTCCTGACGAACACTATTATTTGAATTATCACTCAGTGAGTGAGTCTTTGGAAGGCTTTTGTCTTTCAAACACATTTACAAGCAATCCAGGGATTTAACTTTTTTTTTTTGTCAGCTGAACCTCTTTGTTCTAATACCAATACATTATCTTGAAGTAAGCCCCTAGATTTTAAGTTAATAAATTAGGTCAGTAATAAAATTAAGTCAATAATAATAATTCTGACCCACGCCAAATTATTACCCCCCGGTATAGAGTAGTGCAGGTATCACTTTGTTGGCCAAAACACGGAAGCGAGTTAGAATTTTAGCACTTCCTGTTCCGTTGTCCCGAAGTCAATAGTTTTTTTTAATGGGATTTTGGTTAAATCTGTGTAAGGTCTGTGATGAACACAAGCTCAAAATATTTCCACGTTTTATTCTGAGATAAAATACATCAGTATTACCCCACTTGTGATTGTTTGAAGCGGTTACATGTCTTAAAAAAGGCAGTTGCTAACAAGTGGCTAAATGGGACTACAGAGGCTGTCGAGGACATTAAATGTCATCACGCTGAAAAGGTAAACTCAGTCCACTTTTACAGCTTTGTTAGGCTTATTATTGTGCTCTTATAAACTCTTCTAACTCAAACTTTCTAGGAAAATGTTTTGAGATAAAAACTGAAAGAGTTGCTGGAAGCTTAGTGATGGTGACGTTGAAGTCTAGCGACCGTGGTGTAGTTCGTTTATATATACCATGTAGCTTTTTATTTCTGGTGACTGCATTTAGGCACAAAATTCATGAAAACTGCATTCATTTGTGATAATTGGTGGACAAAATGTGTAAGTATCATTTTGTAACTTTGTAACTTTTGTTGATCACAGAGCTTGTTTTTGAAATAATCCAAAAGCCTATGGGAAAATCCTATTGTTTTTTTTTTGTGTGTGTTTTTTTTTCGAGGGAACTAGTACGATGCTAACTGCCGGTTGGCCTACAAAATGACGTCTGTACTACTCTATTGGTAGGTTTAGGATTAGTTGTGTGGCAATGAAGTAGCGACTTCAACGAGGTGGGTATTCATTTGGAAGGCAGTCAAAATTTGGCACAACACCAGCAACATGTGAGAAGTGCCGATACACATAAAAAAAGTGAGAGTACGCTACAGATTCAAATATAGACGTGCCGGTATTGCATACCGGTGCATACTGGCCCACTTCAAGCATTGTTTATATAATTCCTAAAAAAGTGGGTTGTGGCTTAATGACTATGGCAAAACGTGGGTCCCATCATGGCCAAACCAGTTGAGAACCACTGTAATACAGTATATACCATTTAGGCTCTAATATGTACACTTTAGGTAATGTACCCTTTAGGGGTAAATAAGGTACAAAGGTGAGCCTTTTGAAAAGGTACTGCCCCAGTGACAGCTCTTGTACCTTTTTTTTCTGAGAGTGTAGCAAGCAGCTTTGAGCCTAGACGAACAAAGAGGATAACAATGAACAATTTCATCCATCCATTCCATCCATTATCTTCCACTTATCCGGGGCCGGGTCGCGGGGGCAACAGTCTAAGCAGAGACGCCCAGACTTCCCTCTCCCTAGCCACTTCCTCCAGCTCTTCCGGGGGAACCCCGAGGCGTTCCCAGGCCAGCCGGGAGACATAATCCCTCCAGCGTGTCCTAGGTCTTCCCCGGGGTCTCCTCCCGGTGGGACATGCCCGAAACACCTCCCCGGGAAGGCGTCAAGGAGGCATCCGAAATAGATGCCCGAGCCACCTCAACTGGCTCCTCTCAATGTGGAGGAGCAACGGCTCTACTCTGAGGTCCTCCCGAGTAACTGAGCTTCTCACCCTATCTCTAAGGGAGCGCCCAGCAACCCTGCGGAGAAAGCTCATTTCGGCCGCCTGTATCCGGGATCTTGTACTTTCAGTCATGACCCACAGCTCATGACCATAGGTGAGAGTAGGAACGTAGATTGACCGGTAAATCGAGAGCTTCGCCTTACAGCTCAGCTCCTTCTTCACCACGACAGACTGGTACATCGACCGCATTACTGCAGAAGCTGCACCGATCCGTCTGTCAATCTCCCGTTCCATCCTTCCCTCACTCATGAACAAGACCCCAAGATAACTGAACTCCTCTACCTGAGGCAAAAACTCTCCACCAACCTGAAGTGGGCAAGCCACAATTTTCCAACTGAGAACCATGGCCTCGGATTTGGAGGTGCTGATTCTCATCCCGGCCGCTTCACACTCGGCTGCAAACCGCCCCAGTGCACGCTGAAGGTCCTGGTCTGAGGAGGCCAACATGACAACGTCATCCACAAAAAGCAGCGACAAAATCATGTGGTTCCCAAACCGGACACCCTCCGGCCCTTGACTGCGCCTAGAAATTCTGTCCATAAAAATTATGAACAGAACCGGTGACAAAGGGCAGCCCTGCCGGAGTCCAACATGCACCGGGAACAAGTCCGACTTGCTGCCAACAATGCGGACCAAGCTCCTGCTCCAGTCGTACAGGAACCAAACAGCCCTAAGCAAGGGGCCCCGGACCCCATACTCCCAGAGCACCCTCCACAGGATGCCATGAGGGACACAGTCAAATGCCTTCTCCAAATCCACAAAACACATGTAGATTGGTTGGGCAAACTCCCATGAACCCTCCAGCACCCTGGAAAGTGTATAGAGCTGGTCCAGTGTTCCACGACCGGGACGAAATCCACACTGTTCCTCCTGAATCCGAGGTTCCACTATCGGCCGAATTCTCCTCTCCGGTACCCTGGCATAGACTTTCCCGGGGAGGCTGAGAAGTGTGATCCCCCTGTAGTTGGAACACACTCTCCAGTCCCCCTTCTTGAAAAGAGGGACCACCACCCCGGTCTGCCAGTCCAGAGGCACTGTCCCCAACCGCCACGCGATGTTGCAGAGGCGTGTCAGCCAAGACAGCCCCACAACATCCAGAGACTTGAGGTACTCAGGGCGGATCTCATCGACCCCCGGTGCCTTGCCACCGAGGAGCTTTTTAACTACCTCGATGACTTCAGCCCGGGTGATGGATGAATCCATCTCTGAGCCCTCAGCCACTGCTTCCTCAATGGAAGACGTGTTGGTGGGATTGAGGAGATCCTCAAAGTATTCCTTCCACCTTCTGACGATATCCCCAGTTGACTCAATATCTCCAGACTCCCTCGGGATCCGGTCGAAGCTCTGTCGGAGGTGGGAGTTGAAGATCTCTCTGACAGGGGGCTCGGCCAAACGTTCCCAACAGACCCTCACAGTACGTTTGGGTCTCCCGAGTCTGTCTAGCTTCCTCCCCCACCATCGGATCCAACTCACCACCAGGTGGTGATCAGTTGACAGCTCCGCCCCTCTCTTCACCCAAGTGTCCAAGACATACGGCCGGAGGTCAGATGAGACGACCACAAAGTCGATCATCGACCTCCGGTCTAGGGTGTCCTGGTGCCACGTGCACTGATGGACACCCTTATGCTTGAACAGTGTTCGTTATGAATAAGCCGTGACTAGCACAGAAATCCAATAACAGAACACCACTCGGGTTCAGATCAGGGGGGCCATTCCTCCCAATCACGCCCCTCCAGGTATCACTGTCACTGCCCACGTGTAGAACAGTAGAATGATGGAGTCTCCAGTTGGAGCACTTTCCAGCACCCCTCCCAGAGACCCCATTAGGGCCAGGTACTCCGCACTGCCGTTTGGCCCGTAGGCACATACGACAGTGAGAGACCTATCCCCTACCCGAAGGCGCAGGGAAGCGACCCTCTCATTCACCGGATTGAACTCCAACACATGGCAGCTGAGCTGGGGGGCTATAAGCAAACCCACTCCAGCCCGCCGCCTCTCACCATGGGCAACTCCAGAGTGGTAGAGAGTCCAGCCTCTCTCAAGAAGTGTGGTTCCAGAGCCCAAGCTGTGCGTGGAAGTGAGCCCGACTATCTCTAGCCGGTACCTCTCAACCTCCCGCACAAGCTCAGGCTCCTTCCCCGCCAGCGAGGTGACATTCCATGTCCCTAAAGCCAGTTTCCGTGTCCAGAGATTGGGTCGTCGGGGGCCTAGCCTTCGACTGTTGCCCGATCCACTATGCACTGGCCCCATATGATCCCTCCTGCAGGTGGTGAGCCCACGGGAGGGTGGCCCCCACGTCGCTCAATCGGACTGAGCCCGGCCGGGCCCCATGGGGGCAGGCCTGGCCACCAGGCGCTCGCATACGAGCCCCAACCCCGGGCCTGGCTCCAGGGTGGGGCCCCGGCTGCGCCATGCCGGGCGACGTCTCGGTCCTTGTTTTAATTAGACTCATATTGGGTTTGTGAACTGCTCTTAGTCTGGCCCGTCACCAAGGACCTGTTTGCCTTGGGAGACCCTACCAGGAGCATATAGCCCCAGACAACATAGCTCCCAGGGTCATTCGGGTACTCAAACCCCTCCACCACGATAAGGTGACAGTTCAAGGAGAGGTGAACAATTTCAGCCATTTAAAAAAAAATCTTACCTGTTTATCACCTTCTAATCCATCACAGTGATACATTACCATCGTTCTAGCAACAAGACGGACAATTTAACAATAGGTCTACGATTAATACTGTAGTATGTTAGTATTGCAGTAGTTTTTGGTGTGGCAACTTTTGAGAAAACAGTAAGTCAGTGGAGTGGTGACAGTGATAGGGGAGTTAGGTTGTGCCAGCTCAGTGCTCTTTTTTTCTTTCTTTTTTTGCCCCAGGTGAGGGCAGACTGATCAGATGATTATTTCTGAAGGGGTAAACAGTGTCTGAAATAGAGCCACGGCAATTACCTGAGTTTCAGGTAATCAAGGTAGAGCTGAATAAAGGGCGCAGTCTGCGTTCCTCCACCTCGCCTCAGACTCTATTACCTGTTCTCTTTCAGACAGCATAACAAGAGCAGAGTAACCTTAACCAGACTCTCAGCAGGAAAATCTGGTTGTCTGTCAAGTTCATTGTGTCAAGCAGCACAGATATGGTTCCACTACTCTGAAACAAGACCCGAGGTTTGGGGTTTAAAGAATCAAAGAGCTTCCAGATTGAGACTTGACCCCATGATCAGGGATAAACTGTGTGTGTGTGTGTGTGACCTGAACATCCTTTTAAAGCATCATGACTTCAAATCCCTGTGTTTGAGTATGAGAGTCAGACAGACAGTGTCATGCAGAATGTATTTTGTGCATAGTTATGCCATTAGGATAGTTGACATTGGCATTTTTATGACAGCCGATTGCATTTTTATGCATCAAACATTGCATTGAAATTTATCAAACTTATTAAAACAAAGAGCATAAAAAAGTAAAAAAGAAAGTATGTACAGTACCAACTAAATATACATATTTCACATTCACACTGCAGTTGTCATCATGAAAACTACAAAGGATGCCTCAGGGATAACTGCTATTTACTCCTATTATTCCTAGGCCATGCACACTCTTTAACACTTTTCCCTTTAAGTTTTCTCCCTTTGCCTTTGTTGTCTGTCCTTTCCACTCTTTAACTCGTATGAAAATCGTCAAGCTTCCCCATGTCCTCCAGTTCTGCTTAATCCCCTCCCAAACCACTGAGCAATGCTTACAAATTGCACTCATGCACAAAAAACATTTACTTCACCCAGAAGAAATGCTTTTAAGCCCTAATCATTACATTTGTTTAAAAGTATTGTAGAATGTTTTGAAGTGAGAATGCTGTTGTATTTTAGAGGAACTATAGCAGTATTTAGATCTACTGTAAGTAGCACTCGTCCTGTTTTTAAGTTTCATTTTCCCCTTAAATTATGCTTTAAGACCACGAATCTGAAGATTGGTCCAGTTAACTAATTCGCTAAATATTGCTAATTCGACTCATAGATATTTTATTTATTTATTTTTATCACAGAACACTTAAAGACAGCATGAAACATAAGTTTTGATAGTCTTTTGTAGGGCTGGACATGTAGGGCGGGACTTAATTTTGTCCATCGGGAATTGATTGGATGGTTGTGGTTTGCAATTGGTCGATCTCATGTGAGTGACAGTTTGTCCCGCCCTCTCGCCAATAAACACATCTTCAGAGAAGAGATGAGATGTCGCCGCAAGAGGGAGGGGAAGCTATTTTGAAGATTACAAGGAACATTGTATGAATCATGCATGGATAAATCATTTATAATAAATACTGCATTATTCCATAAAAGAAGACATTTTGAATGAAGTGTGAATGAAAGACTTTATTTCAAACATGTAAAAATAATATACAATAAAATCTAATAAACAAAACGAAGACAAAAAAAAACAAAACAAAAAAAAACAATATTAACTTGTACATGTCCGAAAAGGAGTAAGACGCTTAAGCTTATTTACCCCTTCTCCACTACTCATTAATAATCACCAGATTGGCTTCATAATTATATCATCTTAATTTTATTTTAATACATTATTTAAATGGTTTCATGGTGACTTTAATTTGTGCACAATGGTAAAAGTTCATTGCGGGTTTGAACCTATTTAGTTATCAGCACAGAACTTGAACCATTAGGCCACATCATGCCATAGATTAATTTCACTTTACTCAGTATGATATGCGTTGTGTGTCTTGTTGGGGAGAATCTCAATAACATGCATGTGGAATCTCAATAACATCCAAGCTGAGGATTTACATATACAGCAGAACCCCATGAGAGATTCAAGAAACATGCACACAACTACACCCACACAAATATTCACGGGCTTCATGCCCATTGGCCACAGTTGTGCCACCCTAAACTCCATCCCAACCAAGAAAGCACCAAATGGCACTACATGAGAGGAAGACTTTTATTCACGAGAGGAAGACTCATGATTAAGTGGTTATTATGTGCTAATGAACTGCCCCATGGGGCAACAAAATGTTCCGTCTGTTTTTCTGTACCCTCACCCACTGGCACTTCATGGGAAGCGTCAGTGAATTACACAGTAGGCATCATAAATTGGGCTAATTTACAGCCTTTTATTTTTGGCAGCTCTGACCAACCAAAGCCAAGAGCCAGAGGAGAGGTGAGGTTTTACCCACCAGCCAATTGTAAATTGCAGTCAATTGCAAATGGTAGAAGGGCGATAGAGAGAGAGAGAGAGAGAGAGAGAGAGAGAGAGAGAGAGAGAGAGAGAGAGAGAGAGAGAGAGAGAGAGAGAGAGAGAGAGAGAGAGAGAGATAGCGCTACTTGTACTTCACAAAAAAAGTCATCATCAGTTAACAGAAAATCTATAAATATAACTTAAGGTTGGCCTTTGATCAGCACTAAAGCTGACATGCTCTAATTGCATACAATGTGAGGTAGAACAGAATTACTTGATCTTGTGCCAGAAGTTCACATTTGACTTTTTTAGACTATCCCCCTGCAGCCATAAAAATGCAATGCTCACAGCTACAGACTACAGAGTGCTGCAGTGATGACATCTTTTTGTAGGCCAAGCAGGAAGTTATCATCATTCACTCTAAAAAATACTGGGTTAAAAACAACCCAAGTTGGGTTGAAAATGGACTAACCCAGCGATTGGATTGCTTTAACCCAGCGGTTGTGTTAAATGTTTGTTTAAAACAACCCAATCGCTGGGTTAAAACAACCCAGCCACTGGGTCAGTCCATTTTCAGCACTCTGTAGTCTGTAGCTGTGAGCATTTTTTAGAGTGTTGGTTCACTCGCCAAAAACCAATAGGATTTTTCCCATTTGCTTTTGGATTGTTGCAGAAAATAGCCTGTGTGACTCATCATATGATTATTAGGGCAGCAACAATTAATCGATAAAAATCGATTATGATGATGGTTATGATGAATATAATCGACAACGAATTTATTATAGGCCTAAATTAGTCGCGTCTGCACACTGTGGCTGGAAACCAGTAGCCAGTCACGTAGCTTTACAGTAGCGAATAACTTCTATTTATTTCTATGGACAAAACGGATATGAACAGCGGAGGACACAGAGTGAGCTGCTGCGGGAAGATTGTCCGAAACATGAGAATGCTTATAGGCCTATTTATAAGCGCTTTAAACAAAAGCAGCATTTGCCGTCTTACCCTGTTGTTCTTTGACAGATACTTGTTTTCCTCAGCGCATAACTTACATTTTATGGTTGTATCCTTATCTATAAGTGTTATAAAGTCCCGTGAGTATTTCCATTTTGCATATTCTGACAACAGTCGTCAATGAACGAGAGCAGGTGGGCGCATGCGCAGCAGAATAGTAGCTCAATAATTCTGACAAATTTTGTTACCTCGCACAAGTCAACATTTTTTTTGTGCTTTTGCTTTTGTTTATTATATATTTTTAGTCGCTTTAAAACAGTAAGCAATGGGTTGTTTTTTTAAGGTTTAGGATGTAATGTTTGTATTTTAACCCTTGCTTGTAATGTACTGCATAGCCCATATAGATATTCACTGTATTTGTTTTCATATGAATATTTTGGCCATTGGCATTTTTTATTTTATATTATACATTGTTTGGAGTATAGCATTGGGCAGGATGTGGAATAATATTGTTTAAAATAGTGGATTCAAATGAATTTTAATGTATAATAATTTGTTAGATTTTTCATCCGATTAATCGAAATAATAATTGGCAGATTAACTGATTATAAAAATAATCGTTAGTTGTAGCCCTTCTGATTATTACACGTTTTATTCATAATGATAATCTTCACAAATAAACACAGCTTTTATCAATTCTGAAGCCTAAATAGGCTACAATTTCCATAAATAAAAAGATAAATAGGCTATAAACAAACTACATATGTTGCATAACTTCAGCGTCACCACCATTAAGTTTCCAACAACTCTTTCAGTCATTATTTCAAAACATTTTTCCTGAAAGTTTGAGATACTTTAGCTTGCAAAAAAAAAAAAAAAAAAAAAAAAAAAAAAAAAAAGGATGGTTATATAAACACAATGAGTCATTCATCAATTTAATCTGCTTGATGATGTTTAATGTCCCCGTCAACCTCTTTTTTGTCCAATATTTAGCAACCGCACTTTTCAGGACAAGTCAATGCTTTAAAACAGGGAAGGGATATTACTGTGTGGTATATTTTATTTAGTAGAATAAAACGTGAAAACATTGATCTTGTGTTCATCACAGAACTTTTTCAGGCATTTAACCAAAACTCCCATCGACTTCAGGACGATAGAACCGGGAGTGCTAAAATGCTAATTCGTTTCTGGGTTTTGGCATACAAAAATAAGTCATTCCTGAGACGAGGCTACTTATCCAGAATCACCCTGACATTTAAAATACGTTTGTTCTAGTTATGCACGGTGTGTATTCTGCTACTGAAACATATTAGTAACAGGCCATGCTGTAGATAGGCTACCACCTGTAAAGTAAAAAATGCCCAGTGTAAGGAAATGTTGGTTTGATGTTTGAAACATTTGTAAGCCACACTTTACAGCATGTTGGATTTCAGCACCTGGACAGCTCCGCGCGCTGACGGTCACTCTAAAGTTTCTCTTTCATTCTTCGCATTTTAATAACAGTGATGTTTAGGCGAAACCTTTCCACTTGTTTAAGGACAACAGTTTCAGATGCCCGTTTAGTTGAGACCTTTTAGGCTTCTGCTCGCGAATGCAAAATAGTGTCCTGGGTAACTGCAGAGATGCAGCTGCGCACGGAAAGCTGTGGAATCCGAAGAACAATTGAGAGCACTGTTCGCCATCTTCTCGCCTTCTCCGGGCTATTTGCATAGTCCGTTCTGGTTGACTGGCTGCCACAGACCGTCCGGGAGACCTCTTTTGTCCGTTAATCAGCAAGTGACAGTGGGGTGACAACTCTCAGGTGACGGATCTCGAGGAAGAAGAGACATCGAAAGATTCCAATCATGAGATCGCTCTGGCGCTCCTGTTTGAATATATAATTCTGTTCTGAGAACGTTTTGAAATCACACGCACACATAAGTCGCATTCTTAAGGATCAGCACAAGACTGCTGTCAGCCCTTCGAAAAGTGGGTTATGCAAAATAATTAGCCTGCTATAAAAACTATAGACGAGAGACTGCTTAGACCTCGGCTTACGGTGTAAACAAAAGGTGCGGTGGACAGTCTAAAGATGTCCGATGTAATAAAAAGATTATTTTAAAATATATAGCCTATAAAATACATGTAACAAGAAATGTAAACAAAAACTATTCTTTAATTCATATGTGTATTCAAATGATTTCCAAATCGAGGTTGAACAAAAACTGGTTGATCAAAAATCCACATAATTTTAACATAAAGCTCCTCAAATGACTGTTAAATTATTGTTGGTTTAACTTAAAAAAATTAAGTTCATTAAATGAAGTTATGGTTGCATTAAAATTTTGAGTTCATCGAAATTAAAAATTTGAGTTAATACAACAAGTTAGATTGGGTTAATGAATAGAAACTCAATAAAATGTTATCTGAATCACATGAACTATCTAAGTTGATTTAACAAAATAAAAAAATCATGAAAAAAAAAAAAAATAATAATATATATATATTAAAATCTGTATATGTCCGATCATTTATTTATTTTGCAAAGATGGTTTCCATTTTCCAGTCTTGTTAAAGTTAGCAGTTCCGCGCCTCACTCAGGCAATATCTCAAAGTCTGATTGGGTGAGGCTGTTTCGGATGTTCACAACTTTCTGCTACATCCGCGCATGTTCCAATCGGGAACTTACCCTCTCGTGCACCTGCTTCGCCTCTCATTGCCTTCAGGAATTCGCTGATGCTTGTAATCAGCTTTGTAAGGCCAATGAGTGCACGGATGAGCGACACTTCCCAACGGCACAGTGAGTCGCGCAGGCCCGCTGAATGACAGTCAGCGTGGGGCGCCGTTCCAAAGCCGCCACGCTGCCAAATTCCAACAGAGTCTCTCACAATCACTTCGCCGCAGGCCCCCGCACAGGCGGACAGTAACAGGGGAAAAGTAAGAGTGTGCGAATGCGGGGAAAAGAGACCGAGAGAAAGAGATAACTCGCTAACTACCAATGGCTGGGCTTCCCGAAGCGCTCAGCAGAACTTTAGTCGCATCATGAATTTGTCTACTTAATCTCCGGCACGTTTCCTACGAGCGTCTTTGCCTAAGTAGCACGTAAAAACGTTCGTAAATTAACCAGAGCCTCGGACCACTCATAAACCCATTACATGCTTAAAGGGATCCTTTTCCTTGCTTTCAGTTTGTCATAAACAAAGGGACACTTAATAAATGATGCAGTTGCTACATTTTAAGTCAATGCAAACTGCAAAGACACTTTACACTATACGAGTACTGTAAAAAACTATGGTTACACTTTATTTTAAGGTGTCATTACAGTGCAATTATATATTTAAGTAATATCAATTAACTACATGTACTTTAGGGTTAGGGTATGATTAGGGTTCGGTTGCATGTAATTATGCATCATTTACTGTTATTACTATGGTAAGTACATGTAACATATGTAACAAGGACACTGTAAAATAAAGTGTTACCAAAATGATTGTTGGTTTAACTTAAGTAAGTTACCTAAGTAAGTTAAGTTAATTGAAATTAAACATTTTAGTTAATACAATAAATATATGTTATCTGAATCACGTGAACTAGCCTATATCTAAGTTGATTTGACAAAAGATAAAAAGTTGTGATAACAAATCAAGAAAATAATTTTTCAAGTCTAAGTTTAGTTTCAAATTTAAGCTGATTTGACAAAAAAAAAAAATGTGCACGTGATAAATCATGGAAGTAAATCTTTATAGGCCATTTCAAAAAGTCTTGGCAAAAACAGCATTTGCATGATTGTTTTTATATGAAAAACGGATGCCTTACTTTATGTAGAACGGCTTTATATTATATAATAGGCCTAGCTATATGAAATTGAGCTATATTACATGTACATTACATTATATTACATAACTACGTCATCTTTCTCCTCATGGCAGGTTTAGATCAGCTCCAGTATAGTCACATATAGCCTATAGTAGCCTGTTTTTAAGTGCACTGCTATAGATCTCAAGCAGGGCGATTTGTGAAATGCACGTGGAAGACAATCTTTCAACGATATCGCGATTCACATTCAATAGTAGACAAACGCAAAGGTGATAGAGGAAAAACAGTAGGCTACATTTGTTAATTTCTGGCCATTTAAACAAAAGAGAAGGAAAGGTAAAAAGACAACTGCCCCCTAATATGTTGTGGAACACGTCAGCACATCGTTTTTAGGTAAACATTTAACCACGTCTGAAGCGACTGTAGCACATAACGTCTCGTGCCTCTTGGAGGGTTTGTGGATTAGGAAAAAAAAAAAAAAAAAAGACAGCGAGATTGTTAAACATGTCAACGTGTAATTGCACGATAAGGCCCGCGCAAGGAATTTATTGGCCCAGTTGCTGTTTCTATTCCCCGCTAATCTGGCGCCGCACATTCGTCCTCTGCAATCTGTCTCCGTAATCTTCCGTAGCAGAACGGCAACCGGCTTTTTTTTTCTGAGGAGGCAAGAAAATATGCAGGGGTATGATAAACCCGATGCTAATTAGGAACATTTAGGACAGCAAGTGCAAAGGATCGCCGGTTTTTATAAATGACAAAATACAAGCCCATTTTTGACTATTTCACGTTAGAACATACTGGTGTAAAGGTGATAATGGTCTGTCTGGCTGTTATAGATTTATTGGTGATATTTGCTGTTGTATTCCTTCACTTCTGCCAGGAAACGGTGAAGGTGAATAGGGTGAGGTTTGCCAGTCTGCTGGACGGGTGCCCATGCTGGGCTCACTCTTTTTGTCTCTGGATGCAAATCCGCGTTGGTAAGAACAACGTTGTGTATTGCCCTATAACGCTTGTGCATGGGAGGACAGAGTTTATTAGCCTTTTTGAATGTTTTTTTTTTTTTTTATAATAATAGTAATCTTTAAATAAGGTAAAATGTACATACAGTCGGACCAAGAAAAAGTTTTCCATGTCGATCTTTAAAATAAATAAGTTTCGTTATTTGTTTGCAAACTAATTTGCCTATATACTTTTTTTCACAAAAAGATTCAAGTGAAACTAATTCGTCGAGATTCTCACGGTCGTCTGCGGAGTTTAAAAAAGAAAGAAAGAAAAGAAATGGGGTTCAAAGAGCTCCCTGGATCCTGCTACTTGTTGCGGGAAAGCTCCCGCGTCACGTCACTCTTCCGGTGGGTGTCATTGTAATAAGAATGTGACTTGTCGCTGACCCGGGGGTTCAGCTTTTAGGGCTGTCTAATCCTCCTCTTTCCCTGACACAAAACACTCTCTGCCACGCACTCTGCATTCATCTTAATCCCACTGACACCCCACGGAGGATACGAGCAACATTTGCTTGACGGCCCACCAGTGATTCAATTATAAGAAAATTAGGTTGTCAATTTTAGTCAAAGAAAACAAGCCACAAGGCGAACAAAAACATAGAATTCTTCTTAAAATGCATGTCAAAAGTGGAAATAAACAGTAACATTTTTAATTCCATTAGGAGGTTTAGAACGCAATTATTCCACATCCGGTGAATATAGTCGTGAGTGGCTCGCGGGTACCCAGGCGGATTTAATTGAAGTGGAGCGGATTTAAAGCATATGTCTGCACAATCCGGGGCTCACCCGGAAAAAAAAACCAACAAAAAAACAAAAACAGGGGTTGGTCCCTTGAACAATGAATAACGTGGTTCGCTCTCTATTTGCTGTTCTTCGTTTTTCATTGGACACTCTTTATTTTGAGAGGTCTTGAACTTTGACCCCCATCATATGCGTCAAGACACAGCAACAACGTCACGGAAGGCTTATTGAAAGAAACGAAAAACACAAGGTTTCATTACTGTAAAATAGCTTTGTCAGCTTGGTCGCAATTAAAGCAGCTGATCACGCTCAACCAAAAATAGTGGCGTCAAATAAACAGTAATTATCGAGGGATCTGAAGAGGTTTCATTTAGATAGACACAACACAAGCTTCAAATCTAAGTGGAGCGTTTTAGTGTCTACGTCGAGTAACATTTTTAGGCTTTAAGGTTTCCCTTCATTCTACACGCATGCTGAAATTTCCTAAGAAATATTAAGTGCCTTTTTTTCTAATTTGCCCGAGTAAATGTAAGAGCAATAGATAATTATTTGGAAATAAAAACGTTATTTATAATACAAATAATAAACAATTGCACGTGGTCCCATTAAAGTATCCCATTCACATTTCATTCGTTTTTTTAACCTCAATTAATATTTACAAATATATTTGTTTCATTTTTAGATTTATATTTACACCTATATAATTGAAATAGCCTAGCACTGTGCTCAAAATATTTCGCATTGAAACATTGACTGTATTTCCAGCTGCTTAATCGCGAGTTTCATGGGATAAAAAGCAAAACAACACAGCAAACTAACTTTCCAGAATCAGAGCAAAAGCAAATTTATTCTTCTCACATCAACGCAAAACGTTTCCTCTTTTTCCTGGCAAATCCGAATTATATTTACAGATGTGTATCAATCTTCTCTGTAATATATTCACAATGTACAAGGAAAAAAATACAACAAACAAATAAGGAATAGAGCAAATACAGTAACTCACGTGTTGACAAATCAAAGTGGGATAGAGAAAAATCTTAGAAAACTTTAAAAACATTGTATTTTGACTATACACTCTAGCACCCACTCTTTTTCATGTCTTAAACATAGTACCATCTCTCTTTCTCTCTCACACACACACACACACACACACACACACACACACACACACACACACACACACACACACACACACACAAAGAAGAATTAATCCCTCGCAAATGTGTAAAGCTCACGCATATGGTGTCATTTAGGACAAATTATTCAGACAACATCCTAAGGACACCCTTCAGTTTATGTATTATATTTAAATAATATCACCTTCAAATTTACAAGAACAGACATTCTGTACAAAAAAAAAGGTAGTTATGCTCTAAAAGAGGTACATATTTGGTTATTTGAGTCTGAATGCGTAGTTGCAAATCTTTTCATATGTGTGTCAGTGGAACGGTTCCGTTTACGCTCGTTGCGGAACTTTGATAGTGCTGCGGTACAGCGTGAAGTCTGCTCTGAACGGACGGGTCCCCTGCCTCAGCCGTCGGTAAATACATGCTTATCATCTCTCGCAAGTCTCCGGAACAAGGGGCTCGAGAGTGAGCGGTAACGGGAGGGCTTACGCTCGGCTCCGATTTCACCAGCGAGCCCAGCGCGCCGATGGCCCCAGATGAAGCCACGCTGGAGTTTTGATGTTGCGTGTAGGATATCCCCCCATATCCTGACGGCGAGGCGCTCATGTAGCTCTGAGAGTTTGAGATGGGACTGTACTGGAGAGCCGTCATTTCGTAGCGGTGCATAGGCTGGGGATTGTGTGGATGGTGGTGGTGCCCGTGGTGGTGATGCGCTCCGCTGCCTGGGTGCTGACTGTAGGCGAGCTGAGCCTCCTGCATCATCGCGGCTGCAGCCGCGGCAGCCGCCACCTGGCCTGAGTACGCGCCGTTGGTCCAGCCGTTCATGTGCGCGTAGCTCGCCGCGGCGCTGCCACCGTGACCCACCGGGCTCTCCAACCTCTGCCCGACCCCCGCTGCACCCATTCCCAGCCCCACGCCGCCTCCGCCCCCTGATCCGGCGAGCAGGCCACCCGCCAAAGAGTACTTGTCCTTCTTGAGCAGCGTCTTGGTCTTCCTCCGGGGTCGGTACTTGTAATCCGGATGCTCCTTCATGTGCATGGCGCGCAGTCTTTTCGCCTCGTCAATGAAGGGTCGCTTTTCCGCCTCTGACATGACTTTCCACTCCGCTCCGAGGCGCTTGCTGATCTCCGAGTTGTGCATCTTTGGATTCTCCTGAGCCATTTTTCTGCGCTGACCCCGAGACCACACCATAAACGCGTTCATGGGTCTCTTGACGCGGTCTTGGTTAACTTTGCTGTTGGCTCCCGTGTGGCCCGTGTTTGTGTTAGTCTGGGCTCCTGGAGAATGCAAGTCCGTTTCCATCATCATGCTATACATTCACCCGGCTTTAACTTACTCAGCTCACACACAGAAACATTCACACGTCCCCGTTCGCTGGCAGGCACACGCGTAGAACCTCCTAATAACAAAAGAGGCCACTCGAATAGGAGATGGGTACAATCCAAACAGATGATGGATGGGAACTTTGCGGCAGCTCGTCTCCCTTTGTTTTATTCTAACTTCCTCTCGGGGAGATTTTCACATCCAGTGCACTGCAGAATTGTCTTTGAGCTACTTTCAGCGGTGGGCTAGAAAAGTTAGTGGAAGAGCGGCCATATGATGCGCTTTGACAGGGAATAAATGAGTGAGAGAGAGCCAATGGCGTTTGAGGACGGGGCTGATTTGCATATGGCTCACGGTCAGGTGACGAGAAAGGGAGAGATCGCGCGCGCCACGGGCGCAGCTGAAGGGTTTTTCTGCGGCACGCGGAAGGTAAACAGTTGGCTACAAACCACTGTTGACAAACGTTATTTGGGGAACGTTTTGCACTGGAATAAACCATACACCAGTCAATTTTTGGCTCTAATGTTTATTCAACATATCCCCTTTTTGAAACACCGGAGCCCGAACTTCAAACATGTAAGCAATGGTTTTATTCTCAAGTAGCCTAGTTTATGGTTTTCCATCGGAACAATTCCTGTTACGTAAACTGCAATACTTATATTGGTAAACTATTTCAACCATTTAACCACAGCATTACGTAAAACCATTTTATTCACCAAAAAAAAAAAAAAAAAAAGTCCCAAATAAGAATTAAATAAACTTTTTAGCAAACCGTTTGTGTAAAATACTTTTTATATAGATTTGCCCTCACAAAGGTTCCCAGTATATTTTCCATTATTTACCACAGTTTCCCAGTAGGCTATTTATCACAATCTTTAAAAGTCCCTTTGAATAAATTGATGCCACAGGTGTTTTCATGTTGTGACGGTTGCTAAGAAACAGGTGGCTCACGCCCAGTGCGTGTGCCATGTGAGCCCTTCTGTCATCAAGTGCGGAGTGGGGAACAGCTCAAAAATGGTTAGTGTGCAAAAAAAAAAAAATGAATAGGTGTAACCTGCCATGTTATTTTCCCCCCAAAGCTGCAATATCTCAATGATTTCCTATCGGGATTTCTTTCATTGATATCAGAAACGTTGACTTAAATAATAGACTACAATATCACAAGAAGTAGCAATAAATTATTCAAAATAAAAAATAATTACTCCGCAATTCAAAAATATGTAAAATAATCCCCGATTCGATTTGACGTCAGCAAAATCAAACACATAGCCCATTTTATAAACCCAATACACACGGGTTCCCTTGTCTGAATTATAATTATATTGGTCAACAAAAGGTGCAAATAAATAGAAAAGCAAAATTTGTCACCTCGTGCTCTGTATTAATTTAGAGTGTGATCGCCGTCTACTGGACGTGAACATACGAGGACCCGCGCAGTCACATCTGAAGAACATCTTTACGCACAGGCGACATTTACTCAAACCACCGCAACAAGTTCCCCTTTCTCTCTCTCCATATAGTAACGTTATATTTTCACTGTTTAATCACACACTTGTATCTGTTAAATAGTTATGGAAAAATGAAATCAACCCTTGGAATATGTTTCTAAACGTGAGAATGAAAGGTGCATGATATTGAAGGGAGGCGCATCGCTCAGATTTCACAGAAGACTTGCTCAGAATATCTCCATTAATTGTGAACTGAGGCGAACAATAAATATCGTCAGTTAATGTGTTAATCATCACATCCAGGCGTTGCCATTAGTCAATTATGCGTTATTTGTTGGATTACACAACTGGTTTAACAATGGTGCCAAGATAGATATTTAAATGAATAAATGAAAGAAACAATTGAAAGTGTCTATAAAAAAATTCAGGATACAATAACCAAAATAAATACACAGGCCTACATTGAGCTTTAGAAAATACTCTTTTTTTTCTCAAAACCGGTGGTTGTCTTTTTGTGTCTCCCATATACAATATGTATATAGGCTATAGATTCAATATAGGCTTATTTTTTAATATGATCAAATGTTCTACTATGATTATCTGAAAAAGTAAAATTGAGCAATATTTTATTTTGATTTAATAATGATAATGCACATCAAAGGTCCTGTTGGGATCATGAATGAGAATCACTGATATAGGAAAAACACGATAAAGTGCAAGGAAGCAATGAAGAATAAAGAATATAATGGAAATCACACTATAAGCTTGGTGAACTGCAAGTTGCCTCTACCCTGATCTGAGCTTCATAGCATTAAAATCCTTGTGTGTTGGTCTGTTTTCCAAAAGCTCAGTAAGTGGCGTCGCTCCGTTATGTCCCGACTGCAAAGTGAATTAGAGAGTCTCTTGAACTTGTGAGAGCGAGCAGGGTTTAAAAATGGTCAACATCTGTCAGGTGCGCCTGTTCTCGCTCTCCACCGCGTTTTAAACATAATTGGACAGGAAGGGAGGGGAAAGTCGAGCAAGGGCTGCATGCGTGGGGGGAGAAGGGGCTGTCTCACACACATATTCTCAGCTTCATTTTCAATTTTCAGACTTATTTCCGTATGATTTACACGTTGACACTGACACTCTGAGAGGACTATAAAGGGATGGGGGATTATAGGGTTGTCCTCAGGAAAAAAGGGAGTTTGCGCACCTATGACCCTCACCGAATCAACAATCATACAAAGTGTGTGACATCCATTTTACACAATATCTCAATATAATCTCTATATTATACAGGTTGTCCACAAGATCTCCTAAATGCATGGGGTATCGTACAAAGCTACTCAAGTCCATAATAAATCATATTGTGTATTAATCTCTTGTATCTCTCAAAATATGCCAAATAGTAGGGTCACTCCATATTTATCAGATTCTTTCACAAAGTCACCTAATATGACTGCATATAGTCATATTACTCTATGACTTTCAATGATACAAGTAAAAGAAGGAGAAGGTGTAGGAAAGAATAAAAATAAGATTCATGTTTTTATTAATCTTTTTATATGCCAGCTATAAGGATGCCAGGTTGGATACGCTTAGAAATTAGGTTCAGTTGATCATCCATATAATTTCTCTTTTTAGTTTATGAATGTGAGTGTCAAATATGATAGTCATCAATATTCTTCTGAGGAATATTTATTTGTACATCTCTTAATCATCATTGTATTGCATTATATGTTTTGCCCAGCACAATACAAACTAGAAAATTTGATCATAAACCTAAGCATTTATCACCTCACCAAGTCATATTATTGGGATATACAGCGTGCGACTGATATTTATATGCGTTTCATACTACTGCTAAAAGATATATACTGTTTTTTTCATTCTCATTTGTGAGCTCCATATTCTATCAAATTTCATATAGGCCTAGCTTTTATGGCTCATATAGTTTGATATATTACTCAACAAAAACATATATCAAAAAGTTTGTCTTCGATTTTAAAAAAATTAAAAGATTTTGTCTCAAAGTTCAAGTTAAAACTGTTTCATTTCAAATTAGTTTTTTCTGACTATTATTTCATATGTCAGGCTTTACAGGGTTAATTCACTAAATAGTTTCATAATTTACTCACCTTCATGAAGATATTTTGAAGAATGTTTTAACCATTATTTGTTGATAAATTAAAATCAGTGGGGTCCAAAACAACACTGGACTCTGCATTAACTGTCATTGTATGAACTGTCATTTTTTTTCCAAAAATGTTCTTTTGTGTTCCTCAGAATAAAGAAATGCATAGAGGTTTGGACTGACATGAGGGTGAGTAAATGATGTCTCTTTAAGATTAGTCTCTTTAATGAATTAATTGCCCTAAGCGACATATATGCTAAATGTGTTTCAGAACATGCCTCTCAGCGGGGAACCAAAAGGATAAACAAATGAAAGGAAATGATGGAAACATGTTCACACACCGTGTTGCTTACTGACTGGCCTTGAGACCAAATTAGCAGCTCATCAGAAGATCAAAGGTTGTGCAGATGAACACACACACACACAAACACACACACACACACACGCTCGCTATGATCACTGTATGGTTTTC
Organism: Paracanthobrama guichenoti; assembly: GCA_018749465.1. Taxonomy (NCBI): domain Eukaryota; kingdom Metazoa; phylum Chordata; class Actinopteri; order Cypriniformes; family Gobionidae; genus Paracanthobrama; species Paracanthobrama guichenoti. The sequence goes on from CM031943.1 coordinate 39,674,952, forward strand.
CGCCTGCATGCGCACATCTCCCTGCTGTTAGCACAGGAATCTCTAAGCCCACAGTCGTCTCCCACCACAGCCAGCTTCACAGGATCAGCTGAAGCTTCTAGAAACAACATGTTAGCGCGCCACGGGGGCTAATGGTATCAAAGGCATTCCTTATACAGCAGATGGCTTGCTTAAGCTACCCGTCACAGCTTCAGTCAGCGCTACTGTATGGGCGGAAGGTAAAAATCCCAACGCCTCAACTACAGTTAATAGTTCACCGCATGGTGTCGAATATACACTATGGTATAGCTGCATGAAGGCTTTAAGGATCTTTGAAAACCATAAAAGAAAAAAACATAAGATGATGTTCAGTGGCCTCTGTGAGAAAGTGTACATGCAAGAATGGGTTAATATTCAGTAGCAGCACTTCTTTGAATCCTGTCAAATATTTGGATATGTTAAGGAAAATCAGTTTAGGAAAATCATTTATATTGAGGATGCTGAATGTGATAAATGGAACATTAAATGATAAATGTTAACTTTCACTGACAAAACATTTTGCTAACATGGAGATTGAGTACACACTGTTGATTTACATATACTACTATCATGGTAACAATACAAATCAGCAAACTTGTCCTTTAATATTAACCATATTAGGAAGGTTTAATATGGAGTTGGCCCACCCTTTACAGTTATAACAGCTTCAACTCTTCTGGGAAGACTTTCCACAAGGTTTAGGAGTGTGTTTATGGGAACTTTTGACCATTCTTCTAGAAGCGCATTTGTGAGGTCAGGCACTGATGTTGGACGAGAAGGCCTGGCTCACAGTCTCCGCTCTAATTCATCCCAAAGGTGTTCTATTGGGTTGAAGTCAGGACTCCGTGCTTTGTGCACTGGTGTGCAGTCATGTTGGAACAGGAAGGGGCCATCCCCAAACTGTTCCCACAAAGTTGGGAGCATGAAATTGTCCAAAATATCTTGGTATGCTGAAGCATTAAGAGTTCCTTTCACTGGAACTAAGGCCCAAGCCCAAATCCTGAAAAACAACCCCACACCATAATCCCCACTCCACCAAACTTTACACATGGCACAATGCAGTCAAGCAAGTACCATTCTCCTTGCAACCACCAAACCCAGACTCATCCATCGGATTGCAATTTGGAGGTCTGTAGCTATTGACTCTGCAGAAAGTTGGTGATTTCTGCGCACTATGCGCCTCAGCATGCACTGACCCCACTCTGTGAGTTGCTGTTGTTCCCAATTGCTTCCACTCTGTTATAATACCACTAACAGTTGACCGTAGAATATTTAGTAGTGAGGAAATTTCACCAATGGACTTATTGCACAGGCAGCAACCTATCACGGTACCACTCTTGAATTCACTGAGCTCCTGAGAGCGACCCATTCTTTCACAAATGTTTGTAGAAGCGTCTGCGTGCTTGATTTTATATACCCGTGGGCATGGAAGTGATTGGAACACCTGAATTCAATGATTTTGAGGGGTGTCCCAATACTTTTGGCAATATAGTGTATATATATATATTAATATTACCAAATAATGAAAATCAAAATTCATTATTTACTCATGTCATTCCAAACCCATATGATGAACAAAAGGATACTTTTTGACAAAAATGAGACCAAAAACACCATAAAAGTGTCAGACAAGAAATTCATGCTTATGCATTATATTCATCTGAAGCCATTTATTTATAGGTTCAGAACAAAAATCTGAAAATCTTGCCTAACAGCCAAAGTCACCGTTACTTCCACTGTACAGAAACAAGCAACTTTGAACTTTCTGCTAAATAACTCTTTGTGTGCTCTACCAAAGAGGATTTGAAAGATATAAGTGTGGAAAAAAAAAATATATATATAAAATATATATAAAAGAATATATATCTCTAAAGCCATCTTTGTAAATACTCAATTGGTGTGGATGGTGAAAGGTAATAAAAATGACGAATGACAGCTAATTTTAACCCAGACAAATATAAGATATGTAAAATGTGTATGAAGGACAAAAAAGCACATGAATACAACCCTACACAGATATTGGCTATACCACTACACCTACTAGCTATATAACTGCAAAACTTACAATAAAAAAATGTATTATAGACAATAAAAATAAAAATTTTAAAATGCATGTGCTCTCATAATATTTAATCAAAGCAACTTCCCCTGTCACTCACATGACATTACACTCATAGCAAACCACAGTGATCTAATCAATTCCCCATGCATGGACAAAGTCCCGCCCTACATTTTTTTCATGCTCGAGAAGTCATTTCACTCAGATATGCGTCACAATATAGAAAAAGACACTGTCGCAACTTTCGTTTCATGCCGACTTTAAGGTTCTCTGCCATAATCTAAAAATAATACCAAAATAAAGAGTGAAATGATGCTTACAAAATATCCACAATAATCCAGCACAGCAAGCCATTCAACAATTCACCAAGAAATCCCTTCAAATCTTTATATCCTTTGGAACAAATTTACTTCACTCACCACTTTTATTGATACCCAATAAGCATAATGAGCAGTCAGCAGATTTCACTCAGGTTACTGTGTTAATGTCTGTGCTTACTGTATTCAACAATGTCAGCTTGCACCCAATTATTCTCAGGCCTCGTGTGGTTCATTAGAGGGTTATGATGGTGTCATTCTGATGGGGGTTTGACAAAGCACAAGTGTCTTCATGCAGGACTTGCCTGGCTCACGTAGTGAAATAAAGAAAAGGCTTTTTGCTCTACACAGTGGTTGCTATGCACCAGTAAAGAGAAAGAAAGGTATCTCTGGTTAACCATTTTGCAGCCGGGCCTTGTTAGCTGATGTACTTTTGTATGTTGTTACTCTGGATGGGGCTCCAAAGGTGGATTACAAATGAAATAAGGAGAAAGTGAGAAAAGGTCTAGGCTGGATTTCAATTATTCACATGTCGCATGTCACCAGAAATGATAACAGCTACTCTCTAAGAAAAGTCTGTAAAAAAAAAAGGGCCCAATGTACTATGAAGGAATTTTCCTCACACTCTTAAAATGAAAAACCTTTAACATCCTTGGAATGTTTCCATTGCACAAAAGGTTCTTTGTAGTGAAAAAGAATCTTCAGATTATTAAAATGTTCTTCACATTAAGAAAAAAGGTTCTTCCAACGTTATGAAAACCAGTGTGTATTGATATTTCACAGGTGTTTTACCCAATATTTTGAATTATGCATTGTATTATGTTTTTCAAATTAGATGAAAATTACTGGTACCTTTTCTGTTTTTCATCTGATTTTTCACTCTCCGTCCACACTAGTGTTTTCAAGCAAAAGTTTCTCACCTGAAACGCTGGAAAATGCTAAATTCACCCTACTGCGCATGTGTAAACCCTCATAAAAGCTCACTAATATGATACAGATGGAATAAGGCATAAACAAGCTCCCATGCTATTCTTCTGGCAGGATTATTTTATTTAGCAAAATATCTCACCATTCACTGATGCGTCCAGGTCGCACTCAGTCAACATTATATGTTTGGTCTAAAATGCAGCTGCTCTCATGTTTTGCCGCAGGACATCAAATGCAAGTCAATTTTCTGTCATTTTTGCAGGACTGTGATATGAAGAATGTGCGAAGTAACATTTTAGCAACTGCATGAAAGTGAATAGCACATAACAGGCACAATAGCGGTATAAACATACATATCTCTCGGTTCAATATGCATCACATGAGCGTCATCATTTTGTGGATGGAAGGCCAAAACGGAGAGAAATATGTTTTCAAACAAAAAAGTATTAGTGTGGACAAGGCCTGAGAGTGCATTTGGGATATACTCGCATATGAATCGAAATGTATCTGGAGGTGAGAAGTAGCAGTGTTTCTTCAGTAGCAAACATCAAAGACGCCTCAGATCAATACCTCACTTCTCGCAGCCATAGCTTGTTATTACCCATAATCCCTCTGTAATCCATGTACAAGGGTCACCCATCCTTGTCCAAATAGCTACAATCTCATTACGCCTCAAATAAAACTTTCCTATTTATCTACAGATTTCAAATGAAACTAATAAGGCTCTAATATACCCCTCACACCCCCTCCTTCGCTCTCTGCTATTCCAAAACCCTAATTATATTTCTCCCTATCTGAAAGCAATCAGTGATTGTGTGTGCCACGGTACGAAACGTGCTGACAATACCAGCCAATGGCGGAAGTGCCAGTGCAGCTGGACTAATTAAATTAAATGTGATGCTGCCCTGCCACTGTGCTGCTCAGTGAGAGAGAAATGAGCCAGAGCAATAATAAGTACTGTAGCCGAGCAGGGAGGAGGGAGATATTGTACTGGAGACTGGACACTTGCAGTGATTTCCACATCTGATACTTACAGTACTCAAGTGCCGAGGCTTAGATAGGTGTTTTTACATATAAAGCACATCATCCCAACATATTCTCCATAGGGATAATGTCTCTGTACAATTTTACTTTTTTATAAATTTCATTTATCGCATTAGATTCTCACTACTATAAAAGAGTACAAATGAATGTATAAATGAATGGCAGTTTAACAAATACTACCATGATATATTGTTACTTTACAAATTAAACTATACAGGGCTGTTGAATGCTTGAATATGATTGGTTTATGAACGTTCTAAGGTGTGCAATTATTTTCAGGGAAACACACGGCTAAAGTAGTTCCAGGCAGGTCTTGACCATATTATGTCCATATCGCTTTGCCAGATTATTTCAGTAATTTCAAAGGTTCTTACAGCCGACAGCAACAAAAAAAACCCCGCAATGATACTGACCAAGCAAATAAATATAGCAAACAATAGGTTAAAAACGACAAATTATGACCATTGTTTTTGACGCAAAATTACCACCTCGGGTGTGCATTATTTTTCTAATAATTCAATGGCCCGTCGTCAGTTATTCTTACATATAGACTACCATTCAAAAGTTTGAGGTAAGATTTATTTTAAATTAAATTTTATTCATCAAGGGTGCATTAAATGGTGACGGTAAAGTGACAGTAAAGACATTTCTAATGTTACAAAAGATTTCTATTATTATTATTTAAGTTATTTTTTAACTTTCTATTCAACAAAAAAATGTATCTCAGGTTTCACAAAAATATTAAGCGGCACAATTGTTTTCAACATTGATAATGATAAAAATTGTTATTTGAGCATATTAGAATGATTGACATATGAGACTGGAGTAATGATGCTGAAAATTCAGCTTTACCATCACAGGAATAAATTATATTTTCAAATATATTAAAATAGAAAACTGTTATTTTAAATTGCAATAATATTTCACAATATTATTGTTTTTACCACATTTCTGATCAAATATATGCAGTTTTGGTGAGCATTAGAGACTTCTGTCAAAAACATTACAAAAATCTGACTGACCTCAAACTTTAGTACAGTAGTGTATTTATTTTCTTCATTTTACAGTATTATTATTATTATCATTATTATTATGGAATTTAGCAAGTTGATTATTTGTCATGGGCTTAATTAATTAATAATAAAAAATAACATCACAATGCAAAAAGAAAAGAAAGAAAAAAAAAGTCTCCATATTTATATATTCTTATTTATTTAGGTTTTGGGCTGAAATATGACCAGACAGGTTTTATGAGATTTGCTTCATCCAAAGTACACTAAATAAATAAAACAACAATGCCCTATAAATTCAAAGCTATTTAAAGATGAGCATAAGACATTTAAAAGTCATTAGAAAACAATCAAAGTAAAAATCAAAGCTAAGCTAGTTTTTTGAGAGACCTCCTGCTGAGAAGAAAAACAGCTGACTATTAAACTGTGGTGAAACGCGGGCGGCAGCGGAATCTGGTGAACGTGTGTAAAGCTGCTAATCTTATTTAACCCTGCCTTGTAAGCCCTGCAAATTGGACCTGACATGCTAACAACACTCATAAAACAGTCCTTAGCCTCAAATGTCAGACCTCGGAGGAGCCCCTGACCTCTTGTCCCTCTCTCTCTCTCTCTCTCTCTCTCTCTCTCTCTCTCTCTCTCTCTCTCTCTCTCTCTCTCTCTCTCTCTCACTCACTCTTTTTCTCTCCAGCTCATTCTCTGAATCTTTCAAGCATTTTGTACATTTGCCACAGTCTCCCTTGCTGGAAATCTCGCCCCTACCTGCCACCTCTCCCTACATCTCAAGCACTTCACCCACAGTCCTCCCATGGGCCACATTAGTTGGCCTCCCTCCCTCTCTTTTCTTCCCCTCCATTTGGAGTGGAACTTTCAGTGGACCTCTTTCTTTTCTCTTTTGGCAGAAAGGGCAGGGATGAGACGACCAGACCCCCGTCTGAGGCTAGTTTGGGCCCTGATCAGATCCGAGCGGGGCTAAGTGTGAGCTTCTCAGCGGGACGGCCCCTCTTCAAACTCCCCTCCTCTTCCTCTTCCTCTTTTAGTCATTGTAAATGAGGTCCTCTCTTCTGCTCCATCCAGGCTGATGCCCAACGGTGCTCAAAGCCAACCTCACACAACCTGGCCTTTCCTTCCCTTTGTTTTGTCTCTCTCAGAGGTTGTCCATTAGTCCCTTTATCGCTCTCTATCTCTTTATCTCTCTATCTCTTCATAAATGATTTCCTATGCTGCCACAACTAGAAACAAGATGTTTCTCAAAATGAATAAAATCATATGTAAAAAAAAAGATCAGCCGACTTTAATAGCCCACTCGCATTTGAATAAGAGATTGTATTTATAAAAACTGACATGCAAGCATTAAAAAAAGAAAAATATCATATTTAAACTGTGACTACAAATCCAATTTAATCACAGAAAATAATCAGTATAAAAGCGAACATGAGCGCTGCACCTTCTGAATACATCCACAACTAAAAAAACCTGAGTACAGATCAGATTACATGACACCATTATTCATATTCCTAAAAATGAAGGTCAGGTGTAAAGGGTCACTTTTAAGTTCCACATGCTCCTGTTGCTTCTACATCTGTATTCAAAATATGAAAACGTTAACATACAAAGAAAAAAATGTGGTGTAAGATTTACTTAGAAAACATTTTTCACTCAGAAATGGCTAGTAGACTTTGCAAAAATTACAAAGAAAAGGCAAGTAACCCATTGAATTAGACATGACAATTTGAAGACTGAAACTTTCTGGTAAAACACATCTACAAAAAAATCCATTTTAAAGTTTGAGCCTACAATTAACAGATTAATTGACTTCCAAATGAGACTGTATGATTATAGCTCCTATAAACAAGACTGAAATCTCAACAAAAAGCAAAGAAATTTCCAGCACATCTCTCACTAAAGACGCCCTCATAGCAAAAACACTTCCTGTATTTTGTAGCATTTGCATAAAACTGAGTCTAGCTCTGAGTAACTCTTCCTCTGTCATGGCTGCCATACACTTTTCTCCTGACATTTCTCCTTCCTTCTGAGAAGCCGGTTCACAATTAACCTTTCGCCAGAAGAGGTCTTCAGATAAACCCCTTTTGTCCCTCCTACAACTGCCCCAGCATCCCACGACCCACCTCGGGGGAAAAAAATCCATGCCCCGTACCTGCTGCCCTTTTGGAGGAGGGGGGCTGGAGGAAGGAGAGAGCTCCTTTGTCCACTGGAGACAGAGGGGTGGGTGGGGACCCTCTCTTCACTCCCCCCCCCATCCACTCCTCATCCTCCGCTTCGTCTCAAAGCGTTTCGTTCGTTCAGCCTGAAGAACCACAAGCAAGGTGGAGTAAGCCCAGCGAGATGCGCTCTATCCCAGCGTGCTCGCCTGCCCCGCTCTCCTGGTCCTCGCAAACTAGGCTGGTTCAGTCCGGCCCGCAGCCTCTTTAGGCAATGGAGTGGTTTATTTAATTTGCCGCTATAATGGAGAACTCTGAATGAGGCACTGGGGAAAAAACGGCGAGAGAGAAGAGAGAATGCGGGGCCGGCGCGAAGCAAAAGAAAAAAAGAAAGAAAGAGAGCTAGAGGAGTGAAAGAAAAGAGAGAGAGAGAGAGAAAACAAAAGCTAAAAGCTACCACTATTTTGATTCACCCGTCCCTTTTTTTTTTAAATTACTTCCAAAGTGTGATATCTATTGTACGGGGAATAATGCAGAACAATGCAAGCGGGGGTCTTGGCAATATTCAAAGGGGCTTATTCAGAGCAGGGCCGGTGGCTGGCTGTACATTCAGGCCCAGAACACTCCCATACAAGCTCGTTCGACGGCCACTATAGCGCTCATTGTGAGGGCAGTGTAAACAAAAAGGCGCCCAGAGCACGGTGGGATGTGGGAAAAAGAGAGCAGCTTTATTCCCCAGAGGTCCTGCATTATTATGGGGTTATAGCGTGTTGGTTTTGTCTGGTGTAGGTCCGACCCCTTGCAGTCACGCTGGCATCAGACTGCAAGAGTATTTAAACGGAGGTGAGTTACAGATGGGAAACGTTTCAGGTTTGTGGTTGCTTTGGGCGACAAACTCCACATCCTGTAATTCTAAGGCAAAATGTGATATATGGGTTTATACAAAACTGGGAAAAAACCTGGTCACACATTGAAATTCAGTTCCATTAGTTCATCTTAGTTAATATTAATTTCAACATTTACTAATGTATTATTCAAATCAAAGGCTATTGTTTAGCCTAATGGACCTGAGCAAACATAAACTATCAATTGTATTTTTATCAAGGCAAGACACTATAGGCAAAACCATTGTTTTTTCATTCACTGGTCAAGTTTGTGATTTTGGCTATTGTGCTTCAATTGTCCCTTCTTTCAGATTAGTGGAAAGAAAACATGCAAAATACACATTCATGTGTTATTATATTATACTTTTGTGTTTCTTGTAATTTTTATGACAATACTTGAAATCCAGAAATCTCCACTTTAGTAACACGTACACCACTTGACAAATATACTCAGAAAGAGTACTTTGCACTTTATTTTAACAGTTCATTTCCCCATGTACATACTATGTACTTTTGATAGTTATTACAATAACTAGGTACAAACTCTGAACCTACCCCTAAACCTAACTTTAACCCATGTAGTTTCCTTAAATTAACCAGTGCTTTCTTAGGCAAGTACACTGCAAGTACACGTAAGTAAAATAAAGTGCAACCACTTTTTTTTTTTTTTTTTTTTTTACCTTTGTACCTTATTATCCCCTAAAAGGTAAATATCAGTACCTTAAAGATACATATTGGTACCTAAAGTGTAGAATTAGAAACACAGAACCACCCTTGTGACAGGTTTTTACAGATATTTGTTCATATAGGACTATGATATTGTTGATATTTGTGTCCATAGATATTTGTTCATATTTCATTCACTGGATTTTTTTCCTAAAAACGTGTTACTTTTTTCCTGCCTGTTGTACTAATGCTTGGGTATTTTCTGATTTATTAATGATGAAAAGAGTGTAAAGAGATATCCAAAATCCTCTGTAATAACCTCAACTTTTAATATGACAACAAAGTGAAACAATAATTTTGAACCTGGCTTTACCCAATGTTCAGATTTCTGTCCTGGAAATACTTAAATGAGTACATGCATAATCCCAATTGCGTATTTAAACATAAGGTATATGTACATGTTGACTGAGGCAATTTTATTAGCAAAATGGAAGGTTTTACACAGTCAATTGAAATGCAATTTAGAGTCATACACATATGCCACTAGACAGGCAACAGAAGGCAGGTTTTCACTCCCTAAAGCAAAACTAATTTCCTCAAACATACAGTAGTATATAGGTAGTATACAATGAAAACATGGAATTCTATACCATTGTCCAACTCGATTAACACAGAAATGTATTATCATATAGGAAGCTAAGCATAGAAGGTTGTTGGATGTGTTAAGTGTTAGACTTGGTGTTCGTTTAGACATTTGTCTTTTTTCTTCTTCTTTTTTTCCTGATGTAACCCAATCAATTCACAATGGACAAAATTAAGTCCCGCCCTACATTTTTTCCTCATTCGAGAAGCCTTGTCATTCACATATACGCAGTGTTGGGGAAAGTTATTTTTAATAGTAATGCATTACAATATTGTGTTACTCCCTTAAAAAGTAACTAATTGCATTACTTTTTAAGAAAAGTAATACGTTACGTTACTTTTGCGTTACTACTTCTAACCTGGCTGGCTATACATAAAGTATATTTGTGTTATTTGATATATTTAATTATTGCAGGTTTGCATAATATTCTGAGTTTGTACTTTACAGTTTTTCTTTTTTTTTTTCATTTTGAGGAATACTGAATCTATTTTTGTGCAAGTGAGACAAGTAAATGCATGCTCACATTTAGTCTAGACTACAATAGTCATCATGTTGTTCACACAGTGCACACAAAGCCTCTGATTCTCTCAGTATGAGGACAGGAGAGCTGTCAGTTAATACATGGGAAAACAAAGTAACTTGCATTACTTATTTGAAAAAGTAACTCAGATATTCTGTTGTCATTTTAAAAGTAATGCGTTACTTTACTAATTACTTGAAAAGAGTAATCTGATTAGGTAACTCGAGTTACTTGTAATGCATTACCCCCAACACTGGATATACATCACATGAAAAATGATCGAAACTTCTGTTTCATGCCAACTTTAATGTTAGTTAGCACATGGATTATCATGAACTAATAAGACCTAATTGAAAAGTGTTACCAAAAACCTAAATCAAATGCAGAGGAATGACTTGAGTTCAAAGGAACATACATAATTGTAACAGTCAGACTGCTGCTTTTTTGTGAAGCCTGAAAGGCTGGAGCTCCTGATTGCAGCCTGTTTCCACAGATAGACTCCTCTCCCATTCACATGGACCAACACACACGGCTCTCTGAGACCTCACTGAGACTGCGTCTCATTCATATGACTCCACCTGAGAGACATGCTCGGTGTTTACACAAGATTATATTCCCCATGCTCAACACATATACAAACAGACGCGCACGGCAGCCAATGCGAGCACTAAACAAACAGCCCCTATGCACATAGAGAAGCAGACATATCATTATGCCACATAATAGAGCCGGGCCTTGAATATCAGAAGTCTGTCTGTCTGGGATGTCAATCAAAACACATTACACAAGAGCCGAATGTTTATATACACTCTATAGCATTCTGCTAAAAAGGAAAGATCTGAGATAATTTTATTAAATAAAAAATAAAAAAGATTCAAGTGCTGATTTTATGTGGAATAAACATCTGGCATGGGATATCTGATGCATTTTAGCTACATTGGGCACAAGAACATAAAATATTTCAAAACATAAATTTCATATAGTGATTCAAAAACAAGTGAATCTTGCTCTGTGGCATTTAGACAGGGCCTGTTCCTTAAGTTGCATTTTTTTTATGTTCATCTTTGAAAATGTTTAGTACAGCATAAACTGTTCAAAACATTTTTTAAGAAGTAATTTATTAGGCTAACATTACAAAAAAAATTGTACTGCTTGTTCAAATCGCTTAATTAACATGAGCTAAAGCAACACAATTGCTATACATTTTGTCCTAACATAATTTGATTGTGTTCATTCCACTTAAATATAAGTCAAATTGAAGTTTACTTAATCTGTTTGTGTTGAGATTACATGAATGATTTGTGTTGCATTAACTGAAACTGGGCGGGGCTTGTTAGTTCCCAGCATGCTTTGCATATGGCTAAATCAAGAGAGAGTAAATGTTGTTATTTTATAATTAATGTCTTATTTGATGTATTTTTGAGCAAGATGAGAAAGGGGGAGACTTGATTGTGTTTAATATTCAATTATGTTGGAATTATTAGAAGAATTTAAATTACAGTAAATTATAGGGTTACCATTGTGGAGAAGAGTGGAGCATTTGCTTAGGCTGGACTAAAACAACTGATGTCATTATGGCTTTTCTGAAATGGCTTTTAATTCTTAGCATTTAAGATGCTAATGTGTGCTTTTGCTCGCTAAAAGTTTGTCTATATAAAATTATGTCATGGGAGCCATATAAAATTCACTTTGAGACTATTTAATTGGGTCACTTAAAATGTATTCATCCCATGATGTTGAAGTTACATGAACAAATTATGTTTGGTTAACTTAATTTATTCATGTGGGACCGATGTACACAATTAAATCATGCAAATCCAACACACTTTTTTTTCAGTGAACGAGATTTAAAACCCTTAATGACCACCTCTGACAACATTAATCATAGTCATTAATAATGATAATAACAACAATAATAATATATCCCAATATACACTCACCTAAAGGATTATTAGGAACACCTGTTCAATTTCTCATTAATGCAATTATCTAATCAACCAATCACATGGCAGTTGCTTCAATGCATTTAGGGGTGTGGTCCTGGTCAAGACAATCTCCTGAACTCCAAACTGAATGTCAGAATGGGAAAGAAAGGTGATTTAAGCAATTTTGAGCGTGGCATGGTTGTTGGTGTCAGACGGGCCAGTCTGAGTATTTCACAATCTGCTCAGTTACTGGGATTTTCACGCACAATCATTTCTAGGGTTTACAAAGAATGGTGTGAAAAGGGAAAAATATCCAGTATGCGGCAGTCCTGTGGGCGAAAATGCCTTGTTGATGCTAGAGGTCAGAGGAGAATGGGCCGACTGATTCAAGCTGATAGAAGAGCAACTTTGACTGAAATAACCACTCGTTACAACCAAGGTATGCAGCAAAGCATTTGTGAAGCCACAACACACACAACCTTGAGGCGGATGGGCTACCCTGGTCACGGGCTGGAGCCCTCTCTGGACGCTGGTCAGTGAATGGAGCCATCTCTGGACGCTGGTCAGTGAATGGAGCCATCTCTGGACGCTAGTCAGTGACTGGAGCCATCTCTGGATGCTGGTCAGTGGATGTTGCCTGGTCTGATGAGTCTCAATTTCTGTTGAGACATTCAGATGGTAGAGTCAGAATTTGGCATAAACAGAATGAGAACATGGATCCATCATGCCTTGTTACCACTGTGCAGGCTGGTGGTGGTGGTATAATGGTGTGGGGGATGTTTTCTTGCCACACTTTAGGCCCCTGACCATGTCCATCCCTTTATGACCACCATGTACCCATTCTCTGTTGGCTACTTCCAGCAGGATAATGCACCATGTCACAAAGCTCGAATCATTTCAAATTGGTTTCTTGAACATGACAATGAGTTCACTGTACTAAAATGGCCCCCACAGTCACCAGATCTCAACCCAATAGAGCATCTTTGGGATGTGGTGGAACGGGAGCTTCGTGCCCTGGATGTGCATCCCACAAATCTCCATCAACTGCAAGATGCTATCCTATCAATATGGGCCAACATTTCTAAAGAATGCTTTCAGCACCTTGTTGAATCAATGCCACGTAGAATTAAGGCAGTTCTGAAGGCGAAAGGGGGTCAAACACAGTATTAGTATGGTGTTCCTAATAATCCTTTAGGTGAGTGTATATACCAATAAGCTTTTCATTGTCTTAACCACAAATTAGTGTTCAGCCATTTAGGACTTGGCACACACACACTCCTGGGCAAAGATAAAAAGGGCCAAGCCCAAAATGGTTAAACACTTAGCTTTTCATTGTCTTAAATACAAATTATTGGTCAGGAAATTAGTGAAATTTAAGCAAATGCACTACTTAAAAAGCATTGCTGTCTCAGAAAAACATCAAAAACAAAATTAAGTTTTTGGCAGAATATGGGGAGTTGTGTGGAGTGATGAATCACAGTGAAACATGGTGATGCTCCAGAGCGGTGTCTTCCAAAATCTGCTGAGAAATATAGTAATGAATGCATCTCTACCAGAGTGAAGCATGGAGGAAGAATGTAATTGTGTGGGGAACCTTTTTAGCTGCTGGTATTGGTGAGCTACTTCATTGTAAAAAGTAATTTAATGCTTTGGAGTTCAGGAGAATATTGCAGAATGGCTTGCTTCCCACAATTGAAAAGTTATCTAATGAGGAATGATCAGATGTTATTTTTCAACAAGACAACGCTCCTGTCCACACAACCAAGAAGTGGCTTGAGAACCATCAGGCTCATGTTTTAGGCTGGTCAGGGTCCAGATTTGAACCCTATAGTGAATATTTGAACTTCCATTAAACTCTTTTTAAAGCCATTAACTTTGAGTGGTGGAACCATTTTGGGGTTGGCCCTTTTGTGTGTGTGTGTGTGTGTGTGTGTGTGTGTGTGTGTGTGTGTGTGTGTGTGTACTTAATAAGAATCACAAGCTGAAGTGTTGTAAAATACACGAAAAATGATTGTGAATACAGAAGACTGTTTTTTTTTTGTTGTTGTTGTTTTTAGGCTTTATAGACAGACAGGTTGAGAGTGACTCTTGAAGGACCAACGCCACATCCTCTTATATCACTGTTTGAAGAATTCATCTTCCAGAATCTGGCAGTAAGAGTTTTGGGAGTTCATTTTTTAGTCCATCTCCTATCCTGAAGTCTTTTTTGCATAAATGTATATATTTATAGAAAATACACCAAAATAATAAGAACAACATATTTGAACAGAGAGCTTGTTAACAAATATCTTGTTTCTATGCATTGCCTTAACACAAAAGGTTGATCGTTCTGCTGAAAAAGGACTAAACAGAGCCAAAGAATAGCCAGGATGTTTTCCTCCTACAGAATGGATTAGGCAGGCAGTTCTATACAGGTTTCCAGCAGGCATTAGAACCAGAGCCTGCTCTCCAATAAAGAGAACAAAACATAGCGTGTGTCAGAGTGCTGTCACAGCAGACAAACAGACAGAGGCACAGAGAAAGTTCTTTGTCATTCATCAGAATAGAGAGTCAGCATTGGAAATAAAAAAGTGGGATACTGGTATAGGAGTTGAAAATAATAAAACCTTTCCATGTGTCAAGCTGACATGCTCTCTCTCTCTATTTCATATATACAAACACACACTGGATTATACTGGACAACTGTCGTGCCAAAGAAGCTTTGTTACGTTTTACAGATTCTTCTAAGCCAACAAAACATGTCATGGACATTATGCTAACATTGCCAAGGATGTCTTATTTATTTATTTATTTTGTGGTGCCAAATTGTTAAACTGCTGAGAAAAGTTTAATTAAAATTCTCACAAAACACATTCAACTGTCAAAAATGTATTTGTATTGTCCAACAGAATCCCGTATCTGGTGACTACCACAAATATTGTCTGAGCCGGCATTGAATTTCTAGGATTCTCAGTGTCTCATGCCTCGTCTACGACAAAACAATTTCAGCTCGTTTTTATTTTATTTTTAAAGTCGGGTCAGAATAATGCTGTTTCATCCTGTGATTTTTAAGCACTGCTTAATTAGTCCTCCCTCCCTGCTGCTCCTTGCTCACAGTTAATTAACTTGAAGGCGCGAGTAATTAGCTGCAGACGCTGAGTGATTCACGTGCTGTCCCTCCTATTAAACACCTCGCGAGAGCAGCACAAGTCTTGCACCCATAGCATCAGACCCATCTAATAGAGGAGAATCTGCAACAATACACTGACAATAATGTTGCATGACCATCAACGTCTTGCAGAGTTTAGCTCCAATTTTGCCCAACACACCTGTCTGGACAACACACTCATGTCAATTAGTAACTACCGTATATACCCGTATATAAGACGACCCTGAATATAAGACGACCCCATTTTCCAGACTTATTTTTGGGGAAAAAAAGTTGCTTGCCACCTCCGAATATTGCATTCTGTGACTTTTTGGCAGCTTTGCAATTATTAGATTATTCTGCCTTATTCACGACCATAAGTTTAAAGTTGGTGTCATAACTGTTTTGAACGTGTTAGTTTATTTGACCAACTTTTGAAGCTCTTTTCTCAAAATGATCTCTTGACTTCTCCATGGCGGCACTTTACTGTCACTAATTACGTAGCCTATCGTGTTGGCGCCCTCTACTGTTTCCCCCTGCTTTCTCCCTTTCCTCCCGTGATTTTGTCTATATCCGAATATAAGATGACCCCCCATTTTTCAGCCTATTTTTAGGACACAAACCTAGTCTTATATTCGGGTATATACAGTATTTTACATTTTGACAGATTTGTGAACAATTGTGGATCTTCTCATGCCCCATCGACAATTATGTTTAGGGTTCGACCTCTAAAAATCCAACTCGGACGTTTTAGCTCAAAATACCCCACAGATCATTTTTTATAGCATTTTAAAATTGCCACTCTTTGGGGGTGAGTAAAAACACAGTTTTTGTGTGTGTCCCTTTAAATGCAAATGAGCTGGTGCTCCCGGCCTCTTTCAAAAAGAGGGCTGAGCTTTAATAGCTCATGCAACAATAAAACCGGACAATCTCACGCACTGAAAATGTCAGAAACTGTCAGATACAGTGTTCACTTCGAACCGGAGTCGGACAATGATGCCTACAGAGCCAGAGAATGTATACTGTATGGAGATAGAACAGTATATTTTAATTTAAAGTTATAACTTGACATCCACATCTTGCATTTTTTACACTATTAGTACAAGCCTGTTGTAGCGGACCTTGCCCGAATGATGGCCAAAACTTGAGTTTTATGAAGTTTATTGTTCATCACACAAAAGATGAAGCATCCGTTTTCACTCCAGAAAATCACTGTAAGAGCTGAATAAAACACAGTACAAGAAGAGCGCATTAAAGTCTTATCCATAAATTCTCTTTCTCGCTTTCATTATCATCAACATACACAGCGATTTACACAAAAACACAACAAATATATACAGACCTTACACCTTTTGGGGGGTGCGTAATAAACTGGTAAACTTTATATCTGTTAAAAAAACTCAGATGAACTGTAATAAAGTGCGTGTGCTCTCCCTTTCATTGCTGCCATGATCGGTATTGCTCCGGAGACTATAAATTGGATCACGAACAGTTGGTACTTGAGTAACAACTTTTTGTATTGTCACTTTGTATTGACCCTCGTTCACAAAGCAGTCTGGTGTAAAATGATTCACACAGACATAAACTAATTAGGGGGTGCATTCCCTTCAAAAATAAAACTAATCCACTGCGTCTTCAGCGACTCTGATGTCGGGAGTACATGAAGACTGTTATGTTCACTCTTACATCCAACAACAAAACACCTGATTGTCCGACAGTGTCCGCGGGACGTGGTCTTATTCAAATAGCTGTCGGCTGCAAATTGAAACAGCTCGCTGGGTGACACAGTTTCAGACTCAGACAGCCAATAACAAACTGGTTGCGTGTTTTCTTTTCAGCTTTTCTGAGCTGGAAGACACGGCAGAAACCAAACTAAATTCAAAAAAAGCTAAATTTAATTCAGTGTGCCCTTTAAAAACCTATGTTTCGATACGCATCACATTGTACAAAACCACCACCTCGTAAAATAGTTGCGTTTTCTTATGAGATCAGGTTGGTCTGGAAGTTTCTAGGGCTGCATCCGAATAGGCCCACTTCACGAAAAAGTAGTATGTGAAGTATGACTGAATTCACAGTATTCATAAAACGGGGCAAAACTAGAGATTCTGAAGTGCACATCCCATGGACACTTTACTATCCCATAATGCCACGGAGTTGTGAATGATGTTCTTACACAACATGCCGAGCAGGGCCATAGCGTACGTGTGAGACAGAGACTGTTTGTGTGTAAGAGAGATAATGTTGAGAGAATAGGGTCGTAATGGGGTCTCTATTCTCAGCCTTTGAAAGTAACGCTATGCTGTTACAGCATCAGAGGGTGAAGAGGAAGCAAAGGCTATAATCACTACAATTACCAAAGGCTCTCACCTAGACCAGCACTCCTCAGCTCTCGCTTAAATACAGTCACTCACCACTCACTCTCTCTCTCTCTCTCTCTCTCTCTCTCTGTCTTGTCATTCTGAAACACTCTTTACACACAAATTGAAACTAAAGGTGCCCGTTTCAAGAGTTCACATCTTAAAAAGAGGTTGAAAAAAATAGAGGTTGTCTTACTTAAAACGACCTGCAAAAATTGATAATGGGAATTGATATAAGAAATATTGATAAAAACAAAAAAGAGTTGCCCGCACCATAACATCTCTCTAATCACCTGTATGTACATACATAGTGTTAGATGTTAAATATTTAACTCCAAAATAACGACCAAAAAGGTCTTTTAGTATAAAAATGTGAGTATCAAATATGATAAGGCTTTTGAGGAATGCTTATTTGTACATCTCTTAATCATCAATTTCAATTATATGCTGATTAAATATCTGCCACTTTTCATGCATGTTCTTCATTTATATATATGGCAAAGAATGGGATTGGGATGGACTGCACAGTTGAATTATTGTTACAAAACACACAGACAGTGGTGACTTGAGCAGACAGTTGCATCGATCTTCAGTCTGTTGGAAGATTTCATCACATCTGAAGGGAAAGCACAGTTTGATGGGTGAATGACAGATGATGTGTGAAATGGACTGAGTTTGACATGCTTTCATGGAGATTGCATGAGCTCTGCTGAAGGTGTTCCATGAATTCAAACCAAGTAAACTAAGTAATAAAGTAAGCAAATCCAGTACAAAAAAATCCAGAATACAGTTC
The DNA here is from genome assembly GCA_018749465.1 of Paracanthobrama guichenoti. Classification (NCBI taxonomy): domain Eukaryota; kingdom Metazoa; phylum Chordata; class Actinopteri; order Cypriniformes; family Gobionidae; genus Paracanthobrama; species Paracanthobrama guichenoti. The sequence goes on from CM031943.1 coordinate 39,693,401, forward strand.
CATATGCTGTTCTTCTAACCACTTGGATCCAGTTTCAGACATATTTTTTCCATCTACAGTACTAGGTCAAGGAAAAGCATAGTATCCCTCACAATATAATATTTCACAAACCCGTTATCATCTTTTGAAGGAAAGAGAGAACACTGGAAACAAAGCCTTCTTTCCATGACATTGGAAGGAGATGTATTCTATTGTCCAGTGCTTTATCACGTACACTGTTCTGAACTCAGAAGTTCTACACAAAGAACGAGGGACTCTGAAGGAAAGCTCAGGAAAGGCTTTGAGCGTTCTGTCAGATTTTGAGTGCTTTTTTATGTTTGTTTTGAGATCTATAATGATCTTGATGTTTCTTAAAAGAATAGTTCCCACAACAATACGAATTCACTCACCTTTGTGTTGTTTCATATTGGTTACATTTTCCATGAAACATGAAAGTATACATTTTTGAAGAATTTGTGCATCTTATCTTTTAATGACCAGGGGCTGTCAAACTAAAAATACAGGGAAAAACATCCAACACCAAAACATGGTCCATATATTTTGTGTGCCATAGGATACATTGATTTAATTTACAATTATTTTGTGTGTGTGTGTGTGTGTGTGTGTGTGTGTGTGTGTGTGTGTGTGTGTGTGTGTGTGTGTGTGTGTGTGTGTGTGTCTGTGTGTGTGTGAGTTTGCAAGACATGGTCGCTTCAGACATTCTTCTTGGACATCACGGTCTCACAAATTTGTCACATACTGACGCTTGGTCAGTTCCCTTCGGCATCACTTTTTAACGCACAGGGTACCCTGTTTTTCGACGTGCAGTACTTAATTGATTTCAATGAGAAACCTTTGGCGTCATATAGAGACGCGTTGGGCATGGTTATCTTCATGATGAAATTATATAGGCTGTTGAGTACAAATATTTCAAGTGTTCGGAGGCCAAACGATTGATTTATGTGAAGAAAATCCGATCAGCGTCGAGTCCATCCGCCGAAGATCATGCACACATTCAAAAATTGCCGCTGAAGAAAGGTTACGTCAGCTTTGACAGCATTGGCTCTCATGGGTCTCGTGACCAACTGTGTCATTACGTCAGCTTTGATTGTAAAACGCCATTGGCTCTCATGGGTCTCATGACCGATCGCGTCGTGCTAAAGTGTCGGTGTGTCTTTTGAATGAGATATGACTGAGTGTTTGTGTGCGTTCACAGAGCGGCGGGATCATCATTTCAGCGATTAAAACATTCAAAATCAACTCTGTTCTTCACATAAAGATATCGTATGACTTCAGAAGACTTGGAATGCAACATGAGTTAATACTTTTATACTGTTTTTGGTCAGTTTTTGCAATAAATACCTGTGACTGTACTTTTATTTGCCTGTTATGTGTATTATATTGTTGAGAAGTGGGTAGGTTTAGGGTAGGAGTTGGGTTAGTTTCTCCAAAATATAAAAGTAGCCTATAAATATTTTAAAAAATCATGTCTACTTTTACAAATGCAAAGAAGTAAATGCGTCTTGATCTGAAGCATCGGGCAAACAACTGAAATCAAATGGAGTACCCTCTGCCTCGGAAAACAATGCTAAAGGGGTACCCTGTGCGTTAAAAAATGATGCCGAAGGGTCCTGACCAAGCATCAATATGTGACGAATAGAAGTGAGACCATGTTGTCTTGGAACAGCTATATGGAACAGGAACAGAACAGACCTAAATTTGGCATTATACGATATATGATAATCATCAAATTCAAAAAATGTTGTGTCAGTGTCACTGTTTTGAATTCTGGATGTGAACACAGGCCACATGTAAAATTATGCGTGAATAATAAAAATCTGTTCAATAACACAAAGCCATCGTTCAGCTTTAGAAGATGAGAAATATAGAGTGCCGTTTGCATACTTTTAAAGTCTTTTTTTCTTTCCTTTTTTTTTTTTTTTTTGGTGCTTGACAAGCGTGGTCACCAAAAAACCTTGTTGTTTGAAAAGAGCTGTGTGACAATTTCTGGAAGAAAAATCACCTTTTGTATTCCAAAATATGAATAATATTAATAGCATGCAGGTGAGTAAATAAAGACAAAATTTTCATTTTCCTTGGAATGTTCCTTCCAGTGAGCTCAATCAAGCTTTCCTGAATTTTTCCTTGACATTTAATTCTCTGTATTCTTTTGTTATCCTAAACTTCACCACCTCTTCTCTCATCCTCCCTTTAATCGACCACGCTCACCTTCTCCTCCGCTGTGTCTTGCTCAGTTCACACTTTGTCTCTCCATTATTCTTTCTCCCTTAGCTCTTCTGCCTCTCCAGGTTCACTCTCATATCTTCCAAGGTCTGCAAGCACAATAGCCAAATAACAGATTAGCATTTTCTCCACGATGTGTGTGACATTGTGCGAGAGAAAGAGCGCCGTTTCTCTAGGCCACTAACCTTGCTATACAAGGCTAATTACAGTCTTCACAATTAGCACGCTAATGCTAGTCGCAGCATGAATGTCATTCACCTTTAATAAAGTCCCGGCCTTGCGGCAAACTGCCTGTGAGCCAGTGTATTATCCCATATAATCCATTCAAGCCATTTGAAGCTAATAAGCTTTGGTTTGTGTGAGATTCTATGTAAAAGGGATTTGGTAACCTGGTCAAGCAGGCTTGCCAAGTATACCAGCATAAACCCCCATTACTGGAGGCCCACCAGTCAGTCTCCAAATTCTGAAAAAGCTATGAAAAAGCGCTCCACATATCAAAATTACAATCAAATGAAATTTCTGGGACCATCAGATAAGCAACACAGAAGGAAAAATTGGACTTCCTTTTGTAAGGAGAGATACCGCACGGCACATCACACTCCTAAATGGGACCAGCTTTGACAATGGCATTACAAACTGGATGACAGTTGTGACCTAAACTATGACAGATGGAGGATTGATGGGCAAACCAAGTTATGTCTTGGTCCCTCTGTGTCTTAAACTGATTCAGTTAACCCTCCGTCAGCTGGACATTAGCTCAAAATCAACACACTAGTGTTTTTCCCATACATCACACTTATCTTGAGATTAAATTTGTTGGGTGCTTCATATTTGTGGTAATGTATTTGGATTAAGGCACTTTAAAATTATTTATTTTGGGGTATCTGGTAAATTATTATTTATCAGAATTCAATGGCTCTTCGCCAGAGTTTTGGTTCAAGCAACGCTTTTCAGAATTCAGATAATCATGATTTTTCAGTTTCAGTTTTTTAAAAGGCTATTAACAATATTTTCTTCAGCTGCTGTGGCAACAGGGCCTTTTTATACCCAGAGCTCTCAGCACGATCAATAACATAAACCAATTAACATTCACACAAATTCTACAGAGTTGCTCCAATAACAGCTGCTCCTAAAAATTCAGCTGGACACTTTTTAGATCAATTCTTTGACATGTTCAAGTCATGATAGACAAGAGGCAACAATGAACTAACATTGCCAGTGTTTTGTATTATAATTGTAATTTTTTTTTTTTTATATTATACTTTTAATATTATATATTACTTTAATAATGCTGTTTTGCATACTTTATTTTATAAGTTTATTCAGCAAGGATGCATTAAATTGACAGTAAATATAATTGGCACAAAATATAATTTCAAATTAATGCTGTTCTTGTGAACTTTCTATTTCTATTCTGTCAAACAATCCTGAAAAATAAATGTTTCTTGAGCAGCAAATAAACATATTAGAATGGTTTCTTTATATTTAAACAGTTATTTTAAATTGTAATAATATTTCACAATATTACAGTTTTACTGTATTTTTGATCAAATAAATGCAGCCTTGGTGAGCATAGAGAGACTTTTTCAAAAACGTAAAATAAAATAAAAAAATCTAACTACTGACCACTTGTCGCGAAGGCACTTCACAAAAAAATTCAAAGACTTCTGAATAACAGTTTAATGATCTACAGCAAAAATAGAGCGAGCTTTGGTGAGAACTAAACAAATATTTAATTACTGCAGTAGTCATTTCTCTCTAGAAATAACATCAGAAGTGAAAAATTCATGCTAGATTTTTTTGCTATAAATTATGGACATTATTATAATTATGGGATTTTGCTTTATTTCCAGATTCAAATAGGCTCGTTCTTGCGTACTAGAGCACGTACGCACATGAGCACTCTTCAAAAACGGTGCTTTAAATCTCTTGACAAACTAAAAGACATAAATGACACTTGTACATGAGTGTCGGAACCACTGAATATGGGTGGGACAAAACCCACCCACTTTTTAAGACCAATGATATTGGACCCACTCACTTTTATCGTCTCTAATTCAGCACGTCTGTTTACCTGCCCCAACCGATAAACACTTATTATTAAACATGTTAGACGCTTTATTTTCACTTTTCTAATATTTTCTTCATTTTTATTGAAAATAAATGCCTTTCTGATCTGATATGTGATGGGAAAAGGGAGTAGAGCGAGTTCGTCAAAAGGCGGATTCGAACCTCGGGTTGATTTGCGTCAAAACTTAACACCATGTGTCTTACTCCTACACTATTGCTGCAGTAATTGATTCTGTGTTTTCCGTAGTTTTATCTGACCCAACCAGACGTTTAGGAAACAAGGCGATGTATTTGTACTTAATGTAAATGGCATCTACTCCAGTAAAAATTTTCTGAGAGAGGACCCACCCACATTTTTTTTTTTTGCTTCCGACGCCCATGCATTTGTATGTATTCGAAATAAAAGATATAGATTGTACTAAGTGTCAGCTTGCTTATTTTGCTAAAGATAAGGATTTATTAAGTCCACGTCAAGCAAACAAGAAACTATGCTTCTAACCACAGTTCGAGAGCTGTCGTTCAGACCACACAAGTTTGCGATGCTGTTTGTGAATGTTCATTGGAACTATGGTTTTCAGGAAACACAGACTGGTTGAACTATGTTGATAATGACGGAACTTGCGACCATAGTTGGCTAAAGATGCTTTTGAGAAATACACCCCTGACCAGCAACCACAGAATGTAAAGCACAGGATTGTGGGATATCAAAGGCAGCAAAAGGATACATGTAGTATGCTGCCTTCAAATATGATTCAGATGAAGTTTAGAAGTTTAGAATATGACTAACTGAAGACATAACTGTAGCTCTTCCCATAAATAGACACGGTACTGCCTTGAAAATAAATTCCAGCACAGCACTACCACAACCATAATGAAATGACCCTTTATAATAGATAATGCTTTACAAAGAACGCTGTTAGAGAGCTACATATGGCAATTTATCTGTTCAATAAAGTACCTTACTCGCCCGTTGAGTAATAAAAAAAACGCCATCTCCGTATCGCTTTTACAACCATTCAAATCCCTTAGTTCTAGCTATCTCTGAAATGCCAAGCCAATGTTGATTCTTGTTTTATTACAAGCTCTTTTTGGTTCTCTTTTTGCAGACTCTCTGTTCGATATTTGTTCAAAATGAATGATTCCCTGGAGGTTCGAGATTTAGATGCTCCATGTCAACCTTTCTTTCAACTAACCTATGCCACTCCCACACACACGTCAAAGTAGCCAGAGCAACTTATCTCTATTTACACATATGACCAGAGATGTATGGGCGAGTGATGCATGTGTGCAAATTCCTGCGAAAACCATCCTGTCAGGTCTAAAAATAAGCACTCATTTTGAACAAAAAAAAAAAGTTACATAGTGTACCATTAAGTTATATTATATTTAAAAGTTTTTAGCTACAACATACAACTACATGTATGTCACTTTCAAATTTTATATGGGATTTTAAATGCTGTAGGCTATATAAGCTTGCACCTAACCCAGGTTTCTCACTTTCACCTATCCAAAAGACAAGCTCCAACCCTGATGTGACCTTTATAAAATGCTGGTAACATTAGATGCTGGAAAAAAACACAGGGAAACAAATATTTTGACTGCCCGAGAAACATCACAACTTTGCCTCCCCAGAGTGCAATCTGCTGACAAACAACTGTCAACAACGCTCTCATTTTGCAGAACATTTTAATTAGTCAAGGGCTCTCTGGATGTAAGGAGAAAGTTATGTAAATCTAGCACGACTACAATGCTGTTAAATCAATTTAATTTTGTCAAACAGTGGCACAGCAGCCGTTCCTCTGAGGTCTTGCGTGATCTACCACTGTGTAGGACTCAAAAAACAGCGAGGCCTCGGAGGGACAAATGCAATCACATGCAATCCTAAAGCATCTGAACTTGAATTGCAAAAATTAATTGCTCTCCTCACAGTTTGTATATGAGTGTAACTTTATAATATTGAATTTATAAGTATATTTTACTTGGAATTGTTTATGTTAACAATTATTCTTTGAGTAAGTATCAAAGTCAAGTTTAACCTAACCTAAAAATGAAACCTACTCAGCTTTCTGGTACTGGAGTTCCCATCATGCACTGGGGTATGATTAATTAATAAGGTTACATTGTTTAGTTTTTTTTACTGTTTTGTTGTTGTATTTACACTGTTTTATCATTGCTTTTGTTGTTAGGTTTAGTAACTTGCTGTTTTGTGACATCTGGAGTTAATTCTCAACTCAAAATTTACCATTCATACTCAAAAACTATCCATTGATTGATTGTTACCGTTATTGTGTACCAAGTGAGGTCTCTGTTTGGTTGAGCACCTCATTATACTGTATATTGTGTAGATATATGTTGTCTCACAAAATGTAACAACAAAATGTTGTTTACTTAAATGTTTCGTTCACACTTTATATTAGGTGTCTTTAACTAGTATGTACTTACGCATGTAATTATAGATGTAATTACTGAAAATAATTAAGGTATTTTTTTAAATATAAGTACAATGTAAAAACATGTACGTACACAATAAGTGTTACACAATAAGCATTGTATTAAATTATTAATTTAAATGTTAGTACATAGTAGTTAAAGACACCTTATACACTCACCTAAAGGATTATTAGGAACACCTGTTCAATTTCTCATTAATGCAATCATCTAGTTAACCAATCACATGGCAGTTGCTTCAATGCATTTAGGGGTCCTGGTCAAGACAATCTCCTGAACTCCAAACTGAATGTCAGAATGGGAAAGAAAGGTGATTTAAGCAATTTTTAGCGTGGCATGGTTGTTGGTGCCAGACGGGCCGGTCTGAGTATTTCACAATCTGCTCAGTTACTGGGATTTTCACACACAACAATTTCTAGGGTTTATAAAGAATGGTGTGAAAAGGGAAAAACATCCAGTATGCGGCAGTCCTGTGGGTGAAAATGCCTTGTTGGTGCTAGAAGTCAGAGGTGAATGGGCCGACTGATTCAAGCTGATAGAAGAGCAACTTTGACTGAAATAACCACTCGTTACAACCGAGGTATGCAGCAAAACATTTGTGAAGCCACAACATGCACAACCTTGAGGCGGATGGGCTACAACAGCAGAAGACCCCACCGGGTACAACTCATCTCCACTACAAATAGGAAAAAGAGGCTACAATTTGCACAAGCTCACCAAAATTGGACAGTTGAAGACTGGAAAAATGTTGCCTTGTCTGAAGAGTCTCGATTTCTGTTGAGACATTCAGATGGTAGAGTCAGAATTTGGCATAAACAGAATGAGAACATGGATCCATCATGCCTTGTTACCACTGTGCAGGCTGGTGATGGTGGTGTAATGGTGTGGGGGATGTTTTCTTGGCACACTTTAGGCCCCTTAGTGCCAATTGGCATCGTTTAAATGACACAGCCTACCTGAGCATTGTTTCTGACCATGTCCATCCCTTTATGACCACCATGTACCCATTCTCTGATGGCTACTTCCAGCAGGATAATGCACCATGTCACAAAGCTTGAATCATTTCAAATTGGTTTCTTGAACATGACAATGAGTTCACTGTACTAAAATGGCCCCCACAGTCACCAGATCTCAACCCAGTAGAGCATCTTTGGGATGTGGTGGAACGGGAGCGTGCCCTGGATGTGCATCCCACAAATCTCCATCAACTGCAAGATGCTATCCTATCAATATGGGCCAACATTTCTAAAGAATGCTTTCAGCAGCTTGTTTAAATCAATGCCACATAGAATTAAGGCAGTTCTGAAGGTGAAAGGGGGTCAAACACAGTATTAGTATGGTGTTCCTAATAATCCTTTAGGTGAGTGTATAAAGTGAGTACAATGAAGGAGATTGGTTTAAGCAACAGAAACTTAAAATAATAGGGGTAAACGTACCTATTAAGCTCACCAAAGTCTACATTGAGACATTTTAGTGCACAGGGTATTGGTTTCAGTACAAGAAGTTTTTGTTAAAATAAAATATTAATCTCTCACACAATAATATTTGTTTATTTTAAATGACAAAGGCATTTCAATTAAGATACATCATTAAATGCAAAAAGTCTGGCTGTGCTTAATGGGTACGTTTGTATGAAAAGTTGCGATTTTCTAGACCGATATGGCTAGGGACTCGTTTTCCGTCGGCCTTAGTACACGATGTAACTATACACATCACAACATATAAACAGGAAAATATTGGCGTTATTTTGTCACCTATCGAGCAGTAGGCTAGATGGTGCTGTGAGTCGGCGTGTTAATGTATGACTCATGAAGAACTAACCCATTTATTAATGATTGCTGCATCAGCAACTAATGAAGATTCTACATGATTAATAGATTAAGTAATATATGAATTGCTATTAAATTAAATGTGTCATCATGTATTAATTCCCTAATAACATATTATATTAACTAATAGTGTAAATTAATTACCACAGTGGGTTGAAGCCATGCATTTCAACTTCCAGATGTCTGCTTTAATTAATCATTAGCTAATGATTTGCAAAGGTATCATTATGTTATGACTTTACTTGTTGTGGCACATGACTATTAACTAATTGTTAAGTAATATGTCATTGTGGTTATGACTTTTGAATTAATTTTGAATTAGTTAATAGTGATGTGCCTCAAGTAAAGTCATAGCATAATGATACCTTTGTTAATTTACATTATTAGTTAATATAATATGATGTTATTAGGGAATTAATACATTATAACAATTTAATGATTACTTAATCTATTAAACATATAGAATCTTCATTAGTTGCTGATGCAGTAATCATTAATAAATGTTTTAGTTCTTCATGAGTCATTCATTAACTCATGATTATCTGTGCATTAGTTAAGCATGAATTAATGCATTTTAGTGCATCCGTATTGTAAAGTGTTACCGAATAATTTTATAAAGATTAACTTGAAGTTGACAATCATCAGTTAATATTTAAAATCTGTTTATGAAGTATTTACAATGACGTTCAATGTGGATGAGCTTAAAGGAGCACACTGAGCTTAACTGGAACAGTAAAAAATTTTTTTAAATAATAAATATTAAATTAAATTTAAAAGGACAATTTTGCTAAATAAATAATCTAGGTCATGTATTAAGTTCATACATATTTTAATATGAACAGCTATTATTAGCTATGATCAGCTTAATGGGTACTTGAGCTTAATAGGTACGTTTACCCTACGTCATCTGAACCACATTAATTATCTAATGACTAATTCTCTTTGTTATTTTTACATAATTTATTTAAATAGATTTTACTTAATTGCATTCATGTGAAAACAAAAGAGAAATAAAAGTACATTTTAAGGTTCTTTAGATTAATAAAATCTTCACACAAAGAAAAAAAAAAAAAGTGTTTATTTAAGGACTGTTCACTGAAAGGTTCTTTGGGAACCAAAAATGGTTCTTCTATGGCATCACTGCGAAAACCCCCTTTTGAAAGCGTGAGAACATTCTAGTGATCTAAAGAACCTTCTTCCACTATAACCTTTTGTGCAACGGTAAGTTCCATGAATTTTAAAGGTTCTTCGTGAAATCATAGACGTCAATAAAGAACCTTTGTTTTTAAGAGTGCAGGTCATGCTAACCTTCCAACGCAAATAAACTGAAATCTTTATTGCGGGTTTCTTTGTTTCAGAAGAGACGGGCCAGTCAAAACTCTTTTGCTGCCAGCTCTAACACACCGAGGGTTAATCAATGAGACAGTCGCCTCATGTTTGATGTAAAAAACCTAATTACAAATGACTCGTATTAGTGTCTGACAGGGTCAGCAGGTCTCTCCTCACTTTCCCCCTGTTGCTCACTCTCCAGCTCCACAGATGTTTTCAGGCATATTAAAACAGCATCAGTAAATCTGCCGAATGGCCACCCTCGATCCTGCCGACACCAAGAGTCGTTTCATCACCTCGCCTGTAATGAAACGACAGGCCAGCGGAATCCGCTCAGCACGGCATTAATCAGAGCTTTCCTACTCCATGTGAAATATCAGACCTCTTCTGACAAAGGCCCCCCTCTGCATGAACAAGCCGATCATTATCTGCTCCTGTAGGAAATTAAATACGGGGCCCTCCGTCTGTAATATGCGGATATGCAGATTGGCAGACAGAATGGAGGGACGAAACTGGCCAGCGCCAGGGCGACTTGATTAATATGCGCGGTATGAATACGAAATCAGACAGCATGTCTCATGTTGTTGGGGGTGGTGAGGGTGGCAAGACGACGACACCCACATTAAAATGTCACCACTGTGGCCGCACTCACATGCTGATTCGGATGGAGAAACTAAAAGACTGCCTTTAAAAGGGCACACAGGGGGTGATTAAAAGAGCCTTGTTTTAAAATGACGGCCAGTATTTGGGGTCATGGTGAGATTATTTAACCCCTTTATTGTCTTCAGGCCAATTTTGACCTGTCCTCAAGTACCACTTTTTTGTTGTTTGGAACCAGGCTTTGTGACACTGTAAAAATCGAAGCAACACATTACAATAAGGTCCGATTAGTTGATGTAAATGCATTTACTAACTAAATGAGAAATACATTTCTAATCTTTGTTAACATTAGTTCACACAATTAGTTTTTTGTTAGTTCATGTTTGATCAAGTGCATTAAATAATATTAATAGCTACAGTTTACGGTTTTAATAATGTTTTAGTAAATGATTAATAAATGCTTTAGAAGTATTTTGTCACTGTTAGTTTATGTAGTTAACTAATGTTAACAAATAAAACCTGACTGTAAACTGTTACCAAAATGTTTAATAAAAATAACATTTAAGAAAAAAGTTACATTTTTGGTCTCAAATTTGACCCATGTTTGAGGAACCAGTAATGGTCTTTCACCTTTGACCTTTCAGCACGTTAAAGCACTTTCCTAAACACTTATTAGTACCACAACAAATAGTTTAGTATGGAGGAAAAGATTTATTTTGATGTGCAAAGTGGGTCCATATTGACTGCTGCAGCCACAATGGAGAAATGCACATTAAAATGGCAGCTCTAACGTGTCGACCATTTATTTACTATTAGAATAATACATAATAAGTTGTTGTAAAATATACGAGATATTAACAAAACGGCACACCTTCTTTATTTGTTAAACAACACAAATTGTGCACCAGTGTTCAATTTAAGTGTTCAATGTAATATTAAAGTAAAATTAAATGTTGAAAATGTAATATATAATAATTATCTATTGTAATAAACCATTTACAACCCACTCAAAAAAGTTATTTAGGGAAAATTGTACCCTAAGCATGAATTTATTTGGTTTTCCATCGGTCAAATTTTACACAAACATCACACTAGAATCCAACAGTGATTCTAACTAACACTTTTGAGTTAACTTTACTTAATATCTTAACTTAATTGTAAAAATCTAGTAATCTGGATACTGTTTACATACTATGCCTTGTCAAGCAAAAAACAAACAAAAAAACCTCACCAATATGGTGATCAGTATCCCCTTTTGGTTGGGACACTTGGAACATTAATATTATTGTAATTTTCCTTACTGCAGCGATGCAACAAGAAATCACAGTTATATGGTTTCAAAGGAAGACAAGTAATAAATAGGTTGCTTTTAAAAGTTGACCTAGCTTCTGACTGAATAATTAACTATAGTTAATGATTTAGTCAGAAATTAGGTCACCTTTTAAAAGCAACCTATGTAATACTTCCTTAATATTGTATGATGATCTTTTACAATTTTATTGCTAACACTTACATCATAAACACCTTGCATAACATTTCATTGGGTTTATATATGCCCTCTATATTTGTAACAATATCTTGCAGTTGATCATAATTGAGTCACACACAGACTTCAACATTCAGCATGCAAAACACAACAATGGTAACAAAAATGGCAGCTATACTAAGTCAAGAGTAAATCTATCTAGTTACTAGAACACTTGTGTACGTGAACTATACTAACTAGGGGTGTAACGATATATCGTTAAAAGATATATCGCGATATAAAAATGTGACGATATGTATCGTTGACGGAAACGATATGATTCGCGATATAGAGTTGTTTTATCCAAGGCTCAACTTGCTGTAGTAGGCCTATTTATAAGGAATAATTCACCCATACACAAATTTACAAATGTACCACAAATGTAAATTCTGTCATCATGTACTCACCATCAAGTCGTTTTTCGTTTGACTTCCAAACACAAACGAAGATATTCTTTATGAAACCCGAGGGAATTCTGTCCCTCCATTTGTGGTCCATTCCTCTCAAACTTAAAAGATCCAGAAATGTCATAAAGGCATCATAAAAAGAACTAATGGAGTGGTCGAATGGTTTATGATGAACAGATTTACCACAACGCGCATACTGTAGTAAACACGGACGTTCAAATGATTGCGTGGCGCGCGAAAACAACATGAGAGTGAGTAAATGCAGAATTCAAATTCTTTGATGAGCTAAACATTTACAGCTTGAGAGTCATTTTGACACACTTTCTTGCTATTGGAACTGTGATTGATTGCTTTGATCTTCTGAAGTGCACGCGCTGCCGGAACGGCACTCTTCAAACATCATTTAAATCATCAGATCACATTTAGTTTTGGTAGTATGATTATGCAAAGCATTTTAGATGGTTATTCTTATATGTATAGTGCATTAATAGCGGGAGAGGCGGGACATAGCGAGCACGGGAGAGAATGCTGCCTGCATTGAAAGCGCGAGTAACGCGTGAGGGGAAAAAATGAAAGTTTACGGAGTTTCAGTGAGATTATTACATTAAATGATTATATATAATGTTGAATATAATGTATAATAATGCAATGGGGGAATATTTGTGGGTCCTGATAATAATACACTAATAATAATATTATTATTTAAGTAATAGTAAAAAAAGTAAAAAAAAAAACTCTTCTTTATTTTGGCTTAAAATATCGGGATACATATTGTATCGTGAGTTATATCGAATCGTGACACGAGTGTATCCTTACACCCCTAATACTAACTAAGCATTTGTTAGTACAACATAATATTCCTATTTCACTTTACTTGTTTTTAAGGCAATTCGGTTTGGATGTTTGTTTGTTTTTTTGTTTGTTTTTTTTTAAGTATGTCTAACTAATTAGATTTTACAGAGTAGGTGCCGTTAAAACAACATGCAAGAGCTTGAGGAGTGAACAGTGTCCATCAGGAAAAGACAGGCAGTAACAAACCAGAAAATAATTCGGCATAACAATTGAATCCTCATAGTGATGTGCAAATCTGAAATAAAAAAAAATGCTTGTAGAAAAAAAACCAAAAGATAAAGATAAAAAAAAGATACATTCATGACACATCTCTTGTTTTTCTCTTCTGCACTCTCACATTGGGAGAGGGGAGCCACAGTGATTTTGTATGAGAGGCCATTTCTCTTGTATTGTTATTAATAAGGACCTGCACTGACACCTTCGCCAGACCTGATTGTGGGGCTCATCTGCATTGTATAGAGAAATAGGGGGGATTCTGCAATATTACCAAAGCTGTAATTTCCTGCAATATCATTTTGCATTCGTCCTCTTTTCTAGTCTTTTTCCACCACTTCTCTTCTGGCCATTTCTACCCTGTTGGAGTGTAATTAAGAGTCCTGACCCCGTGACCTCCTGGTTTTAACGAGCCATTTGGAAAAAATGGAACCACCCCCCCCCACACACCCCATCTCTCCCGCTCTCTCGGGGGTTCAGCAATAGAATAACATGATTAATCCAGTAATTGTATGGCAGGCAGTAGTGTATTTCTCTTTCTGAGTGCTGGTTTTTCTCTTTCTGAGAGGGTGATTACCTGAGGAAGGGATGTCCCATGTTATGAGCTCTTCTGAACAAACTATCCGCAGGGGGCACGATTATATTATGCCAGCTCATACTCAAGTCACAAAACTCACAAATGGAGAAAAGCATAAGAAAAGCATAGAGGAAAGTACTACATACTTATTTTAGTAATTACAATAACTGGGTAATAAAGGTACTAGTCCTAACCCTACCCCTAAGCCTAATCTTAACCCATATTATTCATAATATATGGGTTAAGATTATTATAAGAATATTATTGGCATAATATTATACCTCATATTATTAAGTACTTTCTTGGTAAGTACACTGAAAGTACATTGAAAGTACACATTCTGTAAAATAAAGTGTAACCGTAAAGACATATGGAGAACAAATTTATACAGGCCTATTAAAACCCAATTGTATAACATAAATGAAAATTATATTATCATTTAATCACCCTTACTGTTGATCAATAAAAGACACATTTTGAAGACTCTTCCATGCATTTATAAAGAATGGAGAATCAAACCTACTATAAAAGTATCATTGTAACACTTTCACAATAAGGTCTCATTAGTTAAAATATTTTTAAAGCTTGTGATTTGAATAATGTATTATTAAATTAACAAAAATGAATAAATGCTATAGAAGTATTGTTCATTGTTAGTTCATGTTAAGTAAAGGCATGTTCACACCAAAGACTATAACAATAACAATATAGTTCTGATATAAAGGAAATATAAAGGAATAGCAGAATCCACACCACAATCATAACGATAATGACAGAGAGGAACGATATCGTTGGAATCACTTTCAGAAAGATTTTTTTTCTAGCTGATAAACGATAAAAACAATGACAGCCAATCAGAATCCATCCTGCTTTAAAGCGCTCAAGCATTTAAATCGACAGACGACAAAACTGCAGCTCACACTTAGAATAAACAGAACAATATCTTCCACTGGTGTGGATGCAAATATAGTTGTCATTATAGTTCCCTTTCGATATGAGTCACTCGTATTGTGTCAGTGTTTTCTGATGCTTATGGGCAAAATATTTTCTCAGAATACTGAAGCCTGATTGGTTCACCTCTGTGCACCTGCACAGACAAATGGCTTTTCAGCCCGCCAAAACAGGCGGGGCCGACCTCCTATTTAAGTTGCGCTAAAAGCCATTTTAGTCAAAAGTTTTCTCTGAATGTTTGGCTCCAAAGAGAAAAAAGAAGCCTTTTGATTGCCGTAGAACAAGCCTTAAGCAGTGGATTAACACTGCTTCACAGCTGCAGCTGATTCAGCACTTCTCCCCAGCAGCCATCCGGCGAACTCTCAAAAGAGCACATTTTCTCATCTAAAAGAGCAAATTCAAGCGGTGTTTGTTGCAAAATGCTCCCCTGCACCCCTTGGATGAGCACACAGAGTGCATCGCTTGCCTGGGACGCCCATGCCGAGGCTGCACTCACAGGGACCATCTGCTCTCACTGCAAGAGCATTAGTCTTTCTTTAAAGAGAGCTATCTTTCCACACATGCTCTCCCATTATCCCGTTATTCTTCCATCACCTTGTGGTGCCACCAAGTCATCGTTGACTCAGCAGCACACCAAGCCAGCTCCCGCACCTGCTTAGCCCCAGGTCATACAAGGCAGAACCTGAGGTGAAGCAGCTCTTCCACCCAGCTAAGTGTTACCCATTTCCCAGGCATCAGGGACCCAGCCCTAAGCTAGAGCTTGACCATGTGATCACCTCCCAACCCAGTGTTTAGCTCCAGGAGTTTTTATTTTCGGTACTGGGTCCGCCCAACCAGTAGTATGCGCACCCAGACCACCTTCCTCTGTTATAGCGAACCAAATAAAAAATATATTAGGCTTGGTTTCCAGAAGGATAGTAGTTGTGACAGACACATCCAAGATGCCTTGGGGCACCTTTTGCAATGGCAGGCCGGCCTTTGGCTCCTGGACAAAGCCAATGACGAACTGGCACATCAACTCTTAGAGATGATGGCAGTGCTTCTGGCCTTCAGAGAGTTCCCTTCAGAGCTCAGGGGACACCATGTCCTAGTACGATCAGACAACATGACAATGACAGTGGTAGCCTATATAAATTACCAAGGGGGTCTCAGGTCTCGTCCACTAAACAAGCTGCTGCAACGCCTCCTTCTATGGGTGCAGTGCAACCTCCGCTCAGTGAGAGCGGTCCATGTATTGGGCCCCATGAACATGGGAGCAGATATGCTGTTCTGGAATGGACCACCTTTGGGGTGAGGGGAGACTCCACCCCCAAACGGTTCTCATGATCTGGAGCATTTACGGGCAAGCGGAGGTGGACCTCTTTGCATTGAAAGAGAATGCACACTTCCCAATGTTCTTTTGAAAAGGAGAAGCCCACAGGCGACCTTTGCATCTATGGCCTTTTGACGGAAGCCTTCACATCTTTTCTAAGAGGTCATGAATACGATCTCTGAGGCTAGGGCACCGACTACCAGGCGCCTTTATACCCAAAAATTGTCTATTTTCTCCAGCTTCTGTTCAGCCTGGGTTGTAGACTCCTTCTCTTGTGAGATCGCTCATGTTCTCGCATTCCTACAGGAACTGTAGGATGGCGGACGCAGCCCTTCCATGCTTAAGGTATACATGGCTGCTATCACAGCGTACCATGCTCCTATTACTGGCCAGTCAGTTGGGAAATAAGAACTGGTGGTCAGATTTCTCAGAGGGGCCAGGGTTGAACCCACTTTGCCCCAACACGATCCCATCCTGGGACCTATCCATTGTCCTGAGAGCACTTTGTGGCACTGTTGAGCCACTGACGATAGTCAACCTTTGGACTTTCTCACTAAAGACCGCCCTTCAGCTGGCTCTAGCATCGGTCAAGTGAGTTGGTGATCTGCAGGCTCTTTCAGTGGACGCTTCCTGCCTTGAGTTTGGATCAAACAACAGCAAAGTTGTCCTTATGCCACAGAGCCTATGTGCCTACGGTGTTTTCCACACCCTTTAGGACACAAGTCATTTCACTTCCGGCTCTCCCCTCTACTGTGAGTGAACAGATGCCACACCCACTTTGCCCAGTTTGGGCCCATAATGTGTATGTCGAGCTCTCCAGCCAGTTCAGGCAACCAGAGCAGCTATTTGTATGCTTTGGAGGCCACTTTAAGGGGCTGCCATACGAAGCAGAGACTATCCCGCTGGATAGTGGATGCAATAGTGCTAGCTTACAACTCCTTGGACTTGCAGAGCCCTATTGGAGTGAGGGCCCACTCTTCTGAAGGTATGGCCTCCTTGTGGGCTTGAGGAAGCATAGAGGAAAATAAATACGGTATCACTTTATTTTACAGTCCTGTTTCGCATGTACATACTATATACTTATTTTAGTAATTACAATAACTGGGTAATAAAGGTACTAGTCCTAACCCTACCCCTAAGCCTAATCTTAACCCATGTAATTACCTCATATTACACTCTAAAAAATGCTGGGTTAAAAACAACTCAAGTTGGGTTGCAAATGGACTAACCCAGCGATTGGGTTGTTTTAACCCAGTAAATGGGTTGTTTTAACCCAGCGGTTGGGTTAAATGTTTGCTTAAAACAACCCAATCGCTGGGTTAGTCCATTTTCAACCCAACTTGGGTTGTTTTTAACCCAGCATTTTTTTGAGTGTATTAAGTACTTTCTTGGTAAGTACACTGAAAGTACATTGAAAGTACACATTCTGTAAATAAAGTGTAACCGTAAATACATATGGAGAACAAATTTATACAGGCCTATTAAAACCCAATTGTATAACAAATGAAAATTCTACAAACCAGATTCCAAAAAAGTTGGGACACTGTACAAATTGTGAATAAAAAAGGAATGCAATAATTTACAAATCTCATAAACTTATATTTTATTCACAATAGGATATAGATAACATATCAAATGTTGAAAGTGAGACATTTTGAAATGTCATACCAAATATTGGCTCATTTTGGATTTCATGAAAGCTACACATTTCAAAAAAGTTGGGACAGGTAGCAATAAGAGGCCGGAAAAGTTAAATGAACATAATATGTTTTTATAAGGAACAGCTGGAGGACGTCTGGGGACTGAGGAGACAAGTTAATCAAGTTTAGGAATAGGAATGTTGTCCCATTCTTGTCTAATACAGGCTTCTAGTTGCTCAACTGTCTTAGGTCTTCTTTGTCGCATCTTCCTCTTTATGATGAGCCAAATGTTTTCTATGGGTGAAAGATCTGGACTGCAGGCTGGCCATTTCAGTACCCGGATCCTTCTTCTACGCAGCCATGATGTTGTAATTGATGCAGTATGTGGTCTGGCATTGTCATGTTGGAAAATGCAAGGTCTTCCCTGAAAGAGACGACGTCTGGATGGGAGCATATGTTGTTCTAGAACTTGGATATACCTTTCAGCATTGATGGTGCCTTTCCAGATGTGTAAGCTGCCCATGCCACACGCACTCATGCAACCCCATCCCATCAGAGATGCAGGCTTCTGAACTGAGTGCTGATAACAACTTGGGTTGTCCTTGTCCTCTTTAGTCTGGATGACATGGCATCCCAGTTTTCCAAAAGAACTTCAAATTTTGATTAATCTGACCACAGAACAGTTTTCCACTTTGCCACAGTCCATTTTAAATGAGCCTTGGCCCAGAGAAAACGCCTGCGCTTCTGGATCATGTTTAGATATGGCTTCTTTTTTGACCTATAGAGTTTTAGCCGGCAATGGCGAATGGCACGGTGGATTGTGTTCACCGACAATGTTTTCTGGAAGTATTCCTGAGCCCATGTTGTGATTTCCATTACAGTAGCATTCCTGTATGTGATGCAGTGCCGTCTAAGGGCCCGAAGATCACGGGCATCCAGTATGGTTTTCGGCCTTGACCCCTTACGCACAGAGATTGTTCCAGATTCTCTGAATCTTTGGATGATATTATGCACTGTAGATGATGAGAACTTCAAACTCTTTGCAATTTTTCTCTGAGAAACTCCTTTCTGATATTGCTCCACTATTTTTGGCCGCAGCATTGGGGGAATTGGTGATCCTCTGCCCATCTTGACTTCTGAGAGACACTGCCACTCTGAGAGGCTCTTTTTATACCCAATCATGTTGCCAATTGACCTAATAAGTTGCAAATTGGTCCTCCAGCTGTTCCTTATATGTACATTTAACATTTCCGGCCTCTTATTGCTACCTGTCCCAACTTTTTTGGAATGTGTAGCTCTCATGAAATCCAAAATGAGCCAATATTTGGCATGACATTTCAAAATGTCTCACTTTCAACATTTGATATGTTATCTATATTCTATTGTGAATAAAATATAAGTTCATAAGATTTGTAAATTATAGCATTCCTTTTTTATTCACAATTTGTACAGTGTCCCAACTTTTTTGGAATCGGGTTTGTATTATCATTTAATCACCCTTATTGTTGAGCAACAAAAAGATGCTCTTCCATGCATTTATAAAGAATGGAGAATCAAACCTACTATAAAAGTATCATTGTAACACTTTACAATAAGGTCTCATTAGTTAACAATATATTTCAACGCTTCCTGGACTAGCGGAGTGTCCATTGCCGACATCTGTGCGGCAGCGGCGGCTGGTCACTGTCCACCTGATTCTACAGCCTAGACGTCCCTACTCTTCAAGCACAGATTTTGTCTGCTTAGTCACTCCCCAATCTCTAGGGTATTTCCTAATGGCGGCATGCCCCACGGGCTCTGGTTCCGGGCCATCCAGAGACAGGATGAATGAGCATTGTGTAGCTTGACTAAAATTGCTTACTACTGTTAAGAAATGAAACCTTAAGGTAAAGTGATACCAGGAACATATACTTCTGAAACCGCTTGGTAGTTTTATATTAATCTAGTGACTGTGATTGAATTTTCATTTTTGGGTGAACTAAACTTTTACTTCTAATATTGTAATTCATCTGAACTAAAAACATATTATAATAAATCTGGAACTTGTTTTTCTTAAAAACAACCTTTTACTTTTTAATATTTTATACACAAGTGCACATAAATATTTCTTGAAAAAAAAATCTTCCTACACAATCAACTAATTTAGCATGAAATCCCCACTTTTAAAGAATAACGAGTGCCGCCCGTCTTCTGACAGTGCTGTGTTAGGACACCGGAGGCTGGCGTCAGGCAGAGTAAGCTGAGCAAGCAGCAGTGCGGAAGAAAGCCTCGCTGGCATTCTGTGTTTTTTAAAAAGGGATCGAGGCAGAGACAACACGCTGACACCTCACACGTCAATGCCAAGAACACGCACAAACTCTCTGTTCCTTTGCCCGTCTCTTGCAAAACTAGCTATTGTTTAGATGAAGCACAGTAGCGTCACTGATGTTACCCACATTTTTGACTTGTGAAAAACCCTTGAGAATATAACTTTTTTAAAACATTTCTAAAACTGGTTACACTTATTATCTACACTACTGCTTAAAACTTTTTGAAAGAAGTTATTACTTTTATTCAGCAAGGATGCATGAAATTGATCAAAAGAGACATTAAAGACATTTATAATGTTACAACATATTTTTATTTCAAATAAATGCTGTTTGTGTGAACTTACTATTAATCAAAGAATCCAATTTTTTTATCATGATTCCCACAACAATATAAGAAGGACAACTGTTTTCAACAATGATAATAATAATAAATGTTTCTTGAGCAGTAAATCTATCTTCATCTATATTTATAGCAGAGTCATCGTTATGGCAACTGTCAACAGCATTTAACCCCATCTGTTATCTCATTTAACTCTTTGATGTGTGAATCCTGCTTTGTCTTTCACAGTCCTCGAGTGACCAGCCTTCCTCCCATCCAACACAATGTGCTATAGACGCTTACAGTCAGGACTCCCTATAATGAGCATGCTTGTTTGCCTGTGATAAGGGCCAGGCAGTGATCTAGTGGGAACAGTTGTGGATGTGTGTATGTCTGTATGGGTTAGGGGTAGCACTGTCGCTTCACAGCAAGAAGGTCCCCAGTTTGAGTGTGTGTGTTCATGTTTTTCTATCCTGGTGGGGACTTCAACCTAAATGCAAACTGACTCATGGGGACTCGTGTCACCGTTGGGACCTAAAACAAGCTAATAAATAATAAAGAATGTGTTTTTTTGAAAATACAGAAAGTTTTGTGTGATGGGTAGGTTTAGGGGTAGAGTTAAGCCCTGTTTCCACCGGAACAGTTTGTCCCAGGAACTTTTTTCCCCCTAGACCTGCTGCCGTCTGCATTTCCATCACGGTCCAAAGTACAGTAAAGATTAGTCCGGTGACGTAGGACTGCACGCAACTTTCCAGAGCCCACTGGATTTCGTCCTCCGCATATAAGCTTAATAAAGCCTGAACCTCGCTGTCGGTCCATATTTTTTAAACTTCATTGTTGATTCGAATAGCAAACGACTCTTACTGCAAGCACTGCAACAGACTTTTAGGTTGAAATAAAATGCTGCGTGAGCTCAACCAATCAGCATGTTCAGCGCCTAAGTCCCACCCCCGAAAGTTCCTGAAGGTAGTACTTTGAAAAAGTACTACCTCACAAGCAGGGCCGTTTTGAGGGGGAATTTTTCACCCGGAACTTCATTTTGACCCTGAGCCCTGCGGTCGAAACACACCGAGTACCACCCCAAAGTCCCTCATTCCTGGGGAACGTTCCTGCGGTGGAAATGTGGCTTTAGTGTAGGGGGATAGAATATACAGTTTGTACAGTATAAAAACCATTACGTCTATAGAGAGTCCCCACAAAGATAGGAAACCAGACGTGTGTGTGTGTGTGTGTGAGAGAGAGAGAGAGAGAGAGAGAGAGAGAGAGAGAGAGAGAGAGAGAGAGAGAGAGAGAGTCCTGTGCCATGCATGGGGAGGGTTGGGAAACGACCTGGCGACCTACCCCAGAAAAATCATCACCAAGAAAATTGATGGACAGTCTCTCACGTATATAGCAACAAATGGCCATAGAATCACCAAGAGTCGAAAATGACTGAAATGGTTAATGAATGATGATATTTATACATCAGACATAAAATTATGACCACTGACAGGTGAAGTGAATAACACTGATTATCTCTTCATCACGGCACCTGTTAGTGGGCAGGATATATTAGACAGCAAGTGAACATTTTGTCCTCAAAGTTGATGTGTTAGAACATTAGTTACATCAGGAAAAATGGGCAAGTGTAAGGATTTGAGTGAGTTTGACAAGGGCCAAATTGTGATGGTTAGATGACTGGGTCAGAATCTATCAAAAGTGGTCCAAGGAGGGAACAGTGGTGAACCGGCAACAGGGTCATGGGCAGTCAAGGCTCATTGATGCACGTGGGGAGTGAAGGCTGGCCCGTGTGGTCCGATCAAACAGACAAGCTACTGTAGCTCAAATTGCTCAAGAAGTTAATGCTGGTTCTGATAGAAAGGTGTCAGAATACACAGTGCATCTCAGTTTGTTGTGTATGGGGATGCATAGCCGGTCAGGGTGCCCATGCTGACCCCTGTCCACTGCCCGAAAGTGCCAACAGTGGGCACGTGAGCATCAGAACTGGACCACAGAGCAATGGAAGAAGGTGGCCTGGTCTGATGAATCACTTTTTCTTTTACATCACATGTTGCTTACCTGGGGAACACATGGCACCAGGATGCACTATGGGAAGAAGGCAAGCCGGCGGAGGCAGTGTGATGCTTTGGGAAATGTTCTGCTGGGAAACCTTGGGTCCGTCCATCCATGTGGATGTTACTTTGACACGTACCACCTACCTAAGCATTGTTGCAGATCATGTACACCCTTTCATGGAAACGGTATTCCCTGGTGGCTGTGGCCTCTTTCAGCAGGATAATGCACCCTGCCACAAATCAAAAATGGTTCAGGAATGGTTTGAGGAGCACAACAACGAGTTTGAGGTGTTGACTTGGCCTCCAAATTCCCCAGATCTCAATCCAATCAAGCGTCTGTGGGATGTGCTGAACAAACAAGTCAGATCCATGGAGGCCCCACCTTGCAACTTGCAGGACTTAAAGGATCTGCTGCTAACATCTTGGTGCCAGATACCACAGCACACCTTCAGGGGTCTAGTGGAGTCCATGCCTCGACGGGTCAGGGCTGTTTTGGCAGCAAAAGGGGGACCAACACAATATTAGGAATGGTCATATTGTTATGCCTGATCAGTGTATATATATATATATATATATATATATATATATATATATATATATATATATATATATATATATATATATATACATATATATATATACACTCACCTAAAGGATTATTAGGAACACCATACTAATATTGTGTTTGACCCGCTTTCGCCTTCAGAACTGCCTTAATTCTACGTGGCATTGATTCAACAAGGTGCTGAAAGCATTCTTTAGAAATGTTGGCCCATATTGATAGGATAGCATCTTGCAGTTGATGGAGATTTGTGGGATGCACAAAGCTCCTGTTCCACCACATCCCAAAGATGCTCTATTGGGTTGAGATCTGGTGACTGTGGGGGCCATTTTAGTACAGTGATCTCATTGTTATGTTCAAGAAACCAATTTGAAATGATTTGAGCTTTGTGACATGGTGCATTATCCTGCTGGAAGTAGCCATCAACCATTGGCCTAAAGTGTGCCAAGAAAACATCCCCCACACCATTACACCACCACCACTCTTCTGCTGTTGTAGTCCATCCACCTCAAGATTGTGCGTGTTGTGGCTTCACAAATGCTTTGCTGCATACCTCGGTTGTAACGAGTGGTTATTTCAGTCAAAGTTGCTCTTCTATCAGCTTGAATCAGTCGGCCCATTCTCCTCTGACCTCTAGCATCAACAAGGCATTTTCGCCCACAGGACTGCCGCATACTGGATGTTTTTCCCTTTTCACACCATTCTTTGTAAACCCTAGAAATGGTTGTGCGTGAAAATCCCAGTAACTGAGCAGATTGTGAAATACTCAGACCGGCCCGTCTGGCACCAACAACCATGCCACGCTCAAAATTGCTTAAATCACCTTTCTTTCCCATTCTGACATTCAGTTTGGAGTTCAGGAGATTGTCTTGACCAGGACCACACCCCTAAATGCATTGAAGCAACTGCCATGTGATTGGTTGATTAGATAATTGCATTAATGAGAAATTGAACAGGTGTTCCTAATAATCCTTTAGGTGTATATATATAGTGTATATATATATATATATATATATATATATATATATATATAGCCAGCCATATCTACCTGTAGCTCCTAACAATATTAAAAAGTAATATTTTATAATTTTGCAAAGTATCAACCAATACATATCCATAATTTAAAATAATAATAATAATAATAATAATAATAATAATAAAAATAATGATAAAAATATTCTGTATAGGAACAGGCAACAGTTTTGAGCTACAGGTACAGGTGGTTAATGTGCAATTACTGAGAAAATATTCATTCATCTTAAGCAAACTATGACGGTCCTCTCAACTCCTTAGTGCTCCAGAAAATGAAAAAAAAAATGCATTTGCCATTTTTCCTTTTCTGTGATGTGAGGTACTCTTTCTCTCTCCTTCTGCATCAGACACAACGGTCCTCTTTTCTGAAGGCTACTTGAGTCTGAATGCACTGTTATTATAGGCATTATATGAAATTGGGTGTTTTATGTGAAGGCGGATTATGGATCAATAACGGTGTTGGATGTGGTTGGGATAACTGGCCACTGTCACTTCTGCTCTATTGCTGCTGTCAGGGCTGATTTATAAAGTATGTGTGTTTGTGTGTGTCCTGCTTCTTTCATTTATTCCACATCACTCACTTGAATAGTTGTTGCAGTGTGTCTCAGTTTGCTCTGGAAAAAAAACCTGATTTACGCGACATAAATGCACCCACACGAGAGGGGACAATCTACATGTGCTTATAGAGGTAAGGAGAGTGATTGCCCATGTTTGTGTGTGTGTGTGTGTGTGTGTGTGTGTGTGTGTGTGTGTGTGTGTGTGTGTGTGTGTGTGTGTGTGTGTGTGTGTGTGTGTGTGTGTGTGTGAGGAAACATGAAAGTGAGTTTATACCCAGAATTTCTACAGTCCTACAGGAGACCACTCACATTACAAAACACATTTGGAAACTGAAAATAAATTATGTCATGGAAATTCAGTTTTATATTTGAATGCCATAGAATTTCAGCATAACCCAAATCCTAGAATGCATACATACATTTTTCCCCAATAGACATTCCTGATAATGAGAACTAATTGTATTCACATATACTTAAAGAGAGTTTAATACCCCTAGTATTCATGTGTTCATATATTTCCTGTGGAATTACATTGATATTTGCCTATTATCTATATGAAATATGTTTAGATTTATATTCAGCAAGTGAGCAACTTGTAATAGTACAGATTCTTCTATCCAAAGCCATTTACAGTATATGATACGATACTTATATCACATCACAGGTTAAAAGGATATTATAGTTTCTTAATAATATTTTTATTTTTACAACAAAATGTTTTAAAAAACATAACAAAAAAACTGCTAAAATGTCCAAACATCTCAGTAAAATGTCACGATGACCTGTGTATTTAGTTCAAGAGTTTCCGCGAACGTGGATCTGTGTCTGTGTGAATGAGTTAAGAGCAGACTGTGTAAGAGAGATGATGCTAAACTACTGTTAGAAAGTGTCAATACATTAAAGACATTTAAATAAGACTTGAAATAGTGTGAAATGAAAGCCCGTCTCCTTCCAGGAGGAGCTCTGCCCCCCAGTGGCACAAACAGACAAAGCTAAACTCCAGGTCTATGAGGAGTTCATCCTACCAGTGAAAATGCTTGTTTAGAGAGGGAAAAAATAAGAGAGGATATTTTCATAAGCATCTAAAACTCTGTTTGTTATGATGGCAAAGTTTAGAATATTTCTTGATATTAACAGATTTAAACTGTTAGACGACGTCTTGTTTTAGTTAGAGACCAAAAACACAAGCTTTATTCACCATGATGAATAGGGAAGATATCTGCAGCCCCTTTACACCATTACAAACAGGTTTATGTTCTATTATTATCCCTACAGCAAATCAATGAATGCTTCTGTTTTCAGAGGTTTTTATAATATAAATGTTGTGTTACAATGTAAGCCATTATGAAATCATGGATCATTCATTTAAATATATTACTAACAACAGCAACGATACCACTTAAAAAGCACGATTGCTTAAATGTTAACATTTGTATTTTTATCTTGTTTTTTCAGCATTTATATTAAAAAAATCCCCTTAAATACAGCCTGAATTTATCAATTAAAATGCAAGAATGAACGAAAAGGGAAGTTGTTGTGGCTTCTGGAAAGAGCAGTGCATAAATTGCAGCTGAAATAAAGGGGAAGGCTCCTCTCTCTGGCTATGTCACTTTTACATAAGACCAAAATATAGGGGAACAATAGCAGCAATTCTCCTCTGAGTATATCGAGCCTGGATGCCGCTTCCCTTTCGTTTCAGTCACACAAGTAGGAAACAACTAAATTATATGGCACACGAGGACAGTAGCGCCCATAATTTCAGGATCGACAAACCCTGCAATAGAATTACCCAAATTACCAGCACATGAACAGTGTGAAGTGGCATAATCCTTTGATGTTACTGACACTGCTGACTGCACAAACGTCCAACTGCCCTGCTCTCTCTCTCTCTCCCCTTCCTCTCTCGCTCACTCTCTCTGTGCTGAACTGGTATCATCACCTCACTCTCTCATTTTACATCCTTCTGCATCCATATTTTAATAACAGAAGGCGAATACCAAATGATCCAGCTATTTTATGATAACATTAAGAAGTCATTTATATTATTAGAAGTCAGTCAAGATGGGTTAGATTGAAGTAAGATTAGACCTTGGCAGTGCTGAGCAGATTACTTACGAATTATAGTCAGTAACTGCATGATTACAAATTAAATGACGGAAATTGTAGTTAGTAATGTAATCTGGATTACTCATTTTAGGTAATGTATTCTGACTACTTTTTGAATACTTTTAGATTACTTTTGACCTAACTCGTTTATCACTTATATTTGAATGGGATTATTGTGTACCATATTGATAGTGTGTGTATATATATATATATATATATATATATATATATATATATATATATATATATATATATATATATATATATATATATATATATATATATATATTTTTTTTTTTTTTTACCAGCATGTCAATGTGACCACACCAGAGAACTGTGAACATGCAAGTGTGTTGCTAAATTATTGAAAAATTTACTTAAAATCTCAGGGGCCAAAGGGGTTTCCTGAATCCCTGCATTACATGAACAAACAATAATAAACATGAAAACAACGATGTCATTGCAGGTTTCCAGGTTTGTTGTCCAGATCAATAATTAGTGAAGTTCACTGAATATGATGAAGACACATCAGCAGTGTTTAGTATTTATTCATCTCATACAATGAAAGGCGCTTTTGTCCCCAAATTAACAAGTATCACAGATTTATTTACATGGCCATTCTATGTATTGTGAATATAGTCAAAACTAAACGGTATGACACACAATAGAATTTTTAGAAAGTAAAAAGAGTATGAATTAGGGAGCGTCAATAAATTATGAATCATTTACTGCCATTGTTTGAATAATGTGTAATAATCATGTAATCTAATTGCGAGTACAACATTTTTGAAATCTGATTATGTAATCCAGACTACTCATGTATTCATTTACTACCCAGCTGTTGTTGTTTGTTTTTGTTTTTTTGCTGTCGTTTTTTTATTTTTTTGCTTAATTTAATATACAAATTAATTTTAAAAAGTTTTATTTAAATGTAATATGTTTTTTTACTTTAATTTCTCTTTTAAATCAGAGTAATTATGGTGATGAATACTCTAACAAAAGAAAGCTAGATTTAGCATTACATAAATACAAAAAATAATTATAAATGAAAAATGGAACAGGTAACGCCATCTGACCTAATGCATTTTGTGCATTTTCTGTATAATAATTAGCCAAATTTTGTTCACAAACATGAATACAGTTATATCACAAATATTTTACTCTTCTATCTCCTGCATTGCATCATATCATATTTTTGTCATTGTCTCACATGATGTTCAATCCAGATCTGGCCACTGGCTTTTAAGTGGTTTTGAGACTAATGCACTGGCAATTTTATATGTATTCCATTGAAGTAAATTCGGCGTGTATATGATTTAAATAAAGTAAGCCTGACCAAGCTGAAAGTAGCAGACATGTGATGCTAATACATTTGGGATGTATTTCTAAATGCACTATACGATTAATCATAATGGGCCTTATAAGAAATACATTTTCCGCTCAAATTACCATGAGACAAAATTTAATAGACTATTTTAGAATTTAGACAGACTCTTACATGCATAAATGCATTTTCATTACATTGGTTCAGGAACATTTTAATTTGGGACAACACACTGTAAAACAATTTTTCATGATTTTTTAATCACGACTTTTTATCATTTGTCAAATCAACTTAATTAATGGGGTTTAGATAACATAATATTTTGAGTTTATCAACCAACCTTCTTTGTTGTATTAACTCAAATTTTCAATTTCAACAAACTCAAAATTTTAAGGCAACCAGGTAACTTAATTTTTTAAGTTAAAGCAACAATTTTTTACAGTGCAGAATCCCCAAAAAATGGCCTATACCTGAAAACTACCTCCGTACACACAAATCAAGCTCAACAGACAACAATGATGAGAGCACAGATCTTTTTTTGAGACAGAGTATCTCCTAGAGCAGCGACACCTGCTTTCTTTTGAGGAAACGCCGCTGTGTAAACAATAACAGCTTGAGGATTTCTGTTTAGCGCTTGCGGCTACTGCAGATATGCTCTTGCATCCTCCTACGGCAAGAGGGAGGGAAGTTTTAAATGACAAACATAGACAAAAGAGAAGCATGAGAAAACAAATTAACCTGTCAGCCCCTAAAAAAACATATCAGCACACCACTTGACGTGATACTAATCTTTTCTGTTTTATATTTCTGTTATATTGTTGTTGTTGTTTTTTTTGTGAAAACACTGTCATATGCATAAAAGAGGATTGTGCGTTTCTGATGAGGATGTTCAGGTCTGTGGATGCTGCTGAGGACAGTTCTTACAGCTGAACATTCATTTCAAGAGAGTCTACTGATCAACTTTATAAAACCTTAAAAATGTGTTCAAATGTGCAGGTAAGATAATCACATAATTATTTTCTTGTCATTTATGCTTCAGGTTTAGAAAACAAACCACAGCAAATTGCTTCAACGTCAAAATGCAAATCTCAGCCAAAATTGCTATACACATGCTGTTACACTGCTGTTTTATTTAGGATGTTGGTGTTGAGTCAGAACCTGAATTACATTTCTCGTGTTTTCAAAGGCTTAAGCGAATCTTCCCATTACACTCCTCCGTCTCAAGACAAATGAAACATTTAAAGACATCCCTTCTTAGAAAAGCAGATGCTGTAAGATTCTGATCAGAGGAAGCGAGAGCGCATAACGATAACACTGCTATCATTTAGTCATATCCTGTCACGTAACCCTGCCCCCATCTCACAATAAATATAAAGGGTAGCTTCAAGACATCTGAAATTTAGGTAATTATCCACGTGTCAGATTAAGGGTCAACCCTCTCCTCTTAATTTTGCCTTGTCTCAGAGCACTTTCATTCACAGGTCACTTTTAATCTGTTCATCTACATATGAAGCAGAAATTTACTTTAGTTTTGCTTTTTATAGGGGAGACCGGGGCTAGTTGTCACACAGGAAAGTTATCTCAGTCACTGAAAGGTTTTGCCTCAAAAGTCAGATTACTTATTCTCTAACAGTGGGTTTTATGTTCAAGCCTTTAGTTGTTTAAATTATTCAATTACAAATGAAAAAACAAAAAATGTTGAATAGAGTCCTTTTTAAGAATTCTATCCTTCAAACTAAAATATCATAATTTTTTTTTTTTTTGTTATAGTTATTAGATATTAAACCACCCGGCATAAATTCTAACTCAATTCATATTTTTCATAATTATCATGTTCAGGAAAGTTTAATTTGATCTATTGTTTAAAATTTTTGTTGGGCTTTTTGGAGCCCCTAAAAGGTACATGGTGATGGAAAAAATATGAGATGCATGGGAGGAAAAATCTATTTCAATGTTTTCGCGTTTGTTCACAAAAGTTTTGCATTCCCCCCGAGAAACTTTCCGCTCCTTTGCAAAGCTTTTGTACGGAGCCCCTAAAGGAACATGGTGGAGGAAAAAATATTTGTCAATGCTTTTGTGTTCTCTCACTAATGTGTTTGAATTCTCCCGAGAAACTTTTTATGAGCGAATGCAAAGTTTCTCAAGGGAAGCGAATGCAAAACGTTTTGCAAGCAAATGCAAAGGTTCTCGGGGGAACGTGAAACATTTTGCGAGCGAACGCAAAGGTTCTCGGGGGAACGCAAAACATTTTGCGAGCGAACGCAAAGGTTCTCGGGGGAACGCAAAACATTTTGCGAGCGAACGCAAAGGTTCTCGGGGTGGAACGCAAAACATTTCGCGAGCGAACGCAAAGATTCTCGGGAACGCAAAAACATTTCGCCGCGAGCTAACGCAAAGGTTCTCGGGGGAACGCAAAACATTTTGCGAGCTAACGCAAAGGTTCTCGGGGTGGAACGCAAAACATTTCGCGAGCGAACGCAAAGATTCTCGGGGGAACGCAAAACATTTTGCGAGCAAATGAAAAGTTTCTTGGGGAATGCAAATTTTTTGCGAGCGAACTAAACGTTTCTTGGGGAATGCAAAACGTTTTGCGAGCGAACTAAAAGTTTCTTGGGGAATGCAAAACGTTTTGCGAGCGAACGAAAAGTTTCTCGAGGGAGCGCAAAACGGTTTGCAAGCAAACACAAAGGTTCTCGGGGGAACGCAAAACATTTTGCGAGCAAACACAAAATATTTCGGGGGAATGCAAAACATTTTGCGAGCGAACGAAAATTTCTTGGGGAATGCAAAACATTTTGGGAGCAAATGAAAAGTTTCTTGGGGAATGCAAAACGTTTTGCGAGCGAACTAAAAGTTTCTTGGGGAATGCAAAACGTTTTGCGAGCGAACTAAAAGTTTCTTGGGGAATGCAAAACGTTTTGCGAGCAAACGAAAAGTTTCTCGAGGGAACGCAAAACGGTTTGCAAGCAAACACAAAGGTTCTTGGGGGAATGCAAAACATTTTGCGAGCAAACGGAAAATTTCTCGGGGGAACACAAAACGCTTTGCAAGCAATGCAAAGGTTCTCGGGGGAACGCAAAACATTTTGCGAGCAAACAAAATGTTTCTTGGGGAATGCAAAACGTTTTGCAAGCAAACGCAGTTTCTCAGGGGAACGCAAAGCGGTTTGCAAACAAACGCAAAGGTTCTCGGGGGAACGCAAAGCATTTTCCAAGCAAAGCGTTTTGCGAGCTAACAAAAAGTTTCTTGGGGGAACGCAAAGCGGTTTGCGAGCAAACGCAAAAGTTGTCGGGGGAATGCAAAACATTTTGCGAGCGAACTAAAAGTTTCTTGGGGTAAGGCAAAACGTTTTGCGAGCGAACAAAAAGTTTCTCGAGGGAACGCAAAACGGTTTGCAAGCGAGCGCAAAGGTTCTCGGGTGGGACGCAAAACATTTGCGAGAGAATGCAAAAGCATTGACTTGATATTTTTCCTCCCATCTCATATTTTTTTTCCACCACCATGTCCCTTCAGGGGCTCCATACTTTCGTGTTCTTTGCGAGTGAACGCAAAGTTTCTCGGGGGAATACAAAACACTTCACCATGTCCCTTTAGGGGCCCTGTAGCTCCTTTTCTGTTCTTAATGAATTGTTTTATGTTTCATAATTGTTTTACTGTTTAAATTTAGCTGAAAAGCCATAACAGGCTATTTAATGACAGGTTCTCTTGCATGTGAGAAATTACACAGGGTATGTTGTCACAAACATAGTGATTGAACTATATATTCAATAGCTTTTTTTTTGTAACCATGAATGCTATTTTTCTATAAAGAAATTGATTAAATAACATGAGAAATTCACTGGAATAAAAAGTGACCTGGTCTCCCTATTACTTTCTTTTCTATATTTCTATTAGGGACTTTTCCATTATTTTCTTTCCATCTTTGCACTCAAGAAGCATTTTTTTGCCACCTAATTAACCCAGATGCGCCACATTAATGAGTTCTCTCTGGTGGCCTACCTTCTTTAAAAGGAGAAGCCTTGCCTACGATCTCCACAGGGCCAAACCATCAGGACATTGTCAGGGCAAACAATAGCCTTATCTGGCTCCTATTCAAGCCACCTGATTAGCTGAGAAAAAGGGGAAGAGAAAGAAAAGGCCATGTCCTTGCCCAGTAGCTGTAAATGTCAGCAAAAGGCCAGGGGACCCATCGCTTCTTTATATACGTTAGCATATTTTACAGACGGCCAGTGGCAGGACGGCCACCTCACAGGGAGCCCTACCGCTACACGGATGACATGCGGATCTCCATACAGCAGTGGTTCTCAGTAGGTTTTTACTTCAAACCCAGATTTTACATGGGACATCAAGTGGCAGACTGTTTATCATGCAAAAGTAATTTAAAATGACTTAGAATCAAACTTGGATTTATTAATATTACAATGAACAGCCAAGGCCCACAAATATGCATTATAAATGGGAAGTCCAATTCAGTTCGGTGAATCAATTCTTTCAAACATTCATTCATTTCAAAGAACCGGTTCAAAAACGATTCAGTGCCTGGAACAGATACACATTGCATACTAAGTTTTTGAGTACCAATTCATTTTGTTGCATTGATAATTCAACTCATAAAAACACAAAGTAATTTAGAACCTAAACATACCTTGTATTTACACTGAACAATACTAAAATTAATTGAGTAAAATCTTATTTAAAAAAACAAATGTGTTGACCCAATTCAGGCTGGTTTAAAAGAACAATCAGACATCGCTAATATGCATAATTATTAACATGACAAGCTGAAAAGTAAAATTTACCATTTTAGATTTTACATGTCTGGAAAATGTTATTTTTGATGGATGTACTCAACTTATTCTGCTAACCTGAACCCAACAGTCTACTAATACTCTAATGAGAGTTAGTTGACATGTTTCAAAGTAACTTAGGCCTACTTACAGAGTCTGAAGTCTGAGTCTGACCCACAAAAATGTGGGTTCATCACAAATCAGCTTCATATGTTTTTTACTTTGCAGTTTTACTCATAGCTTTAAATCATAAGACAATTCAAACAACCTGTCCATGCTGGCGCCTGTCTATTTTAGCTGACTACTAACAAGTAACAGTTGAATTTGCATTACATCATTTGCAATTGCATCATATCTCCTTCCTTTGAAAAGTTGATAGGTATATTAATAATGCACAATTATATGGCTTTTTATTGTTTGCATTACCAGACCCTCATTTTTAGGTCACAAACCACTGCCACACTATTGCACAGTATACCAAACTTGGAAAAGCCTGACTTGCATACAGAAATCAGTGATTGAGAGGGAAGAACAAACTGAACACAGAACAATTAGAACACATTACATTGAAAATGAATTTCAAATGAACGTGCATTGATACTTTAAGTGGTTTAACAGTCTGAAATTTGTTTTAAAAGGTTTTATGTGATTTCCGACCATTAACAGGTTACGAAAAAGTGTACACTGGTAAGTACTTTATCAGAGAGAGTAGGTGTAACAGCTGAAGACAATTGAAATGGTATACTTTATTAACAGAATTAACAGTAGAAAAAAAAGAGTGAGAGAGAGACCTGCATTAACCCATGACAGAGTGATCATCCGTTCCTATGATGGAACCTCAATTAACATAACAATTTAGGATAACAGGCCATTAGTAGGATACGAATTAGGGGATTATTAGCAGCTAATTTTCCACCAATTTAGCACATTAGAGTGTAATTAGAGGGCACTGGAGTTCTGACTCGTCTGGAGGGAAGTTCTGTACTTCAGTTATGGAAGCAATAGGTCAGCACTTAAAGTCTCCAAGAGATGAAGTAGGGTCAGTGCAGGTATGACCCTAATGAAGTGGACGTAACAGTCAGCAGCTTACTATTCCTACTTCCTAGTAATGAGCAAAAAATGCAGGAAATCCATCCCAAACTCCTTATAATCAAACCAAGCTACCAAAATTTCACAGCTACACATTTAGACTCAGAACGTGTCGGTTGCGTTTAGCTACAGCTGCGTTAACTCCAGGTTTCCACTGCCAAGCTCAAAGCTTCAATTCTCTGCACACTACATCCATTCACTGCCTAGTTAGCAGCTCAATTACTAGCGCTAGACCAAATTCCCAGGCTAAAGATGAGGCCACCCACAAACCACCATCTAACAAAGACATCTCTGTCTGCCCCGTCCTCTCGGCATGAACCCCCTCGAGTGGACAGTCAACATTGGACACCCCGCAGAGATCATTCAAGCGCGGAGGATTCGCTACACGCTATACCACTAATTATTCCACCAGATTAGCGAGACAATTATTATTGCACTTGTGGTAATTAGAAATTATTTGAAGCATTTGTAAATTAGTCCTTACAACCTCTGACGGATAGGAGAAACTCATTAAAAAGACTAGTGTAAAACAGGAGCCCAGGAGGAGTAACCACTGCTGGGAGAGCTGCTCAGAAAATGTCATTAAAATGTGATAAATGTTATTATAGCGAATATACTTACTAGGACACAGTCACCACTGATAACAGATCACTCTAAATTGCAATGTAGAAACATGCATTTTGTGTAAAGCTGCTTTGAAACGATATGTAGCGCCCAGCGGGTCATGGGAATAAAGTGGTTGGAACGGTACTACGACGGTATCTGATCGTCTCTGACTTTCATTATTGTTTAATGAAAACATTCTTAGTAAATACTTTCGCTTTTGTCCATCTTGCACCAGTCCAAGAATTTCACCTATAGCAGCACAAAACAAGATCCAGCCCACTCCCGAGATACAACTGCAAGCTTTTTTAACTATTGAGAAAATGGCTGAATTTAATATATAAGCAAGGTTTGGAAGTTTGCAAGCAAGTTACATATAATTTAAAGCAGTAAACAACTTTCATATTTTATGCAGTAATTGCTAATGAGAAAAATGCCTTCGAGATATTTCGAATTAATTTTGATTGATTTTTTTTCTTTTTCCTCACTGGTTTTCTGAGCTTAGTCCACCCGTTCTGTCACAGGAATCGCTTTCAGTTACTCAACTTGACAATGCATAACTAGCATTTTGCATTGCAAAGCAGCACAGTCTTCAAAATAAAGGTTCTTTATTAGCATTCATTGTTCCATGAAGTTCCCCCTTCATCATCAATGGAACATTTCCATTGAACAAAAGGTTCTTTTAGTGGAAAAAAGGTTCTTTGGATTATTAAAATGTTCTTCACAATGAGAAAAACATGTTTCTTTTAAAAACTTTGAATTAAAAGGCTCATTTGGGAACTCAAAATATTCTACTGTGAAAACCCCCTTTTTGAACCTTCATTTTTAAGTGTGTAAGCTACAAGCAACCAGGGTTGCCACGTCATCACAACAAAACCCAATCAAAACTAGCTCAATCACAGCCAAAATTGTTAGTGCTTAAACTAACGGAAATCAAAGTAGCAATTCAATGGGAAAACCACAGACTTGACAACCTAGCGAACAACACTGCTACTTAAGGAGGCAATACATTAAATAGGTAAGTATGCAATGATATAATTTATTAGAGCTGTAAATTTATACAAAATACAACAAGAAATACTAGAAATAAACTCTAATTTACATAAATTAGTTAAAAACAATGATAAATACAATTAACAATTAACTATACATTTCACTATAAAGAGTCTTCTGCAAGGGTCTTGAATTGATAAATCATATTCATCAGTTCATTTGAAACATTGGAACAGATTAAACTGAATGAATGATACTTTTCTGAAAACTTACTAAAAATAATTGTTTATTGGAAAAAGTAGCTCATTATTAGAAAAGACCAAAAGACCAGTTAAAGTATAGTTCACCCAAAAATGAAAATTCGGTTTTCATTTACTCACACTCATGTAATTTCAAACCTCTATGACTTTATTTCTTCTGTGGAAGCTAAACAAAGATATTCTGAGATTTTTTTATCTTACAATGGACGTCACTGGTCACCAAAACTGATCGGTTACCAACATTCTTCCAAATATATATTTGTTTGTGTTCCACAAAAGAAAGTCAAGCAGGTTTGTAACATGAAGGTGGGTAAATGACGGAAGAAATTTCATTTTTGGGTGAATTATCCCTTCAAGTTGGTAGCATCGCTACTTTTAGTTTTAGTTGACTTTCTCCCTGACACTGCTGATAGTTGTAAAGTATACATGCACAGGTGTTCGGCAGCTACATTAGGCCTATGGTACAGAAACTAATGTCTGTAGAGAAGAGATTTTAAAACACTAGACATCATACACTTACTGACTTTTCAAATGGTTAAAGAGTAAAACTGGGTATCAACTGAGGATCACACACTACCAGATTTTCAAGTAATTTCAAATACAATGAAAACATTAAAGCCCCGGGTATACTTCAGTTTCCATGTCCGGACGTGTCTCACGCTCAGTTGTATCCACACAGCTTTCAAAGTATACTCAGCCGCGGAAGAGGGCAGATGGCTGAGTTCGACACATGCGCAGTACAATTGTCTCCTGATGATGAAAATTACGTCACGCAGACGGCCTAAGTATACTTTGGGCTTAAAGCTGCAAGCAGCGATGAAAGGGCCCTGGCACCTGTGCCACCGCCACTCAGTGGCTTTAGGAAAACAGAGCACGGTGGGCAATATGCATTCACGTACATAAAAATAGGACAACTACGTCAGTCATTTGTATTTGCCACACTTCCTGCAACCAACTGGGGGCGCTATGACTATAACTAAATTTTGCCGTGTCCTCAGGCCAGGCCACTTATCAAACATCTGATGTTTGAGGCAGATTGGACATTGTATGCTTGAGTTTCATGATGATAATAGCATGCTTTAGCACTCAGCTAAGTTTTGCTAGCATGTTTTAGAATGTTTCTAGCATGTTTAGTAGTCAGTTGCATATTTTATTATGTTGCTAGTAGTGCATCACAGTGTTAAACACATCACTTCCTGTTGCCAGTGGGTGGCGCTATTACTATAACTGAATATTGTCAAGCAGGGAAGGACTCTTCTCAAACGTGAAGTCTGGAGCAGATCGGTTATTGTATGCCTGAGTTACAGCAACTTCCTGTTTCTTGGCGTTAATCGTATACGCTAACACTTAGCCATGTGTTGTATGATTTAATGTGTTTCTAGTATGTTTGGTACTTCATGGCATATTTAAATGTGTTTCAGGGAGTGAATTACTGTGTAAAGCATGCCATTTCCTGTTGTCTGCGGGTGGCGCTATGACTAACTGAATATTGACATGTAGATGTCTTCAGGCCAGGACTCTTATCAAACATAAAAAGTTTGGAGCAGGTCGGACATTGTATGCCCAAGACGTTATGACCCGGAAAAGGAAGTAAAACGGCGCGATATGCAATGGACACAGACGAAATGATTATTCAATGTTTTGCTTTCTGCACTATCTTTAAAGGTCAGAAAAACATTGCTCTCGTCTTCAATCATGCCATTAGTGTCATGTGATCGCAGTTCGTGTCCACTTGAGTTCACGTCATTCGCCTCTGTCCCTTTTTCAATGACGTACGACTCGACTTTACTGGGGAATAGCCGATTTGACTGCTTACATGGCAGATGCAAATGCACGTATTCAAATCATATCGGATTTATTACCACATATGAGTGAGGCCTGAATCTGAGGATATCAGAATTCATGCGTTCTTACACGTTCACATCACATCTGATCTGTGCGGAATTGGGTCACTTGAACCATGCAGTGTAAATGGGGCCTTAGCCACACCTAATTCTGAAACCCATATCAAATGTACATTTCCACCACTTCAGAGGCGTGCAAATGTTTAGGCCCTCAAAAATGCGATTCATTTCGAAGAAGAATAGAAGCTAGAATAATAGAGCAATTCCAATTAGTGATCGACTGATATTTGCGTTTTTTACGTGTATCGGCATCGGCCGATACATGGCTGCTGCGTTTGCCGTTAGTTTTTTCCCAGAATTATTTACAGACAGGCGTCCACAGGCAACTCTGTGTTGCTGGAGACGCTGCAGTTCATGCACTGCCCCTTCCCCACTAGCAGAGTGCTGGAATCTGCTCTTCAAGACAGTTTTGTCAATTTTTGACAAACTGTTTGACTTAGCTGAAATACTGCCATACACTTTGAAAATGGAAACAAGTGTTGTCAAAAATATAGGTATTTCGATATGTATTGATACTGAAATATCTAAAACGATTCCAATACTCCTTTATGCAGTATCCCAGCTGCGCTTCTTGCTCTCCTGTCCGACAGCGACATGCACCGCCTCCTCTCATTCACTCCGGTTAGATAGTGCTTGTGTGACTGGGTCTGAATTTTGGCGCGGGATTGTGTATAATTCCAGTCATTCACGCAGACTTCACATTAGACGAGCACACACATAATAAAGCCGCCGTTGAAATACAAGCACCAAATTTAGCTATTTTTCACGGCTTATTTATGGTCAAATACACTTAAAAATAATGTCACAATGGCCATCTTGTTGAGTATTAACGTAAACACAGTCGTAAACCGTTCAGGAAACACATTCTTCTTCTTCTTCTGTATTTTAATGGCGGTTGGCAAACCAGCTTTGGTGCATTTTCGCCACCTACTGGGGTGGTGTGTGAAGTTTTGATGGACAAGGGAGAAAAAAGAAAAAAAGAAGGAAATTCAATTCTTCTAATCAAATGTGTTTTCTTAAGATAATCCAATAAAGCAGTGGTCAGTTTTGAATTACTGTTCAGCAAGTTCATTAATGTTATCCTTTTAATTCCCACAGCCTTAGCCTCTTCTATGAGCTGAGATCTTTGTTTTTTAAAACCAGCGCATTTTAATAGAACATTTTCAACTGTTTCTAGAATCCACATTTGCTGCACAATCCTGTATTATGTTTACCAATTTTAAAAAGTGATTGATTCAAAGCTGAGTGTATAATACGAAGACGAGAAATTACTGTCATCCCTTCTTTTTCCACAAACGTTTCTCACATTTCCGACTTCTTTATTTATTTCAAATAAGAATCTTCCCTTTCCTTCCTGTATCCACGACTCCATTCCATTCTTTAGGCTAATAAGGCTTGATAAGGAATCAGAACAAATCACAACTTGAGGCAACTGTGCCTCTTCCATCCATTGAAGAATAAACAGATACAAAATTTGATGTTCTTTTACTTATTTTAAAATCCAGCTGTGGAATTACTACTGCAAAAGCTGTAAGCCCAGATTCAGGATCTTTTGAGCCGTCAGAAAAAAATCTGAGTACAACCATGACACTCTTGAGCTATATATTGTTTCACCAACATATCTTTTGTAATCTTTCTCTGATAGGCATTTATTTCTTCCAGCAAGTTTAGGTCGACCAATGGCAGGTATAGCTGATATTGCCACTGTTGGACTAATTTCATACTCAAAAATTCCCATTCTTTGTGCCTCATTATTAGCATCCCATCCAAAACTTGCTATTTGTGAATATTCATATTCCCAGCAGTTCTTAACAACTTCTTTAACAGGGTGGCTATTCTTGTGTCCTTTTACTGATATCCAATAAACCATTTTCAACTGTTGCCACCTATATACCAAAGGCATGTAATGCAGCAACTGGAGATGTCCTAAAAGCCCCACAGCAAATTCTTAAAACCTGAGATTATATACTTTCAACCTTTTTAATCTGCGACGCTGATGCTGAAGAATAAACAATGCTACCATAATCTATTGTAGATCTTATTACAGCACAATATATTCTTCTTAATGATGTCCGGTTTGCTCCCCAATCTATCCCAGCCAATCAGGAAGAACGTGTAACAGGAACAGTGTTTTGGATCAGTGCATGCGTCAGGTCTTAAAAGGACAGGCAGCCTAATAAATGTGCCGCTCTCTATGTTGTTAATGTTACTCAAATAAGAAAAGACAAGGAGAAAATCACTTACTGCTTTTGACTGATTAACGTATCAATCTGCATTTCATTTTTACAATGAAGATTATCCAATGTTATTTTGAATTTTATTACTTTGTTTCTTTATTCAGTTTCTTACCTCAATACCTGAAAAAATAAAAACTGTCTATTTGATTTGTATCTTTATTCTATTGTATTTATTTGTACTATTACAAGTCATTTGTTTATTTGTTCTTATTTTATTGCAGTTTACTTGTCTTTTTTTAAATTCAATTTGAAATCAAGCTTCCTTGTGCTGTGTGTAAGCTATTGCAAAACAATTACCCCATTGTTAAAAACAACAGAAAAAAAACTAAAAACATTGAGTTAGCAAATATTTGTGAGATAATTGTAATGGCAATTGATCAAAGTTTATATATGAAAATATATAATAATATAACAATAAATGTTCTTTTTTAATTTGAGACTTGTAACTAGGGTACCAAAATTCCAGTAGTCGGTACCAATACCATAAACATTTTACAGTACTCGGTACCAATTTACCGGTACCACAGTAAAATGTTTTTATTTTTATTTTTATTTTATTTAATATTTTTATTTATTTAATTAAATTCAACGAGTTTATTATTTATGATGATAATCATTATAAGTAAATAATACATAAACATTTAAAGGCTGTATGCTGTTTAAAAGTAAACATGGTTTATAAAAAAAAAGATCAAGTGAAAAATAAGCAACCATCTAGGCATAATTATTATTATTAGTAGAGACGTATTATTATTACATAGAGACACAGCTAAATCTACTGTACAACAGTAGCCTAATATATTCTGTCAATTTCTTCACGTTAAACCGAACTTTTATTTTGATGGGTTGCCGTGAAGACCTTTGAGTGTCTGTGTTCATGATATGACAGTTCTCCCAAATGAAATGAGAAATGCTCATGAAGTGACCTCATGTCCTCTTATAGTGACACACGGCAGAGACTACAAAGACAGCGAGCGAGTGTCACGCGCATCGGCGCCCGTCATTCACACAGAGAGGCAGAACATGCAGGAGTAATATTTAAATAGTATTTTGCAGTTTAATATTCACAGACACTAGTATATATTCAGCTACAGTCTAAACACGGAACACGGAAGCGAATGAACGCAGCTGTGGGTACCGGATATACTCGGGAGTCGCTACTACAGAAATGCTGGTATCGTCACATTTTTTACATTTCAGTACCGACTTGGTACCGAAGTACCGGTACTTATGACATCCCTACTTGTAACATTTGTTATCATCAATGATCATTGTGTCATTTTTATGATGTAAATTGAGGGAGCAAAAACAGTATCAGCTCCAAATATCAGCTAAAGAAAATCGGCAGCCCGTATTGGTATCAGCATCGGCACTAAAAAAATCCATATCGGTCGATCCCTAATTCCAATAGGATCCTCACACCGTCTGTGCTCGGGCCCAAAATATTCACACACATTTTCTGTGAAATCTGTCAACTATGACAGGCCAAAATGTGCAGACGGGCTCTCACTTTCTCCTCCAGAATCAAATCAGAGAAAAAATCTGGGCAAAATTTGTTTAGTATATTCCAACCTCAAAACTATTTTCACACTTGGTTCGATTACTTGGTCTAAAATTTGATTCCACCGCCTTCCCTCTGTATAGAAAGAGATGAGCAAAGGCAATTTATTTGGAGACAAGGAGCTTTGAGAAAGGCATTATACTATAATGAGTGTGTCTATGAGAATGCAAAGATGCATATTTAGCTTCAGCAATAGATTCACTTCTGCGATTTAGAAATGGACTGATTTAATATTAACTGCAAAACTGTACTGGAGTTTACATGAACAAACTTGAATGCACACCAGCAAACTTTACCTAGGTTTAGGCAACCGCTTTAAATCAAACTTAATGAATCACAACAAAAATGAACGGCACCAAACGCTCTAGTGTGAAAGCAGCACAAGACACAGTCTTTGTTTTGCATGTTTTTGGCCCAGGCACTCTAGCTGTTCTCTGAATGAGGTAAGATTTCTTCTTTCAAAGCAGAATGTGAAGCAGGTGGCATGATCCCAAACGGTTTCTAACATACGGAAGGACTCTTAAACCTTTTCCACTGTATTCAGAGTGCAGCTGTCAATCACAGGAGCAGATTCTGGGTGCACAGTGGCTGCTGAAGGGGCTTGAAGAAAAATGGGAGGGGGAAGGGGGCATAGAGGAAAACCCTAGCAAGGCTGGAGATTTCTTTAGTAGCGTCCTTTATTACTACAAAAGGGCTATGATTAGCGTGGCTACAATAAGGGCGGTCAGGAGAAGCATACCAATTAGGTTACTGTGAGCACTTTGGGTCGCATTGCTATGGAAACCAGCCCCACTATCTCACAAACACACACGCACACACCGCCCAAACACATCTCACATACACTCTTTGTGTAATTATTCAAGAGGAGGGTAGAGTGGTAAAATCAGAAGCCTGCAGTGTTGCCAAGCTCATAAACATAAGGGATATCAGATAGGAAATATTCAGTCAGCTGCATCTAGTAAAACACAACCATGGAAACATTTATAAGGTCAAAGGTCATTTTAGAAGGGTCAAATGTGAGAAAGGACATCTGACCTTCAATCAATTACTACATCATTAACTTTAGAATCTATGGTTACCTGATTTTGGAAAACAGTAACTTTGAATTTAAAAATCACCCCATTTACTTTCTTAATATCTGGTCTTGAATGAATGCATGACTCATATTGATTAATGTTATATTAGCTCACAATATCTAGCTCACATTCAATATGTCACCATGCTGTTATGTAACACCCACTTCCAATAATTTCTTACAGGATAAATTTAACGAGATAGTTCACCCAAAAATTCACCCAAGTTATTCCAAACCTGTATGAGTTTCATTTATCTGTTGAACACAAGAGGCAACCTCCCCCAGTTTCTCTTGAAGCCAATACGGAAGTGACTTAAACTGCACTTCATCGACTGGCCACTAGAGACAGGCTCCAGAAGGGAGCAGAATCTCATTGAGCCCCATGTTAAAATGCCCAACTTTACAGCAGAAAAAAACATGTTTACAGCCTGGTACAAATTGTGGTTTTGGTCTATATGGCTAATTTTGCCCTTCTTGACAACTGTGAGGGGGATGAATTTTTCTCATTCGAACTCATTCGTTTGCATTATATAAAGCCTTAAAGTTCTGCATAATTAAGGGCATGGCCACCTTGAGTGACAGGTGGATAGCCGTTTGTCTGCTGTCTGTTAGTCATCAACGTCACCTCAGCTCTGCTCACGTCCCGTCTCTTTGCCCATTTTCTGTTATCCGGGAGTGACACGCGATGACGCGCTGCCAAGATGGCAAAGGCCAGCTCGACCCTACTTTAGGAATCCTATGGGTGACGTCACGGACACTACGTCCATATTTTTTTTTGTCTATAGTTGAACACAAAAGAAGATAATTTAAAGAACGTTAGTAGCAAGACAGTTGATTTTAGCCATTGATTTCCATAGTATTTTTTAATGGAAGTCAATGGCTACCGTCAAATGTTTGATTAACCATATTCTTCAAAAATATTTTCTATTGTGTTCAACAGATCAAATAAACTCATTCAGGTTTGGATCAACTTGATGATGACAAAATTCAAAATTTTTGGGTGAACAATCACTTTGAGTAAAATGGGTTGCGATCAGCAAATTTACGCTGACTTTAAATGTCCCATATAAACTACTAAAAAGGTACACCGCTGAACTTAAAGTTTCAGCACAACCTCAGTTGAATGGTGTCTATAAGTATTGGTCAAGACTCCACTATTAGGAATATTTAAATCTCATGATTAGCATACAGACAGGGCGTGACTGATTGATGCAGAGAATGTCATTTTGTGTGCTATAAACAAGCCCCCACTTCTCTCACTCTCTTTCTCTACCTCTTTCCTTTGCTCCGTCACCCCTTTGTGTTCTCAAAAAGGTGAAAAACTGAGCCAACATTGGTACTCCGTCACCTCACCATTAGAATCCAGTTTAATCACTTTAATTAATTTTCAGCCTCACAGTGGTAAACTAATCAAGTAGATGCCAAAAACAATGACAAGACTTTGAAGGATCACACTGAAGGAGCGGTAATCTATTATATCCACGCTGCAGATATCATGTGGAGGGCAGATTTTTTGTGAAGAATATCAAAGTGTCAAAATGTTTCATAATCTATAGAGATGCACCGATGGACGGGCCATGGACCGGAATTGGCTGATTTTCCACAGTCTAACGTCTTTCCAATTCTGAGCCGGCCCGTTTTGTTGCCAGCAGCACAGGAAATAACATCAGCTGCGCATTCTTGCTCTCTCCTCTCTGATGGCAAAGTGACACACACCCGCCTCCTCTCACTCACTCGTCTCATTAAATAGTGCTTGTATTGCACATCATTTTATTCATTCCCGCAGGTTTCACACTCACACCAAAAGCATGCGCACCACTGATCTATACAAGCGGAGCGCACAAACCGCCACTCAAACAGCTTGTGAGACGCAAGTACTAAAATGAGTGGCTTACTGTGTTTAAACAATTAA
This sequence comes from Paracanthobrama guichenoti, assembly GCA_018749465.1. NCBI lineage: Eukaryota > Metazoa > Chordata > Actinopteri > Cypriniformes > Gobionidae > Paracanthobrama > Paracanthobrama guichenoti. The sequence continues at coordinate 39,738,061 of CM031943.1, forward strand.
ATACATACAAAATGATGTCAAAATAACAGTCTTGGAGAGTATTCAGTTAAACCCAAAATAACGCATGTTGTGTAACAGTATATTGGATCCGTGCATAAACTCTTAAAGTGACAGCAGCCTAATATTCCTGCTGCTGTCTGTCATGTTCATCAAAGAACAAAAGACAAATAAAATCACCCTCTGCTCTAGACTGAATAAGTTTTATAACTTTAACTGTAAGTATTAATCTGTATTTTTTTACAATGAAGACTCTCCAGTGTTAATTTACATTTGATTACTGTCTAGTTTCTGTAGTATTTCTTACCTGAATGATAACCTACTGAAAAACTTAAAGCCTTACTTTATTCTATTGCATTTATTTGTGCTGTTGTTTGCAATTAGTTTATTTGTTATTATTTATTACTGACTTTTTACTTGTGTTTGATTATGAAAATAACATTTTGCATTGAAATAAATCGGCAAAAAAAATCAGTATCGGCAGAAAAATGCATCTCTAATAATCTAATGTGTCCCAAATAAATTCTGTTATTAATGAATGTAATTATAATTATCAGGTTTAATCATTAACACAGTTGTGATCAATTGTTTGTTGTGCACACTCACGAAAGAGACTTTGCTTTATAGTTTGAGAAGTTGTTCAAATTGAGTAACTTGAAAGTACATTTTGGACCAAATATAGACCATTCTTTTGATCGTCTCCAGGTCCCTATCATTCTACAGAATATATAAAATAGCTTGGTTACATAAATAAATATACGGTTACACTATTTTGCTAACCAAACCTCGGGTAAACTACTGAAGTCATACTACAACAGGTCCTTAAAATTACTGGTCACACTTTATATTAGGTGTCTTAAGCTACTATGTATTTACATTAAAATGAATTGTTAGGTACAATGTACTTATTACATTCATGTGGTATTGCAAAACATTTGCCCTGGTAACGTTATATTTTATTGTGATTAACATACATTTTGATTGAAATATATTCTTTTGGAAAACAACCTTTTGGTTAACTGCATTTTGGGTTAATGTAAAACAACTTTTTTCCTTAACAGTGAAAATACAAAGATAAACATCATCACGATCACTTCAAAACACTGAATTCTAACTCCAGGATGCAGCTGGATTAAGGATTTTCGTCCATAATCTCTGGGCACTCTGGCTGTTAAACGGATGCATGCTTGGCTTTGTGTGGCGAATAAATTTAGCTCTCTGAATTTCATTCATTCACTGGTGCTCCAAAAGCATCGATTCCTCCCTCTTCACCACCCTCAGCTGGATGCATTAGTGCCAGCACGAATAATACACAGTTTTAGAGCTCTGAGACCCTCCTCAGGGCAAAAGATTAAACCCTTCCACTCCTCAGAGGATCAGAACCATGCACACTTCACAACACACACACACACACACACACACACATAACAAATAAAAGACAAACACACATATTGCATCAGCAACATACTAGATATTTACACTCAAATATACATTGCCAGACATGCACATCACAAACAATTACACTTGATTCATCAAATTCACAGGGAGAATTTTGTACAAACACTCAGAAAGCACTCCAGATTACTGTTAGAAACAGCAATTTACTCATTAAACAGTTGTTTAATTTACCGAACAATGGCAAGTTCAAGCTTTGGCAAAGTGTGGATTTGACCAAGATTTCACATAGGTTGTCTTCAATAATGGGTTTACTTGAGCTATGCCATTGAGGATCCTTGTTAAAGATATTTTTTGAGTTTGATTTAGGTTGCATAAAATCGCGTGCCAGTGGAGAAAAACTGTTGCCAATAAACCAGAGATTACATTCCAAAACTATTGTATTTTCCAATGTAAAGGCCTGTTCACACCAAGAACGATAACTGTAAAGATAACTATAAATATATAGAAATCGTTCTCAATGAATAGCAGAATTCACACCACAGCTATAACGATAATGGCACAGAGAAACGATAATGTTGGAATCAGAACGATTTTTTCCAGGTGATGAATGAAAATTAAAAACATTGACAGCCAATCAGAATCTATCCTGCTCTAACGAACTCGAGCATTTAAAGCGACAGACAAGCACGCACTTAGAATGAACAGGACCATATCGTCCACTGATGTGGACACTAATATAGTTACCTTTAGAGTTATCGTTCCTGGTGTGAACGGGCCTTAAGTCATCAAGATATAAGAGTTTGACATCATTGGAGCATATAGATTTCCTTCCTGGTTTCCCAGCTGATAAATACTGAACATCAGAATGCAAAGCAGAAATTACTATACACTGAAAGAGTTATAAGAGTTGCTCTTTTCCATACAGTAAAAAATAATGATGGCCACAAATGTACAGCAAGAAATTTCAGCCTGTTCCTCACACAAAGCTTTTGATGGATTCAGAAACCTTGGAATGTAATGCATGAGACGACTTGACAGAGATTGTATGAAGAAGAGTAACTCTGGCATTCTGCTAAACCTCTTCGTTTGTGTATCAGTTTTACACTTGAACCTAAGCGGAAGAGAACTGTGAAAGTTGAGCGGGTGACAAAACTGTTCCCAGTGCCTCTAGAATCACACACAATTTCTTCTCCATCATTTCTGAGAGTAAAACTCTGTTCATTATTTAATAGCTTTGTGAATTTGGCCCTAATTGTGCTGATGAGGCGGGGAGGAGAGACATCTCTCAATTGATTGCTGAGGATCAAAACAATGCTAATTGGGTTTCTGTAGAGTCTTTGATCATAATTCAATTGAGTGGTCGTAATTAATTTAATGAGAATGAGTCTGACTGTGACTGGAATTGCAGCTGACAGTTTTATGAAGACGAGGATGAAGAAGGGAGCGACAAAAGATGAAGACGAGGTGTGCTGCAAGAGTGTCTGAATTTCGATGTTTTTCTCCTGCCTTTTGTCTGTGAGCTATTCCTGTGCTTGTTCCTTTGCACAGCGAGCCCCATTTATACAGTTAGATGCTTTTAAGGATATCTGTTCAGGAATTTTTCTTACTTAAAAGTGAAGTGCGCAAGTCGCCACTTAAACAAAATAAAAAATCGTAAAGATAATATATTAAACATAAGAAATAATGTCACATTGTGAGAAACAAAGTTGCATAGTGACATAGTGAGATATTAAGTCAAAATGATGAAAATTAAAGTTGCCGTAACAAGTTATAAAGTAAAATAAATTAAAGTCGCATTGTGAGATACAGGCCTTGTTTCACAGACAGGGTTTAGAATAAGCCAGGATTAGGCCTTAGTTCAATTAGGACATTTAAGTAGCTTTAGAAAATAACATTACTGGTGTGCATCTTGAGACAAAACTATGGCACTGAAATATTTTAAAGTGGAGCTTTTGATTGTGTTTATGGGGTGCACTGTAACATAGGTTCATGCTTCATTTAAAAAAATAAAAAAATAAAAAAAAAAATCACATATTTTACCTTTATTCTACACCGCTGTGTCCCTTTTCGTAAAAATGGTCTGTTGAGTTCCTGGTTCTATGAAGCCCCAGAAAAAACAATGGGCTCAGATTGGTTAGCTGGCCCAGTAAATTGTGATTCACTAACCGCCTAGTGCACATTGTCCGGAAACGTCACACCCCTTACCATTATGGTTAGTTGCATATGCTCGGGTGTACTGTAATAAACAATGGCGTCAATATTGCCTTATCAGTTTGAGCCCGAATCAGACCCTGAGAATATTAGTGAAGAGGATCAAGCAGAACCTGTGCAAGAATAGCTGTTACAGGACGTTTCAGAATGGCATGTTTTTTTATTTATTTTATTTATAGTTGTCTCATACTTTATATACGCTGTTATTTGTAAATACTACTAACTTACTGTTCATGTTAGCTTTTGATATATGGTTTTAGCCTTATTAAAGCTTTAGTACAGCAGAATACATGATTGCCTTTTAGCATTTTTTCATATAATCATTCTAACAAATTATACTACAGTTCTCAAAGGGATTATTTGATAACAGACTGGATCTATAGTAATCGCTACTGACTGTATAGCACCGTTAGTTTTGTCTTTATACAACGAGTGTAGCCAAATATCTGTCGCCAGAACGATGAGGCCATTACGAAGACACAGAACCATGTTTAGCGTACCTGTATTTACACTGATCACTTTTAACGCCAACAAACATTCGAAGTTCGCTAGTGGGATTAAAAATAATTTTGCAGATGTTTGTCAGACAAATTTGAATTAGCAATTAGGTAACTGGCTAGCAGAGCCGTTTCCCTTTGTTTATGTCCTTTCCTTGCTACAGCATAAAAATAACGATAGAAACTATTCATGGAAAACACATCAACAAGGAATAAAACATACTTACAGGTTGTGGCCCATAAACAACAGCTTCTGCTTTTAAAGTGGGAACTGCTGTCCTCCGTAAAATGTGCAGCACAGAGAGCTATATTTGGATTATAATGTTCAGGAAGGTTCAGCGTTTCAGCGGCATGGCAACAACACTACATAACTCTTCTTCTTCTCAACATGGCCTTTGTTGCGTGGTCCAGGGGGTTGGGGTTATGTAAACTTTAGGGTTAGTGATGTCACTAACCCGTGGAGAAGCTCATTGTAGTCCCTACCGGCTGTTTGTTGTAGTCCTTAAAAAGCAATTTCTTTAAAAGAAAATATCTCAGTTTTCTTTGAACTTTGAGCGGCGTAACTTTGCAGATGTTGTTTATGCTCAAACAGCAACATTACACACTAACTAACGTTAGAAAAGTCAAATCATAATCAACCACCCCTTTAAGATATGCCAGCGCAAATTGCTTTCAGTTAAAACGGTTCAAACATGCATTTTTGTGGGACTAGCTTAAGCCTTGTCTGTGAAACCAGGGGACAAAGATGTATAGAGATCACTTGTGAGATACAAAGTTGCAACTGCCTTGATTACGACATAAGTCGCAATTTTGAGATGTCACATTGTGAGATTTAAAGTCGCATTGTGAGAAATAAAGCCAAAATGATGAGAAATGAAGTCATATTGAGAGAGGTGTCACATTGTGAGATACAAAGTTGCAACTGTGAGTTGCAATCATGTAATATTGTGAGATTTAAAGTCGCATAGGGAGAAATAAAGTCAAAATGTGAGAAATAAAGATGCAATTACAAGTCATATGAAGTCACATTGTGAGGCACAAAGTTGCAGCTGTGAGATTTAAAGTCATAATTACAAGGTATAAAAGTCACAACTGCAAGAAATAAACTCAGATTAAAGTTAAGAGTAAAGTGACAATCATTTTTTGACAATATCACATTGTCTTAAATGTTTTAGTCTGAGGTGGAATCAGGGAGCTGCACAGCACTGTTTAATTAAATTATCTGACCTTCTTTTAATTGAATGTTTAAATCTAGAACCACAGTAAAGAACAAAACAACGAGAAAGTGGTCTTGCTGTACAGGAAATCTGCAAATGACAAATCCCCAGACAGCACTACATCGAAACAACCCTGAATCCAAGAGACAGTGATCCACACTGTGTTTACCTCCGATACTGTCTGTTTATCTCCCTCTCTTCCCTAATCTGGATATAAACAAGAGTCATGCAAAGTACTTAATAAAGGAGTTGGCTTGCTCCAATATGACAGGCCAAACTAATAGGATTTAATGACAGTCCATTTACATGTCAGTTTGTGATGTTGTGAAAGAATGAGAGGGATCGGGTTGGGGGGGAAGGGAGGAGCGAACGGGGATATTCTGGGCCGCTTTTGACGCTGACAAACGTAATTACATTAGACGGGTTGCGTCTTGGCGGAATGTTGCAGCATGTATCTGTTTTTAAAAGGAGGGAGCCTCTTTACTCTGGATCTTGTCAAGTCTCATCTCTTGCATCTATCCTCTTAGGTAGAGAGAGCTCATCCGCTTTTGTGCGCGTCTCACTCGCCCGCCCGCTCGCGCACACACCGCTAAGGCCGAACGCCAATTGGCTTCCATTTCTCGATTAGCTTTGATGTCGAAGACGCAGCTCATCTCCAAATGCTTCCATTACTGGTATCACATTAAAGAGGGAGTTCAGCGACGGATCTGAGTGTGGTACACTTTCATGTGCATTCTCTTCATGTGGAATACTTCACCTCTCTCACCGCCATGTGTAATTTCACATCTCTTAGCGTACGCCGTACCTGCTGCTCTGGAAACTCGGTTCAAATGGAGCAAGTATACTGTGCTTGAGAGGAGTGTGGAAGATTGTAAAAGCTGAGCTTCAAAGTCTAGTTGGAGAGCAGAGAGCGAGAAAGAAATGTGATGGGCTTCAAAAAGTCTAGAATTATCCCAACAGGGTTTCCAGGGTTTATCCCAAGATGGTTTAAAAATGCTGATTCCCAGGAAACTCTCATTTTACTCCTCTTGTTGTTCAGCTCATTGTTTCAAGAAGTTTATTGTGTATTATTCAGCAGAGGTGCAAAACTCAGTTTAGCTTCAACCACACTTAAACTAGGGGTGTAATGGTACAGTTCGGTACATATAGCTTGGTTTTAAAGTCATGGTTTGGTATGGGTTTGGTACAGCGGGGGGAGAAAACTAAACATAAAATTGCTTCTTTTTTCCTCTTTTTTTATTAAACTGTTTTCATGTGTCTCTGTGTTTAAACAAATTCAATTGTAATTAAACATTTCTCAAGGATAAAAAAAAATGTATCTTATGCTGTAAACTATATCAAAAGATACAATTTAAGATACAATAACTGTAATGCCCGCCCAATCGGCCCAACGACAGTTTCCAACAGAGCGGGTGAAGGTTTCTGCGCGTTCTGTCTTTTCAGTTAAATTACTTAAAGTAATTTAATTCCAACTAAACATCTTTATCCCAACCGCAAATTTAGGTTAGAATGCCAATTAATGATTTATTATTGACCATTTAAACAAGTCTTGCAAGTGTTTTTCTTGATCTTATGTTTATTCATTTTGTATGATTATTGTTTTTGTGATTATGTATGAAACTCTATGTGCTGCCTGGTTAAATAAAGGATAAATCAAATAAATACAAAATGTATATAGTAATTTATCTTGACACACGCAAGACCACACTGAACGCTGTGTTAGAAATCAGGAATGGCGAGAGAACATTGAGCTTGGTATGTTTTTCGTCTTCAAACCAAACTTGTGTCTCGAGCCGACAAAGTTTAAATCCTGTCTGGCGAGCTTCCCCTAATTTGTATGTGTTAGGTCAGTAGGCGGAGACCGAGAATAGGCGGTCTTTTGCAGCTGTTCAAACGCCTTCGACCACATGAAGTGTCTACACTACGAAAGCAATCAGGTCGAATGCGTTTTCGACTACCTATGAGTGGTCGAAAGTGGACAAGCTCAAAATGTTTTAGACCCCATGTACACCTGTATTTAGCATCATCCATATGTGAACCAATCGAGTAAAACTTTATACCAGGCGTAAATAGCCTAAAAAATATATTTTTGAATAGGCATTAAAAAATTTGCAGGATAATCTGACTCTTTTTTGCAAGTAACAAAGGAATAGGGGTGTAACGATACACCTATGGCTTCCCTTTTTCTATAGAGCAGTTAGCATACCTGAGTAAACTAAAATGAAATAAATGCCTGCACTGTAGACTAGTCAGAAATAATCTACTCATTTTACAATTTACCATAATGTAAAAAAAAAGCTAATATTTTTCATAAAAATGTATGACACACATGTCCCACTTTAGTCTACTTAAACACATAAATTGTATGAAAATAACTAATACTGATGAATAAATAGGCCTATAAATTAAAGCTATTAAATAGCAGTTTTTGTTAATCCAATAAAGTAGCCTTGTGCGCATGTAACTAAAGAGTGTGTGCTACGAGCACAGTGTAACAGCTGACAGGACAGGAAAGCGGTTTTCTGAGGGGAGAGAGATTTTTATTTCGTAACAAACTACGAAAATGATGATGTTGCTGGGACTCCAAGGCAGCATTTTGCCTATACCTGGCTAAATGGGGAAACTGGAGCAGGGCTGAAGACCTCGGCCATGAGGTGAAGTGAGAGCTGGGCTGGGGCAGCAGGGGGCGGGGCTTGTTGGGTTTGACATGAGAGAATCACGGTTCAAACTGTGGGTGGTGTATCGCGGTTTTTCGGTTCGTTTTGAATATCGTTACACCCCTACAAAGGAATGCTACTTTAACTTTATGGTAATTTTATAGTAGATGTTACAAAAAAGCTTTACTTAAACTCTAAATTCATGAAAAACAACATATTCATGTTATAGATTTCCTTAAGCTACTGTGAGCCAGAGAGTGATGATGTGTTCGGTACTTTTATCAGTTTTTGAAGCAGTCCAGAATAATCATTTTATTTCTCATTTCAAACCCATATGAAGTTTTAAATCATTCACTGGTTAAACAATAGGAATAATTTGATCTTTACTTTAATTAAATCTTCAGATTCTATTTAAAGAAAAGGGTAAGAAATAATAATATTCATTCAGCAGGACACCGTTGCAGATTATCTTTGGCACTTAAATGATAATTAATGCATTAAATACATTATTTCAGAATCCAATTTCCATAACAAATGCTGAAATGTGTTGCTCTCCAGCACTTTAATTGACTTTTAAACAGTAGTTGAATCAGTGAATTGCAAGATTTCAAAAGTTTATCAATAAGACTAGTGAGAACAAGCCAAAACCATCAAAAATACATCTGGTTCAAATACAACACAGTTAAACATGTAAGAAAAAGAAGGAAAACACTATTTTACAGTGTTCATGTTACATGTAATAACATGGTAATAACAGTAAATTATGCATAATTACATGCAACTAACCCTCAACCGAACCCTAATCCTCCCTATAGTAAGTACATGTTGTTAGTTAATATTACTCAGTACTTAAATATATCATTACACTGTAACAATGACACCTTAAAATAAAGTGTAACCAAAAGTGGGCGGTCTTATAATACAGGCGGTATATAATAAAGACAGAGATGACTGATTCCGTCAGACAGGCAGCATATTTTGATTTGGAATATAAAGCCACATTCTCCAAACCTCATTAATGCTTCCAGACATCTGACGTTGTCCAGAGAGTATGAGCAAATACTGTCTGAGATATTGCCATTAAACACACTTTTTGAGCTTCCATATGTTTAGATCTGGGCATGAATAATGTACGCTAGCATTCAGTTCATTTAAAAAAAAAAAAAAAAAAAGAAGAAATTCATACTTTTATTCAACAAGGATGCATTGAAATAATCAGTAAAGAAGACAAGACAAGTAAAGACTTCTACTTCATTCCAAACTATTTCTATTTCAAATAAATGCAGTTCCTCTGAACTTTCTATTTACCAAAGAATACTGCAAAAAAATGTATCACAAACATATTAAGCAGAACGACTGTTTTCAACAATAATAATAAGAAATGTTTCTTGAACACCGATATCTGCATATAAGAATGACTTCTGAAGGATCATGTGACACTTAAGACTGGAGTAAATTACATTTTTAAGAATATTAGCATAACAAAATGTAATAATATTTCACAATATTTAAGTTTTTACAGTCTTGATGCACATAAGAAAGTTATTTCATAAACTTTTAAATGGTATATGCATATGTGTGTGCGTGTGTGCACACCATCACCTACATCCCAGAAATATTCCCCTCTCAGCATTAACATAAAATGTGTTGTTTTCCCCTCTTCCCTTCCCCCTTTTTAATTCCCATCACATGTTCTGTAATATAACTTTGATGAGTATACGTTAAAGGCCTTAAACTAATCGCGCTCCTCACTGGGAAACGGAATTAGACTTGATCGCTCTAATATCATGACGAACATTCCCCCCTCCACCGTCTGTCAATTTTCCTCTGTCCGCTGTGATCGCTAAATTGTCGTTTAGAAGACAAGAAGGGGCCCTAGGGACGGCACAAAAGGAGCGTGGAGCTGACCAGCGCTCAGGTGGAATTGAATTGGAAATCTTCCACAGGGTTGTTAGCATAACAAAAGGCCTTGTTGCTTTAGACAAAAGCAGGCGGTTTAATGTAAAAAAAAAAAAAAAATCAATCTCTCAGAGGAGGGAGGTATTGTGCAGGCAGACATACAGGTGTTCTTCTACCGCTCTTTAATCAAAAGTGTCAAAACAAAGTTGGAAAGTTATCTTTTCTCATGCCAGCAGAAGTGGCACATGTGTGCATGTGCAAAAGCGTCAGTCTATTGTTAAAAATAGTAGAAAGGAGTTAGGTATACAGTAGGTAACAATCTGAGCACCCACGGGAATGTATGAATATACATTATGAATGTATGAATAGGAACTAAAAAGGAGCTTCAGCAAGGGCAAAACCTTATGGTTTTTAACCTTCCAAAAAAAAATTACACTATCAAATAAATTCTTAACACAGCTAAGCGCTTATAGCTGTAGTACATGAACAATAGGCGTCATAGTTTATCAATGCATTTAAAAAAACATTTAAAATCAAAGAGTTGAATGAAGACCTTCAACAAAACCAAAGAGCTCTAAGATAAACCACATTACAACATTTGCTACAAAACAAAAAGCATTTCAAAAGGTACAAAAGTAATACTGAGTGAATCTCATAAAGCAATATGAATTCCATAAAGCATTCATTTATAAAAATGAATCAATAACTATAATAATCATACAACTATTAAAACATAATTTATATTATGATATTATATTTTGACAGTAAAGACATTTATAATGTTACAAAAGATTTCTATTTCAAATAAATGCTGTTCTTTTGAACGTTTTATTCATCAAAGAATCCCTAAAAAAATTATTAAGGTTTCCACAAAAATATTAAGCATCACACGATCCTCATATTAGAATGATTTCTGAAGGATCATGTGTCACTGAAGACTGGAGTAATGATGCTGAAAATTCAGCTTTACCATCACAGAAATAAATTATATTTTAAAATATATAAAATAGAAAATGTTGTTGAAACAAGCTTGTTGAATAAAAAAAAAAAAAAAAAAAGGTAGCCTTAAATCTCCTGTTAACAATACAAATTTTAGGAAATCTACAATAGAAAAAAAGTTAAAGAAAAAATCACGTCAAGTGGAAATTCCAGCGAGAGATCTGCACTTAAAGGTGTCTGTGAAGATAAGGTGAGTCCTCATTTATCAGCTCACCCCCAGCCACGTATTATCATAAAAATGATTTAAAGGCTCGCTAATCCCCGCAAGTTAATGAACATCTTCATTTTTTCCAAGCCAGGGAGAGAGGAAGTCGCGGGTGTTAATGCGTGTGTCTATCCACAAGGTCTGGCAAGCCGTCCCGGTGGGATTGTGTTGTGTGTGTGTGATACCCAGAGAGTATGATGGGTAATTTTCCAAATACGCCCCTATCGTTCATCCCCATTCACGTTCCCACATTCAGTGCATCACCCTTTGCTTTTGTCCCCACAGCCACACATGGATAATTTACCAGTGTTTATGGGCATTAACCTGCACACAAAAAGCTGACTATTCACGGTTGCCAGCATCCATAATGCTTAACTGCACCATAAATAGTTTTCTGGAAATCATTGTTGCTTCCAACTTCTTGTAAAGTATCTGAATGCGTTAAATGCTAATGCCTTTGTATTGAATCAAGCTAGAAGGTGAAGTAAACCACCCTAGGTTCCCTCCTCCCATTTTGGCCACCCAGTCAGCTGTGTAGGAACCAATGCCCCCTTATTCTCTGGGGAAGTGACCCGTGGGGACTCCATATGCAAACCAGTTGATTAAAAAACAGTTAGCGAGACACTCAGCCAGAACGGTATGCAGAAGGATGGAGAGGGGTTGACGTGGAAACGGGTGTCAGATGACTCCACACCGCAAATGTTTCATATCTCCTTACAGCTTTAAAGAATTTCAACTGACTGATTAATGGGCCTGATGAAAATTTAATAATTTGGCATGATGACACTTTCTGAACAAGCTGCAGGTTCACTCAAGGCCTCCATAAAGTTTAAGTTGGTCTAAATCGGAGTTAAAGGGATCCTTCACTTCGAAAATTAAAATTCTGTCATTACTTACTCGCTCTCAAGTCATTTAAAACCTGTATGACTTTCTTTTTTTCACGGAACAACTGTTTTTGTTCATACAATGGAAGTCAATGAGGTCCAAAACAACACTGGACCCCATTGACTTTCATTGTATTTACTTTTGTGTTAAATGTGTAAAGTTATTTTAAAATGTTAAACTCTAAAACACTAAATTATAAACATTTATAATATTCGGCCATCAGCACTTCAGTTTACTTACTCAAACCAACTGACCCATCAAACTAATTGATTTATTTTCTTTAATTTAATACATATATCAGAGATTTATAGCATAATAATTCCCCACTTGAAATTCCTGAGCCACGGTGTTTGGATGACCATACTGGTGTAGGGATTTGTAATTGGGTTGACTGGAACATTCAGTGGATTTTCTGGGTTTTAGCTTGGAATGCTGAATGGCATTCCAGAATTCGTTGGCAAGGGCCCTTGTGCCGTGTAAAAATAAACTTGGCTTGGGTGATACAGGCTGGATTAAGGATTAGGTTTAATTGTTCATTTATGCCATGTAAAGTTGTAGAACCTTGAGCTTCGTTCAAACAGACGGCGACAAACACTTCACACGCCCAGGTTTATGGTTTCAGAGATGCTGATGTGAAAGATTCATAAACAAACCGAGATTATCTTGTCACTTTGATTTGGTAAACCAAGTGAGGTTTCAAGATAGCCCTGCCAATTTGGATCCACGGATTACGATTTGATTTAATTAGAAGTACAGCGAAAACTGTGATTTAAACATTTAGAAAATGATTTAAAGTGTTTGCCGTCGAGAACAATGTCACCTTGCGTGCGGTATTAGCGAAATCTGTCCTTCAAATCCAGCAAAGTCTGCTCTGCGTGGTAGGTTATCTTTTGCCAGTGTGTAACTAGCGTCCTTGTCCAACTCAGACAAAGAGACAGACTGGCAGTACAGCCCTCCTTTGACATGATTCTTATGGAATCCATACTTCAAGGCCCGTCCTTCATCATTGTAAACATACACAAAAGAATCACATCATACACTAGAGCTGCAAAATATAGCAGGCTTTCAACCTCAATTACCTCCTCAGGGTTTTTGACAGGGCCAGAGAACGAGAATCAATCTCTAATAAATTAACCGCGTTGTCTCACAAAGACGGACCATTTTTGACATGACAGAGGTCTCACTGGCCCGGCAACAGCTGTGGATGACAAGGGTGACTTTGCATTGGTCCCCTTGCCTATCAAGAGCAGATGGTGAGCCGCTTCTTAATTCAGTTTCATCTAAACTCTAATGCAGTGCATATAAATCAGATTTATCCCGTCATAATTTACTTGTAAACATTTGATTTAACAATTAAAGATCTTAAGCTCATGTCATTCCTAGCCATATGACTTTCCTTTTTCCAAAGAACCCAAAACATTCTGTATCGCTACACTGTAAACTCAAAAAACTCGACAAAATTGAGGTTATCAGTTACATCAAATTTAAGTTAAAAATTAAAAGTTTAAGTAAGCAGAACTTGCATATTTTTATTTTGTACTCAAATATTTTAATTGCTCTTAACTTGAAATATTTGAGTAAGCTCATTCATACATTTAACTTAAAATTAGCATGTAATCAACTTTTTTAGTAGTGGAAACTTGGATGGTTTTAAGTAGCTTAATAAATGCCAAATTGCTAAAACAGTAGTTTGATAGCATCAGCATAGCAATTGCTGACTGTTGTTTTTTTTTTTTTTTTTTTTATCATTATATAACTTAAATTTTAGCATTTACTCCCTTTCGAATGTCATGGCAAAGCATGCTGGGAAATATAAATCCCAGCCCAGTTTCAATTAAAGTTAAGTTTGTCTAAATTAAAAGAACCAGGTTCATAAAATTCAAAACAATGAAACAATTTTCTTGAATTTTCTTAGAAAATTCCTGTAAAGGCAATTCTGAGATTTGTTTCTAAACACATTATAAATGTTAGAAATGTATTGCTGAAACACGTTATAAAGACTGTGAACTGCATGGGCATCGGAACCATTGTACGTGGGTGGGACAAGACCCACTCACTTTTTAAGACCAATGATACTGGACCCACTCACTTTTACCGTCTATAATTCTGTTCACTTACCCCTAACCAATAAGCATGTCATTATTAAACACACGTTAGACGCTTTATTTCCACTTTTCGAATGTTTTCTTCATTTTTATTGAAAATAAATGCCTTTCCGATCTGATATGTGAAGGGAAAAGAGAGTAGAGCAAGTTCGAAAAAAGACGGATTCGAACCTTGGGTCGATTTGCGTCAAAATTTTATGCCACGCGTCTTACCCCTACACTGTTGTCATTGTAAATGATTTGGTGACTTTTGTAATTTTGTCTGGCCCAACCAGATGTTTAGTAAATGATGCCCATGTTGAACTGTGTAGTACTGAATTGAGAAGTTAGACCGTTAAACAGTTTTTCACCATTGCTGTGTTCCGGATTTTTTGGGCGGGGCTAAAACAGTGGCTCGATGATGCACTGCAGCCACTGAGCATACAGCCTCTTCCTTAACACTATCATAACTGTCGATGAAGCACTGGAGCCACTGAGTCTGGCCCCTCCCCTAACACGATCATAACTGTCGATGACGCACTGGGGCCACTGAGCATACGGCCCCTTCCCCAACACTATCATAACTGTCGATGACGCACTGGAGCCACTGAGACTGGCCCCTCCTAACACGATCATAACTGTCGATGACGCACTGGAGCCACTGAGCCTGGCCCCTCCCCTAACACAATCATAACTGTCGATGACGCACTGGGGCCACTGAGCCTGGCTCCTCCCCTAACACTATCATAACTGTTGATGACACAATGGAGCCACTGAGCCTGGCTCCTCCTCTAACACGATCATAACTGTCAATGACGCACTGGAGCCACTGAGCCTGGCTCCTCCTCTAACACGATCATAACTGTCGATGACGCACTGAGCCTGGCCCCTCCCCTAACACGATCATAACTGTCGATGACGCACTGGGGCCACTGAGCATACGGCCCCTTCCCCAACACTATCATAACTGTCGATGACGCACTGGAGCCACTGAGACTGGCCCCTCCTAACACGATCATAACTGTCGATGACGCACTGGAGCCACTGAGCCTGGCCCCTCCCCTAACACAATCATAACTGTCGATGACGCACTGGGGCCACTGAGCATACGGCCCCTTCCCCAACACTATCATAACTGTTGATGACACAATGGAGCCACTGAGACTGGCCCCTCCTAACACGATCATAACTGTCGATGACGCACTGGAGCCACTGAGCCTGGCCCCTCCCCTAACACGATCATAACTGTCGATGACGCACTGGGGCCACTGAGCATACGGCCCCTTCCCCAACACTATCATAACTGTTGATGACACACTGGAGCCACTGAGACTGGCCCCTCCTAACACGATCATAACTGTCGATGACGCACTGGAGCCACTGAGCCTGCCCCCTCCTAAACACGATCATAACTGTCGATTACGCACTGGGGCCACTGAGCATACGGCCCCTTCCCCAACACTATCATAACTGTTGATGAAGCACTGGAGCCACTGAGCCTGGCTCCTCCCCTAACACGATCATAACTGTCGATGAAGCACTGGAGCCACTGAGCCTGGCTCCTCCCCTAACACGATCATAACTGTCGATGAAGCACTGGAGCCACTGAGCCTGGCTCCTCCCCAACACTATCATAACTGTCGATGAAGCACTGGAGCCACTGAGCCTGGCTCCTCCCCTAACACTATCATAACTGTCGATGAAGCACTGGAGCCACTGAGCCTGGCTCCTCCCCTAACACTATCATAACTGTCGATGAAGCACTGGAGCCACTGAGCCTGGCTCCTCCCCTAACACTATCATAACTGTCGATGAAGCACTGGAGCCACTGAGCCTGGCTCCTCCCCTAACACTATCATAACTGTCGATGAAGCACTGGAGCCACTGAGCCATCATAACTAGAGCACATTCAGCGTTGCCATGTCCGCGGTTTTCCCGCGGAATTGGGCTACTTTAACACTATTGCCGTGGTTTTCCCGCGGAATTGGGCTACTTTAACACTATTGCCGCGGGCTGTTTTTCATGTCCGCAGGTTATGTGATATTTAGCACCGGGAATGTGCCAGTGCAAGTTGCTTTCAGTTAAAACAGCTCAAACAGTCTGGGACTAGCTAAAGCCTTATCTGTGAAGGGGTTAGTGTACATGAGTCATATTTTTATAGTGCCTTTGCTTCTTTTATGAAGCTTCATTGTAATGGAAGAAAGAATCTAATAATGATTTGAAAATACATGAGCAAATAAATGTCAATTTAAATTTTTGGGTGAACTAAACCTCTACTGTAATCTCAATATCACCTGTTGAGAGAGGCTTCTTGTAATATCACAGACAGATATGTAAACAGAGAACAAATCACTTAATACGCAATGTTTCCCAGAAGACTACGCATTAGAGGGACAAGTAAATATTGACAAAGGGTAGAGTGGTCACGCCATCTCTCTTCCCTCATTCCTCTCGCTCTGCTTTCTCCTCTGTCTGTTTCTCTCTGCATTGGATAAATGGATGCTGACTCCATTCACATATTCACTGGCAGGTGTGTGTGTTAAAGACAAATAGTGGTCTCTTGAAATGAGCTTCGAGCAAATACTAAACAAACAGATCTCAGCTCCAGAGTGCCGCATGGACACAATCGGAACTGTTCCTGCATGGTCATATACAAGAGAATCAGGATGCGAAGCTCTTTTTTCAAAATATACCTCATCATATAACATATCTTTCAATTCATACAAATCTTTTCAAATTGCATCCTCTAAGATAAGAGAAACTCTGAATTCTTGTTGAAAAGTCTAGTTAAGATTAACATTTTCATGCCTGTCGTGGGTGGTTTGCAGACAGCAAAAGACTAAAACAAAATGAGGTATACTCAAAAAAACTAGAAGGCAACAGTTTACATGGCTCATTTTTAGTTGAATTCATTCATTTATTCTTACACTCTAAAAAATGCAAAAAGTTGGGTTGAAAATGGACTAACCCAGCGATTGGGTTGTTTTAACCCAGTAAATGGGTTGTTTTAACCCAGCGGTTTGGTTAAAACAACCCAATCGCTAAGTTAGTCCATTTTCAACCCAACTTGGGTTGTTTTTAACCCAGAATTTTTAGTGTAGTGAATTTTATTTAATTAGTGAAGTTGCAATGACTTAATATCTGCCATCCTTATAACATTTACATATATGTAAATTTTAAGAAGATTAAGTAGTTTTAACAAAACTATTTTTCAGTTTAGGCCTAATTTAAACAAACAAATTCATCAAAATTCAGGTTTTCTTGTAAAATAATAATAATAATAAAAAATAAAAAAAAATAATAAAATTTAAAAACAATTATATGCATTACTTGTGTAGCTGAAAGTTGTTTTTAGAAGTACATTCATTAAAAAAACCTGATATTTACCTGATCTAAGAATGTTTTATTACAGTGATCCGATGATGTTGGTAGACGGTTAAACCAGCTGACCAAGTAAGTCTTGATGGTTAAAGGGTAGGAGACAGACACAGACATGAAGAAATTGTTGAATAAAGTCGTTATTTTTGTTTGTTTCTTTGCGCACACAAAAAGTATTCTCGTCACTTTATAAAATTAAGGTTGAACCCCTGTAGTCACATAGACTATTTTAACGATGTCTTTACTACCTTGCTGGGCCTTGAAAGTGTTAATTAAATAGCTGCCTATGGAGAGGTCAGAGAGCGCTCAGATTTAATAAAAACTATCTTCATTTGTGTTCCGAAGATGAGCGACGGTCTTACATGAGGGTGACTAATTATTAACGGAATTTCCATTTTTGGGTGAACTAACCCTTTAAGTTAGTGGAAAAGCACCAACACATGAGCATCACGATGATGATGATGATGATCTACGAGATGTTTCTAGATGAGTGCAGTTTAGCTGTTCTTGCAACTAAGGAAGATAACTTTTAAAAAGACATATCCACACCTTACGATAAAGCCATGCTGGAAAATAAATGGAGACCAAGCGAGTAAGGGAGAAAGACAGCAATAAGGCCTGCTGCCAAGAGGAGAGAAAGATAGAGGGTGTTCCTCTTCATCACCTTTGATCTGTTAGTTCTCAAAGATCAGAGGGTAAAAGGTGTCAAATCAATCCCTCCTGTTGGAATAGAGCACAGCAGAAACATGTTATTTTAGAGAGGGTTGACCACACAAACCCAGAAAAAAAGTAATTTACTGTGGAGAAGAAAGATCAAAAAATGGATGTGGACAGGTCCATGTCACAGAACAGGATTGTTTGCACAAGTATATGTCTCGAAAGAAGAACCAACATGCATGAAGCAACATGAAGAGTGTACGGTGAGTAAAAACACAGAGAAAGCAAAAGCATGCAGAGAATCTGTGATTGAACCACTCTGTAATAATAGGTTCCCCTCTGACTAAATGCCAAAGCCGATTTGTGTCTGTCTCTCATCGCAGTATGTTTGTATCTGTGGTGTTGATGCCTGGCATTTCCCAGCATTCTGTTTGTTATAATCAGTGCAATGGCACCGGCCAAAAAGACCACAAACACACACAGACCTACACAGAGAGCCAAGTAGAGAAATTACATATCAGTCTGGAATAGTTCAGCCACGCCATGGCTGCCAGCAAATACAGGGTATTAGTGAGAACATGTGCACGTACTATCGATGTATGCGCAAACATAGACAAGAAATGAAACATGCGTTCACATTATGGGCCCTATCATACACCTGGCGCAATGCGACGCCAGTGTTTTTTTGCTAGTTTCAGCCCGACGTAGTTATTTTCATGTCCTGCGCCACGTTGTTTAAATAGCAAATGCCCATCTGTTCACCCATGGGCGTGCTGATCTGAAAACGAGGTGTGTTCAGGCGCATTGGTGCATTGAGGCAACTGAAAACGACTGCGTCATTGACCAACAAAAACCTGGTCTAAAATCAATAGCGCAGTATTTTCTGTGTTATTTAAAGGGTGTGTTCGTAATATGTGCCTATAGGTGGGTGCACAATGCATGTACACTCTGATTATCACACACACAGGGACGTGCAGCAGCACACAAACATTTTTAAATATTAAAAATAAAAGGATTACTCTCTGGAGAAGTGTTCCGTCTTTCAGCTCGGAAATCCACCATAGTGCAAGCGCAACTGGCTTTTAAAGGGAATGGGAGATGAGACTCTGATTGGTTTATTGCACGTTACGCCCAAAACACACATTACTCATTAAGAGACTAGGTACAAACTCTTTACCTGTGATTAAGTAAACATTTAAATGTAAAACTTTTCAAATGCACTGCACTTTTAATATTACTACTGTTTAAAAGTTTGGGTTCATAAGATTTTATTTTGAAAAACATTTATACTTTTAATAAGCAAGAATGCATCAAATTGATCAAAAGTGGCAGTAAATGCAATTATTTTGAACTCTATACATCAAAGACTCCTGAAAAACAATGTGTCATGCTTTCTATAAAAATGTTAATCAGAACAACTGTTTTCAGATGATTTCTGAAGGATCATGTGACACTGAAGACTGGAGTTATGATGCTTTGCATCACAAGAATAAATTACATTTTAATATATATTAATAAAGAAAAATTCAATTGTAATGTTATCTCTGAATATGCTTTTACTGTATTTTGATCAAATAAATGCCCTTCTTATGAAAACATTTTAAAAGTTCTTACAGACCTTAAACTTTTGAACACATACATATATATAGTTCTTTTTCGAGAGCTTTTGGGCATTTCTCAGTTGGTTAGACAAGTTAAACCACATGATAAATAAGTTTGGACAGTCTGGGAGAAGAGATTAAACTAACTAAAACCAGTTTAAACAATCTTAGGCGGCATGGTTTAAAATAGGTTCACAATAGAGCAAGGGCTTTTTACTTTAACAGTATTGTTTTTGTGAATTGTAATTCATGACCATGCTATTTTCAAAAACGATGCACTTAAGTGTGTGAAGATACATAGCGACTATGTAAAACACAAGATCAGCCTTTAACTCTTAGCTTTAGTTAAAGTATTGTGTTGTTATGTTGTTATGCTCTGCCTCCAGCGGTTCCTAAATAGGTGCTTGTACATTAATTAGCCTGATTTAACACACTTTCAAATGGGTTCTGACACACAAGAACACCATTGACCCGTCTGAATGTTGCCTTAGGCCTCAACACCATCTTTCTGAGAGACACGCACACACAAAATACCCCACCTCCGCCCTGGCATCATGCCACCCATATGCCCCAGGGGCTGCTGGGAGCTCAGCAGATACTAAACACAGGCAGAGCAAACAAAACACTGGCACCAGGTGGCGAGACCCTTGCTGATCCAGGATCAGCTCACATTCTCTATCTAGCCTTTAAACATAAAAACACAAACTGACTTCAGAACAGCATTCAAAACGTTAGTCTTCTCTTTCTCACCCAGCTGCAACGCCTATTAAACTCCATATTGAGTCATCAGCGTATTGCCGCCATGCTCTGGAAAGACAGAGAGGGCTCTGGGGAGGCTCTGAAAGAGAGAGAGGCCTTCAAATGCTGATTATTTACCTCCTAATTGAAACGCTGATGGAGGGATGCCGATCTTCTCCTTCCCTGTAGCGTCTGCCCCAGTGATAGCTGGATAATTGATTTCAGCGAACGCAGGTTAAATGTGACACACGGGGGTTTTAATGAAAATCTGGAGACCGCAAGTCATTTATCATCTGCTTGTGAGGAGAAAAAAAAGTGGGGAAAAGGAGGTGGTGGCTGTTGACAGCTGATGAACGAAACGGTTTTAGGGAGGGAAAAGAGGGAAGTAAAATGCAAACAATTTTAAGAATATGTACAGATAATGTATACTTAAAGTTATACACAGATTTACTGTGGTCCATGACGTGACCATATATATATTATATATTTTTCTATTAAAATGCTTAAAAATTTTTTTAATAAAAATTCTGAATTAAAATTAATTTAGATGTATTTATTTATTTTTGCGGGCTTAACAGTAACAATGTTAATTAACAATAGCTATATTTAAATTATTCTAAAAATAAATAAATTAATAAATTAATTAATATGTAAATTAATAAATAAAGTAATAATAAAATTTGAATTTGGAATAAGTAGTTTGGCATAATTTTGGCATTTAATTTTTTGAAAGATACAGAGAATAAAAAGTATTAATAATAATAATGATGATGATGAAGATAGTAATAATAATAAAAATATCAAAAGATGAAGATGGTAATAATAGTAAAAATGTCAAAAGGCAAGATCAAATGGAGTCCCCAAGAAAACATGATATTCTTTTTTATTTGTTATATTTATTTAAAAATACTTTTACTGTCTGTTTGAAAACTTTTTTATTACTTGATGGTCTAACCACCTGATAATTTTATAAGCATTGAATCAATATATATATTAGCAAGAAATTAGCAAAAATATAAAGATTACATTTCTAGGAACTTGGCATATTTCTAACTATGCAATCATCATTAACGTCAACATCTTGTGTTTATTAGAGGCTTAGAGCCAGTCACAGAAACTGCTTCAACTCCTTTTAAAAACATGCAATTACTATGCATACATTTACACTCCTTGAAACTACATTGACAGAGACAACAATGGTGATAACCAATAAATGCATCTCTGCCCAGTCAATGTGCTATGGCATCACATATTTACACCATGCACTGGCTCAGCTATCATGTCTTGCATGTGAACAGCATGCAAATAATTATTGCCTTTATCTAGTGAATGTATGTATTTCTCTGTTCATTGTATCTAATGTGAAAAAATAAGGTATTTAACACTGTCCATGTAGTACTGTAGTAATAACTACAAGTTATGCATACTAACATACAACTAATCCTAAACCAAACCAAACCCTAATCCTAACCCTAAAGTAGCTACTCAGTACTTAAATTATAACAGTAAAAATAAAGTGTAACCAAAAATAGACACAAAATCTTGAAGACCTTGAATAAATGAAAAGGTCCTTTACCTTTCTTCCCTTCATTGTCCTATCGCCCTCTCTCTTTCACACTTTATTTTGCAATATATAATGGTGTTTAAGAGTCTGTTAATGCACCAACAGATCTGAATTCAGATTTGACCTGAGGAATTAATGTCTTTCACATTAAATTGTTCTTAATTCTTCTTTTAATTCCTCAATGTTGGAGGAAAAGAAATGGCGGTCCTTAAAAAGGCATTCAAGGGCAGTTACATATTTTTTCATTTTTAGCAGGAAAATATGCAACTACTTTTATTTTTATTTTTATCTCAACTGCTATATACTGAATACCTAATGGATCTGTTTTTTTTTTTAAACTGTAAATGAATAAAACTCTTAAGTAGTAAAGTCATATGAATCCAAATATTTCTAAATTAGTAAACTGAAGGCAACAGGGTCCATGAAGAGACTGTAATTCATGAACCATGCATTTTACAATCCTAGTGAAGAGATAAACAGAGAGAGAGCGAGACAGACGAGCCTCACAGATGGACACGTATTACACTGGATTGCCTGTGAATCCATCAGGACACCTTAATTGGTGTGCAGCTTGCAGGGTTGCACTTGAAGTCTTTAAATTGTCCATTTTTTTTCTATTGGGGTCATGTTAAAGTGCACCCCAGGCAAATGGGTAGGATGTCAATGGTTCCCCCGGCACAAGCCTGCTGTCTCGTTGCCTCTTGATAGACTTGCAATTACACACTGCATCGCTCACTGTCATTTTCTGCCCTTTTACTCATTACTACTCCATCTTTCACCATATCATCATTACTTAGTATATGTCTACTGAGTGTATTTCACCTCAGTTCTCCAGTGACTGTTTGTGTGGCTGCTGTAACACTACTGCGAGAAACCAGAAATCTTAAAGGTGGAATAAATTATATAAACACAACACTCCGTGTGTTCTAGTCATTACGTGGCCTTGTATGCGTGTTCTTCTGAACTATGAACTTCTGAACCAATGAATGACTACAGCATTACCCATGATTCAGTTGCCTGCTGCCCCTGTGAAATCTGCATAATGTCTGGTCATAGTATGTCAAAGGAAGTGTTGACCCCTCTCCATGGTTCCCAGCCCTTTTGACTAATGAATTTCCACGGCTTTTCCAGTTGGTTATTGAGTAAGAATATCACAAATATATAGCGAATGGTGAATAATCTAGTGAATAGTGAATTCAGACTTTGTTAACTTTGTCACTTTTTCAGTTGTTTATTGAATAAGTATGTAAATATATTAAGTACATTTTAGAGCTGAAAACAATGTGTGAATTCCTCTATAGAAATCTCCATGGTTTTTAAGATTTTAATTTCCAATTACTTATTAAATATTTAGTTTCAAGCTAAAAAAAAAAAAAGTCAGAGCAAAAAATCTGTGTAGTATAGCTTTTTTAAAGATTGTATTAATTTCCATGACTTTTCTGAAGTCCTGAAAAAATCACAATTATATATATATATAAAATATTAAATAAAAATTCACTTACATTAAATTCTTTCCACCTCTTGCTCTCTCAAGCTATCACAAGGACATATATACCATCATTTGTATTTATATTTCCACCAGCCTACATTTTCTGATACTTCTCCATTAGCTTCCTCTTTTTACGCATTTTATCAAATGTTTTAAAAGGATAGTTCACCCAAAAATGGAAATGGAAAGTTGTTTCAAACCTGTATGAGTTTCTTTTTTTCTGTTGAACACAAAAGAAGATATTTTGAAGAATGTGGGCAAGTAAGCAGTTTCTGGTCCTCATTGACTTCCATAGTAGGAAATAAAATACTATGGAAGTTACCATCTACTGTCTGGTTACCAACATTCTTCAAAAAATCTTCAGGTTTGGAACAGCATGCAGGGAAGTAAATCATGACAGAATTTTCATTTTTGGGTGAACTAACATTTAGCTTGTTATAAATGATCATCATCGATCAACAAATCAATAGATTATTTATAATTCTGGTCCCACTTTATATGTACTTATTGTGTTCATATTGTATTGCAAAACTCTTGCTGATATTGAGGTGGGGCAGATGCTGAAGGTTAGGGACAGGTGTGGAGGTATGGGTAAGTTTAAGGCTAGGGTTAGGTGTAAAGGAAGGGTCAGCAGTGTAATTATAAATGTAACTACAGTAACATTAATTACAGATGCAATTACATGCAGGTATCTTTTAAAATGTAAGTAGAATGTAAAAATATGCATGTACACAATAAGTGCATTGTATCAAATTATTAATTTAAATGTTAGTACATAGTAGTTAAGGCCAGCTAATATAAAGTGGGTCCATAATTCTTATGTTTGACTTTATGTGTGTGGCAGTGACACAAATCTACACCTGTCTTTATGTGAATTGAGTTGAAATGTGCTGCTATCAAACATCAGCAGGTGACAAACGCCGCCTTGCCGTATCCCTCTCCGTGATGCTGTGAGCAACAGTAATAAACATGGAATATTTAGCCAGTCCTCAGTGTTTGTACAACTGCCCCAGGTTGCCAGATCCCCATTAGCATATTTGGGCTTTGGTCTTTGTTTTACTTTGACCTGTATAATAAATGTCACATCCACAACACAACAAATCAAACGTTTGTTAATTTCCCTGGCTTTCCTCTGCAGCTGCGGGCTCCCATTGTGCCACCAGTTTTTAATTAATGTGATAAGTAATACTTGCAAGGCAGCAATGTGCTTTTTTTCTCCTCTTTTGCTTTTTAATTGGGTGGGCTGAGAGGAAGGAGGGGACACAAGGAGGGCTGAGGAGGGGGGCTACGAGCAGTTTTTAGAAAGTAAACAAGAGTAAATCTAAGCCATCGAATGTTGTCCTTTTACCTGAGGAGGTAGAGATATGCGGACAATGAGGCTGACATGATTTCCTGTGGTATTGTGTAAACTGATACGCTCAGAATTATGTCTCATAATCTTGAGGCGTTTAAACAAGGGCTCAAAATGCTTACAAAGAGCACGGAAGCTCGGTCTCACACACACACACACACACACACACACACTCGCAGTCTTGAAGAGACAGCTGACATTTTCCCTCCCCTAAGAGCTTCTCTCCACAACACTCGTCCTCATTTGATTTTACACACACATATACACACACAGCCAACCATATTTATTTATATATTTCACTCTGCACTCAGCTTTATGAAGGTTCTACAATGATTCTCATGGGCCGAACATACATGTATATAACAATTCACCTACATTTGTCAGGGTAAAATAGAAGCAATATCAATAAAATGCATCAAGAAACTTAAAGAATTTAATATGTTGAAATAAGTGGTTGTCAACCTTTAAGACTCTTTAAAACCCCCACCGCATTGTCTAATAATCAAAGGCCCCCATTATAAGGTAAAGAATTTGCGTGTTTTCCAACTTTTTAACAGAAACTGTAAGTGTCGATATATTAATTCACCACAATTCACTTTGTGATTTTAGAAACTTCAAGAATGTTCAAAACCAAAAACACTATTAACCTTAGTATTTGGGGAGAACATTTTTTGACCAGTTTAAATCTTGATTGTATGTTTTATCCATTTAAATAATTCCAAGTCATTCAGCCCCTCTTAAAAGTTTGCTGAGGCCCCCTAGTGGGCCCCGGCTCCTTGTGGAGAACCAATTGGTTAAATAATGATGAAAATGGTATCGCCCTCTGGAGGCAAGTAAGAGACGTTCACTCAGAAAAACCTCATGTTCTCTCAGACTAATGAAATGCAAAATAATAAAAAGAGAAGAAAAATAAGCTGTGCCATAATACAGGAACTTAATAATACATTATATGGCCCACATATATTTGGTGGTAACTTAAATAAACTGGTCTGTTGATTCAATCCTGTCGAGAGCTCCTCTGTAATAACAGAAAAATGCCTCACTAAGAGTCACTCTGTGGTTGGAATCACCACTTCTGACTAACAATGGCAATTATCAAACTCTACACAAACTACCACCGATCTCTCTTCAGGTAGGGTTAGAAACAAGTGTAACCCACTTATCAGGAGGGCTGTTGATCACAACCACAAATCATTGAAGAGGAAGAGGAGGACTCACCCAAACAACAGACCAGTGCTACAGAACTAGTACTGCAGGACTGTTGGCAGGCCCTGACAACACTGATGGGAAATCAGAGGAATGGATTTAAATGTCCTGTAAATGTGTTAAATAGAGCCTGCACTCATATTGGAAGATAAAAGCATAATCCAATTTGCCTAAATATTTAACAGATAAACGTGCAAAGGACAGGGGATGTGTTTGAATGACAGCCCTTTCAATTTTGCACAAATGTTCTGCAGACATATTTTAACCAGCTAAAGGATATTATATTAGGCTGCTATAGGAAAGATGAGACCATTTTGCCAAAACACTAAACTGTTCATCTGATTCAGTGGCCCTGCTGAAGGACTAGCAACTAGTTAGCAACAAGTCATTAAAAACATCCAGTAAACCCTTTAATAATAATAATAATAATAGGCTATAATTAAATGTGAACCCACTTTTTAAATCCCGACAGTGACTGAACGTAGCATAATGTAGCATAACATACACTGTAGCATAACAGTGGCTGCCTATTGGGAAGGTTAATTTGGAAATGTAATAGTTTACAGATTACAAGTTACCCAATTTTAAAATGTGATAAGTCAAGTTTATTTCAGGAAAACATGGCCTCTCTGCCCATAGCTCCACTGAATCACTGAATCACAATAGCATGAAAGATACTCTTTTCTTCATTCCATGGTTTATATACCGTGCCAATCTCCATGCATACTCCGAATCACAAACATATGACACATCAATACAGACATAACCAACAAGAACGAGATCACTCGAGTATTTCTTACGCAAATCCTCATACAAATAACAATCATACAAAACATTTTTCTCATCTTCTATCACAAAATAATTCAAGGTTAACTTACAGTAATTACAAATTCTCTCATCCACTGATGTGTTACTCCATCTACCTGTTTCTATAGCCAGATTATGACCTGAGCATCTGAACAGGAACAATGATCGTACCAGCTGTCTGTTATATACAGATGCAATGTAGCTCTCTTGTACAATCAGGGACCTGCACCTGAATATATATATATATATATATATATATATATATATGTATATATATATATATATATATATATATATATATATATATATATATATATATATATATATATATATATATATATATATATATATATATATATATATTTAACTTCTTATTTTCTAGAACTAATGTGTACCATGCATCATGTGCTTTTTCTCTCAATCGCTGATTCAGAATAGATGTAAAGTACTTATATCACCAATACTTTGTGCCTCCCAGACACTAGAAAAGCCATAAAAGAGCAACAAAACTCTAATACAGGAGACCCATGTTTTTCTACCTACTTCATCTAACTGATACAGCATGTTATAACATTTTCTTGGATAACGATGATTAGACATAGACACTAATTTTATCCAATACATGATACATCTTTTCATGTAGGTAATCTACCCAGATCTCCCAAGACAGCTACATTGCTCACACTTGATAAAAATGATAACTGAACATTTTCAATACACTCTAATGGCTCAAAGCCCCATATTTCAGCTCCATAGTACAATATGGGTGCTAGCGTATGGTCAAACAAATACAAAGTGATAAGTAGTGTATTTTTTAAAGTAATGTAACTGATTACATTTGATTACGTTTTGATTACTTTTCAAAATTTCTAATGAATGTTTTCAACTGCTAATTTTAACCTGCAAAAAAAAAAAAAAAAAAAGCACTACAAATTCAAACGAGAACCAAACAAAAGCATCAGACTAGCATCACTTTACTAAATGGCATTTAAATGGCAGGCCACATCTTGCACATGAAAAACAGGCAAAGCAACAAATTAATATTAGTTAACATAACCTTGTTTTTTTACAGAAAATATTCAGATGGTTACAAAGGCATACACCTTCGTACCTAATCGTTAACATTTTCATAAGTAACTGTAATTTAATTAGCCTACACGTTTTTTCTCAGTAACCGTAAAGGATTACAGTTACATTTATTTAGTAATTAAATTACTTAACACTGTTAAACCCCAACACTGCAATCAAAGATGGCGATGCTCATAACTTAAATTAATGAACTAGTCCAAAAGTGTCACAGATTCATCCGTTGAAACTTCATTAACAGACAGCGGTTTCAAAGTTGTTTGACAAAATATCTCAGTTTCTGGGTAAGAGTTACCAGTGTTGAAGAAACGCAACACGTGCATGTCGTATAGTGTGTATGCGCTGCCAAACCTCAATAAACATTCATTAGAATAGCGGAAACAGGTGAAATGCAACTATTTCTGAGGGATGACATGCTTAATTTGCTGCAAAATGAGTGATACTCAACTCAACTCAACTCAGTGGTTTTCTGTAGGCCTCTAGTTATGGGTGTAAGAGAGTAGCCTACACATCACTTCAATTAATTTATGTGTCGTTGGTTCTTAAGAATGAACAGACAATAGTGAGTGATTCAAGCCATGTTTTAGTTCCTATGTATCAACCTCTGCCATCACAGAAGCATGAGTCCCACTTTATAAGAGCGACCTTTACAAAAAATTATTTATACCTGTATGTATTAATATTTTAAATAGTAAGATGTAGTCGTTGTTATGAATTCTCTGAATTCTCTCATTTTTATTGTTGTGTGTATGTTGTGTATACTACTGCAGCTATGAGTCAAAGACAAATTTCCTGAAAAGAACAAAAATCAATCCATCCATCCATCCATTCATTCATCCATCCATCCATTCATCCATCCATCGACATGCCTGTAGCCTACACAGTCATATTTTATTTTATTAGTCATTATTTAATGGGGTTTTTGTGTGTGTGTGTGTGTGTGTGTGTGTGTGTGTGTGTGTGTGTGTGTGTGTGTGTGTGTGTGTGTGTGTTAGTTTTATTACTTTCATTGTGTTGTTGTTTTTATTATTATTATGATTAAGCCTATTATTTTTTATTGTGTATTCATGCTTTGGCATTAATTAAGAACTTTTGAGGTTGAAAATTTTATGATATTACATACAACTGCGTCCTGACAATGAAATGGTAATTTCCGATTGTGACTCTCGCTTGTAAGTGAACTGTGTGTGAACATACAGTAAACCCTATTTTGCACTCTAATACAGGACTGACAACCCATATTCTGCTGCTGTGTGAATGTGGCCTTAGAGCGATCTTACTGATGGCTCTCATGCGAAAAATACCTCATTTGTACAATTACACCCAGCCCTGAAACGCTCTCATACAGCATCTTTCAGCAGTCAGCAGATTGTCCACCAACCCACCAATAATCAGCTCAGTCTATTCCATCTCTCCTCTTCAGACCCCATTGCCCTGGTTCGGCCACATCAATGGCAGGATCAGACTGCCGCGCTAATCACCACTGTCAGGATGAAAGAGGCAAGGTTAATGTCCTCTGACAGAGGCATGTACACCAGTGATCTTGATAAGAAAGAGGCCAGTATTATTGCCCCAAGGCTGCCCATTTCCTAGTTGCAGACGGGGTATTGTGGAAGGCAATCGATGTCACAGAGCCCTGGTCATGTGTCTTGTTCGTAACATGTATATCTCGCCCTTCAGATCAGCCATTGAGGAAACGGCGAGATATATGTGTAGGGGTTGGGTCAAAGAAAGACAGAAATAAAAGCGCTTTGTATCGCTGCCAAGGCCTCTTCAGATTTATGATGCCCAATTACAAAGGAGTGTTCGGCCACCTATTTTCCATTAGCCTATCAAAATCTTTAGTGCTTGTTTGTGAATAGGTTATCAAGCCTTTCAGAGGAGACAATGAATTTATAACCCCCTCACATTCCTCAAAGAGGGACGTTTAATACTGAGTCTTTGAACTACACATCTCTCTCTCTCTCTCTCTCTCTCTCTCTCTCTCTGTTGCACACACATACACACTCACTTAAAAGGACAGGTAATGTACATTAGATGCCAAGCTTAATTATTTCAATTAAACCAGCAATGCAACCTTTAACTTCATCATTAGCAAGGGAATCATTTTTTGTTTTGTTTTTTTTATCTTTGCTTTTCAATGATTCTCACCACAGATTGGCTTTAGAGCTACAATCAACAGTTACTGCATATTAAATCTAACCCTTTTAAACAAAGACTATCGGCCACTTAATCTGTTTTTCATTTCCTCTACGCAGTCTCAAGAGTAAGAATTGTTCTTAGCGATTGCAGTAGCAGATCTAACAGTCCATCCCGTTAAAAGAAGTCGAGCTGATCTTATTCTGTCATGTTTGTTGGCAAGTTGCCCTCGGTCTATGACAGCTAAATAACACGGCAGAGGAAAATAACCCGGAGAAACGGCACCTGCTGCAGTGAGACAGCTCCAGAGGGAGGAGAGCTTCATCAGACAGACATGAAGCTTTATGAACGCTATTTTCCAGGTTTCTTTGCATTATATGCCTTACTTTAAGATGTACATTTTACTTTAATGCAAATAGCAATATTAGCTTTCAAACGAGAAGTGTTTGCAAGAAATTAGATACATTAACTTTCAAAGATGAATAATATAATATTATAGTATAATATAATATAATATAATATAATAGTATAATGTATTTTCATACCACTGCTTCAAATGTATGCAATACACTACGATTTCCATAAAAATATTAAGCAGCACAACTGTTTTCAACATTGATACTAGTAAGAAGTGTTTCTTGAGCAGCAAATCATCACATTCATGAAGGATCATGTGACACTGAAGATGCTGAAAATTCAGCTTTGCCATCAAAAGTATAAATTACTTTTAAAATTACATTTTAAAATATACATTTAAATTCAAAACCGTTATTTTAATTTGTAATCATATTTCACAGTATTACTTGTTTTTACTCTATTTTTGATCAAATAAATTCAGCATTAGTGAGCATAAGAGACTTCCTTCAAAAACATTAAAAATGTAATTATTCCAAACTTTTAATATAAATATAATATATTTTAATACTAATGCATTATACTATATTATATTCCCAGTGATGAAATTTTGGAGACCTAATGAAATCAGAGAAAACAAAAAAGACGTGTTGTTATTAAATAATAGTGACTACGCTTTTGGCATTTAGGGTATGTTTACATGACAATGATGTACTAACAGACTAAACAGACGACAACGGAATGATCCCCGTTCACATGGATCTGTGAAAATGACTATTATGCATGCAAGGCCAGTAGTTGGCGATGTCACTTTGTCAAGAATCACCCCACAAACACGTCATTTGCATGTGTGAACATGTAATACGCATGTGCATGACATCACTGTTTTCACAGAATCACGTTTTTGTTGTTTACATGGAGACGGTAAAGGCATCGTTTTCAAAACCTTGCACTTTGAAAGACGTTTTCAAAAGCTTGCCTTTTCGGGACCCCAAAAGGCTGTTGTTGTGTAAATGAACGGCCAAGGTGCATAAAATTTTTTCAGTTTTTAGTTGAAAACGGTGACGTGTAAACATAGATACCTGTTACTCTTGCATTCACAAAAATGGTAGTGGGATGGGTGTATATTTTTTGTGTGGGGGGGTGGAAGCAGAGCACCAGCGGCTGTCATGGCAACCAATGGTAGAGTTTTGGGCATGCTTTGTCACGGCCATTTCTCCGACATGGTTTAAGAGGCTCAGTGGTTGGTCACATCTCAGTTTTAGGAGTTTCTTTCATTCTCCTCCCCATTGTCCCTTTCTAACTGCCACGTGTTGTCAGGCAATCAAAAACCGAACAGGGAAAAGTGCAGAGACGGTGCAGGAATTCACAGGCAGTTCAGAGACAGCACTTAAACTTCAGTAGGCCTGTCCATTCCTGCCTGTGTTTAACCCTTCTGGGTGGATGTGAAAAACCCACATGGATAAGCTAATTGTGCTAGATCTATAGTTCAGGCAGGCGGCTGTCCGTGGGGATAATTGAGCTAAAAGTACTGTGCTGTTTGCTCCTGCTGCGGTCCACTATGAAAGCACCTTTTTGCACATGCAATTCAAGCCAGAGCGTCAGTCGAAAACAAATGCTCTTGGGCGCATTGTGTCAGACATGGGGTTTCACCCACAGTAATAAAATGTCTGATTCTGCTAGACGGCACTGGACGGTTGCGGTGGCATCGGACCAGTTGGAGACTTGTTTACAGTAATCTGTTTACAGCTCTAGCTTTCACACACAATGCATAAAATAGTAGGACGTCTGATGGCGGACAATTCTGTGGCATTCAATGGAACGCTGCACGTGCTTCCCGTGCCTGTACTTTCTGTGTTCCATGTCACAATAGACTCCATGTAGCGTGTGCTGCAGTAAGTTGTGGTATTATTAGGATTACATTTGAAATCTGCGCAGTGAGGTTATGTTTTATTTATTTGAGTTACTGTCTGCATGGGCCCATAGTTATAAGGTGTGCTGCCCAATAGATAATTGCATTACTGATGGTGTACATTTTCTCCTTCAAACAGACAGTCACCAAGAAGGAATTATAGGCCACAAGTGACAATTCCTGAGGAGACTGTGAGCTCTATTTAAAGCTTCAAAATTAATTAAAAAATAACCATGATGTCATCAGACAGCACTGTGAAGTGCAATTTACTTGGTAAGTGACATTCTAATGAAGCTAATTTTTTATAGAGCTGTACAGTAGCTAGGCTATGTCCGATTGTAGGCCAACCTGGAATTCTAATCCACATGAGTTCCCTCTATAATTTTTAAAATAGCTTTTTTATTATTAATTAATTAATTTTAAGTAAATTGAAGTTCTGTTCTAAAACAATTAGTCAAGCATTTAGACTCACATCCATGTGGTAGCTAGTTTAGTAGTCCTTATTTACCAGCTTATTAGTAAAAAATAAATAAATAAAAAATAACAACATAAAGACGTCGTTTTACTTAAAATAAGCAGCCATTCTAAAAGAAATGTGTGAGGTAGCATGCCTGAAAATGTTAATTCTCTACAGGTGCCTAGGGCATGTGCGATGTGACTGCACAGTTATATTGCTTGGTGCCTAAATTTACATTGTAGTGCAAACGTTCTGTGAGAACATCACCAAAGAAATGTGTCTGTTTTAAAGGGTTTGTTTGATTTAAATATTAGACATTCATTAGCGTCCATGTACTGGTTCTGCTGCAGCTTTCAGCTGTAGGAATATTTGACAGAGCTATGGCGCCCTCTTCTGGTTCTGTGACATTAATGATGGGCAAATATTTAGCCCTTGCTTGTGCTAGTGGTTAATGAAGTCAGCGATTGAACTTTTGAAACATAACATTTGGGTTTGGCAACAAACTAAAACCTTAATTTGACCATACGCCTTAATATGAAATGCAGTTCTGATATTTTAAGGTCATTCCTATTAGCTTTGATCTGTTGATCTATTGGTCTTCCTTTTTGCTAACTCATGAATGTGAAATTCTTTTTTTTTCCCTTCTCAGTTTGCGTTGTTTTCTTTCGCACTGAACACAGCATCACAACACACACACACACACACACACACACACACGTATATATATATATATATATATATATATATATATATATATATATATATATATATATATATATATATATATATATATATATATATATATATATATATATATTGCTTGCAGAATTATTAGGCACATTTATTTTCTGATCATAATTTTTTCCAGGCACATTTTACCAATTTTTTTTTTTTTTTTTCTTCAACTTCAGCTTGTGATTCTATTGAGTGGGGGTAATTTTTTTGGATTCTTTACATAACTCAAGTCTCTGAGATCCTGACAGAGATCCTTCTGGAGACTCCAGGTAGGTTGAAGTTCTGGAAAATGGTGGAGCTGGAGACTAAAGGGTTCCTGATGGTTTCACACTTAATTCTTCACCTTAATTCTTAATTCTTTTGCAGTTAACGTGTCTTTTTCTTCGCCACCTGTTTTTGTCTGACCCTGCTGACCCAATGAGCATTTCACAGTCCAATGGTCATGCCTTCACTGCAATTTCTAGTATTGCATTAGTATTGTATCCTTCTCATTGACATTTAATAATTTTTGACTTTCCAGTCTGAGTTAAATCTCTTTTTTTTTGGGGGCTCATTTTATCTGTAAAAGGAAATGTCTAATAATTCTGCACACCTGAATATAAGGTGTTTTTCATTTCCAGCCTTCATGAACAATTATATGTCACTTATAAATGATTAAATACAAAATGAATAGTAGCTATTAAGATTAATGTGGTTTGGAATTGGTAAAATGTGCCTGGAAAAAAAATATGATCAGAAAATCAACGTGCCTAATAATTCTGCACGTGTACATTGAGTTGCTGCCATGTGATTGGCTGATTAGATATTTGCATTTACTGGCTGGTCCACACAATGTAGGTGATCTCAGATTTTACTATCCTTGTGAGGACATTTGGTCCCCACAATATAATATAAACCTACATACATATACACACACCACACATTGAACCTTGAAGCAGACAGGCTACAGCCCGACACACAGGTGCCACTCCTATTAGAACAGGAAACTGAGGCGACAATTCACACAGGCTCAACAAAACTGGACAATAGAAGATTGGAAAAATGTTTCCTGGTCTGATGAGTCTCGATTTCTGCTGCAACATTTAGATGATAAGAGTCAGAATTTGGCGTAAACAACATGAAAACATGGATCCATCCTGCCTTGTATCAATGGTTCAGGCTGGTTGTGGTATAATGGTATACAGGATATTTTCTTGCCACACTTTTGGCTCCTTAGTACCAATTGAGCATCGTTTAAACGCCACAGCTTACCTGAGTATTGTTTCTGACCATGTCCATCCCTTTATGACCACAGTGTTATCTTATGATGGCTACTTCCAGCAGGATAACGCATCATGTCACAAAGCTCAAATCATCTCAAACTGGTTTCTTGAACATGACAATGAGTTCACTAAACTCAAATGGCCTCCACAGTCACCAGATCTCAATCCAATAGAGCAGCTTTGGGATGTGGTGGAACAGGAGATTCACATCATGGATATGTGATGCTTTCATGTCAATATGGACCAAAATCTCTGAGGAATGTTTTCAGCACCTTGTTGAATCTGCCATGAAGAATTAAGGCAGTTCTGAAGGCGAAAGGGGGTCCAACCCACTACTAGCAAGATGTACCTAAAATGGCCAGTGAGTGTGTATAAATGGTTATTTGTTTGATTTGATTAACAAGTATTACATATTTGTCATTGCCCCTCAAAATAAAAAAAAAGGCCAGTCTCTTTAAAAAAAGAAAGAAAAAAATCCTCCTAATTCCATCGTTACACTGGAGGTTACACTACAACACGGTCAGAAAAAAGGTACATTGCTGTCACTGGGGAGGTTACAAAGCCGAAAAGGTACTAATATGTACCTTTAAGTTACTAATACGCACTCTTAAAGTACTGATATGTAACTTTTAAGGTACTAATATGTACCATTTAGGGGAGACAAAGATGTACCTTTTCACTGTTGTACTTTAGGGTAATGCCCCAGTGACAGCGCTGTACCTTTTTTTCTGAGAGTGAAGGAACTCATGGACAATACTGCCATCTTCTGGTCTTTCACTTGAGTCAAATGCTTACAGTCCAAGAGAGTTTGACTGTTTTTTTGTTTGTTTTTTTAACCTTGGCAAGTTCAATTTAGAAGTTAATGGCATGAATTTAATTCTGGTGATTCTATTCTTAGTTCCGTTTTGATGTTTTGACATGACTAGAAACTATGTTTCCTCACATACTTAAACTGTACAGAACTCCTAAAAGAGTTCCGTAATCCTCAACAAATGTTTTCCAACAAAGAGCAAGTACATGACTTGAGGAGCACAACAGTCCTGGATTGATCATATAACCAAACCAACAACCCTCTGATCACTTCCGTGGAAGGCAGTAGATGACATCAGATGCAAACATTGCTCAGACTTCATTACTACATGTATCTTTGGTGTAGAAGATTCACTGAACTATGTGATGTGTTAAAATGCCCACAAATGTAAATTTTCTACTACAGCCTGCAATCTCTCTCTCTCTCTCTCTCTCTCTCTCTCTCTCTCTCTCTCTCTCTCTCTCTCTCTCTCTCTCTCTCTCTCTCTCTCTCTCTCTCTCTCTCTCTCTCTCTCTCTCTCTCTCTCTCTCTCTCTCTCTCTCTCTCTCGAGTCCAGTTTCACAAATGCATTTTCTCCATTCTCTCTGGGACAAGTGAAAAGATCTCTCTCTAATCCGCTCTTACCTCTCTCTTCTTCTCTCTCTCTCTCTCTCTCTCTCTCTCTCTCTCTCTCTCTCTCTCTCTCTCTCTCTCTCTCTCTCTCTCTCTCTCTCTCTCTCTCTCTCTCTCTCTCTCTCTCTCTCTCTCTCTCTCTCTCTCTCTCTCTCTCTCTCTCTCTCTCTCTCTCTCTCTCTCTCTCTCTCTCTCTCTCTCTCTCTCTCCCC
The DNA here is from genome assembly GCA_018749465.1 of Paracanthobrama guichenoti. Lineage (NCBI taxonomy): Eukaryota > Metazoa > Chordata > Actinopteri > Cypriniformes > Gobionidae > Paracanthobrama > Paracanthobrama guichenoti. The sequence continues at coordinate 39,774,481 of CM031943.1, forward strand.
AATGTCCTGTGTCCTGACAAACACTGATCCTATAATAAAAAGAAAACAAATGATCAGACAGACCTGTCTAGAAACCAACACTTTTTTTTTTTCTCCTGAAAGCTGTGATGGAACTCAGCTGCTTATTAAAGTTCATATATTTCTATTGACTGAAGAAGCAATATTCATCAAAACAGACTGAAGCATTCCCATTGGAGGGAGGAGAAGGTCACAATTGTTTATGGGGTGGGTTTCTCTCACTTGAACTCCCAAAACACAAATTTTGAGTCATTTACACCAAAAAGAAAGTTGGTGATTGTAAATAGGCCACTTGCCTCTATATACACTCAATGAGGACTGTTGATGCAGAGGACTCTAGACACGAAAGCTTAATTAAATATTTAGATCTCAGATATGTGCCCAAGCGTTAAAAGAAAATCTGGGAAAAATTAAATCAGAAAACCAGAAATAGAAACACAAAATGCTACTTGTTTTAAGAGTTTAGCAAAAGTCATAATCCTCTGAAATGGAAAAAAATACAGCAATGATATACAATAAGCATCCAATCTGACAATATTAAGCCATCAATATCACCAGAGCATGTAATTAGAATCAGGTATATAATTGCATACAAATAAAATATGCATGCAAAACTGATACTGCTAGCTGTCATACCAAAACATGCAAATATAATATTGAATGTATATTGGCTAAAATGTAAATCACACAGCTGTCCATGCATGCATGTCAAAGAGCCATCAGGAGGAACAGTGCAGGGAAGTGAATCAGCTTGAACTGCTAAACAAGCACTGAACTTCCTCAGCATGAATTTTTCAAGCACCCAACGGGGTTAAGGCAACATAAGCAGCATAAAGAAAGAGCAATTAGTTATTGCAATACTGAGGTTAATTGCTTCAGCCGTGGATTTTGATTGTGTTGTCAGAGTTCAAAGACACGTGGACAGCTGACAAAATCAGTTCCTACTCACCATTGGTCTCAAAAGAGATAAAACAGTAGAAACTTTCACATGTTTTCTTAAGGTGATCTGAGAAGTTAACTGTCCAGTTTGGAAACATTATCCCACAAAAATTCACCTTCATTCCAGCGGATACATCCAATGTCCAAGTTCACTCAGAAGTCATCCTGTTTGTTTGAATGAAAACCACTTTCATTTCAAGCGTCTGATGCTCCACGCTGAGAGTTGTGCCTGCAGTCCAGCACTGAGCTCCTCTGCAGGTAATTCAGAGTTCATCTGAAGCACCTGCTGCCTGTTCAACTCACTCCTTCTGAAGACCCACTACTCTGGTATTCCTGTCAAACACCAAAAGCCAGTGACAAGGAAGTTATGGAGAGAGAAAGAAAGAGAGATAGAGAGAGAGATTGTGACAGAGAGAAAATTACTATGAGACAGAACGAGAGAGAGAGGAAGCAAGAGGTGACACAGAGTAACATCAGTTATTGCTCTGGCAGTTGAGACGCACAAACCAAACCCCTGTAGCCCTTTATTCACTCGTTCTCTCTCTCTCTCTCTCTCTCTCTCTCTCTCTCTCTCTCTCTCTCTCTCTCTCTCTCTCTCTCTCTCTCTCTCTCTCTCTCTCTCTCTCTCTCTCTCCTGTTCCTTCCCTTTCTCTGAGAGCATGAATATGTTATTATGCTCACAAAAGCCTTACGTATTGTTTATGAATTACCAGCCTTCCAGTCAACAAAAGCTATTTTCATAAGAAACCTCCATTTCATTTCAGCTTCAATTTGATTACCAGCTAAAGAATAGAAGCCCTTCGGCCAAACCCCCAGCGGCTCCCCTCTGTTCTCCCTGGTTTTATTCATGCCCATTGAAAGACCTTTATTGCTTTCCTTTCATACTGACAGAGGGAAAAGCTTTTAGAGTAAACCATTGACAAAAAAATATTGCACAGCTATTTTGCACAATAACCATATGAAAGAGAGCACCCGGTGTATGCAATGTGCCCTAGCTGCTCGTCTTTCTTTCTCTGTTTTATTTATATATTTCAATATTTTAAAGCACAAGTATAGAGAATGAATGGCAGTTTGTTCAGAGAGACAAGATAAGGCGTCTTGCAGTCCCACAGAACATATCATTTTGAAATGATCGCTATCCAGGTCCAGGGCAGAGAGCAAGAGTTTGGCATTTAGGGCAACATGCTTATAATGGAGCTGAAGCTGAGATGAAGCTGTCTGGCTGTGGAGAGTGTAAGGTTCATTTACACATGGACCTTGGTGGTTTTGGATCGCAAATGTTTGGTCCACTGTTAAAAATAAAGGTTCCAAAAGGAGGTTTTGCAGAATGCCTTAAAAAAGAACCATTTTGGTTCCAGTTAATGCATTAAAAGGTAGTGTAGGCAATTTTGGAGAAGCTAGCAATAGCAAGGTAGCTTTGAGAGCATTAGAGCCCACCCTCACTTCAGAGTGTCTCCAAAGCCATGCCTCCTTCAAAATACATGAACAAGCAAAGCCAGAGCAAAGTCTGCAAAGCGTCATGAGAGATGGCGTAAAAATTACCTCATGTCAATTCACATAACATTGCAATAATGATAAACGTGAACAACTTACAGAGCTCTTACTTGTGCCACCTGACTGCTGCAACAGCATAAATCCAAATCTGAGGACATGAAACGCTCCAGGTAGAACGTCAAGGGTTGGCATCTCGTTATTACGGTTAAGACATGGCGTGAAAGCAGAATAAGCTCACACTGTGTCTGAAATCATGTACTGTATGAGTAGGTTCTTTGAATTTGAATTTACTAAGTTAAACCGTTAAAAAGGTCATGTGACCTACCAGTGTTAGTTGCATCCCTTCACTTCCATTCATAAATCCCCTCCCGTGGCCTCATGGGAGAGTTAAGTGTCCATCGAATGTGCACATCAGAATCTGGGCAGAAGTAGGTCATCCAGGGACTTTTCGCCTACTGTTTTTCGATACTATGGCCAATAGAGAACCTTTATTTTTAAGAATGTACAATACACCCCACCCCACTGTCACTCGGTTTTGAATTATTATTTAGTTAAATAAGAAATGACATCAGGACATGCAATGTTTGTACAGCTTATGTACAGCTTAATGAATTAATCGTCTTTATTAATCATCTATGTTCCGCATGTGTAATAGAAACATTCTTAAAATCATCCCACCACTGAAATTCATCATCATTATATAAAAACAAAATTCTTATGTGGAACACAAATGGAGACGTTCTGAAGAATATTCATGCTGCTCTTTTCCATACATTGAAAGTGAATGGGAACATATACGCTGTAAAGCTCTAAAAATGACAACAACAACAACAACAAAAAACATCAAGTAGCATAAAAATAGCCAAATGACTTCTGAAGTCAATAACTTCGACTTCGATAACTTTGTGCGAGGAACAGAACTAAATTTAAGTCGTTATTCACAATGAGAAAAAGACATTAAAGCTTCTGTGAAGGGGCACATTATCATCGTTATCATGAATACTGACTTAAATTTTGGTCATTTTTCCAGATTAAGCTATCATTGTCATGTGAATATTCCACTTAAAGGGGATGTCTAATGCTATTTCATGCATTCTGACTTATTTACACTATTCTCATGCTAAACATGGCCAAAGTTTCAAAAATCGAGTTGGTCTGTGCCAAAAACACTCTTTCAGGATTCATATAAGTTTCGCAAAGTTTTTTTTCTTCGAGTATGGCCCTGTATGATGTCATAAAGGCCGGAACTCCTTGTATGGGCACTTCTCCCAGAAGAGTGCAGCCGCACATCAACCACATCAGAACAAGAGCACACCCATCGCATCAATCTGCTTCGTTCGGGTTATGGATGTCATCGGCAGCGCTGTACAGGACTTGCTTGAGAAAGATTTGACCAAAAAATCTACGTCACCAAAGAAGTTTTTGGTTGTGAGGGAAAGATAACCTTGTTCAGCTTCCCAAATAACCCAGCACTAAGGGAACAGTGGATGCAGTTTGTTCTTCCAGGGCAGCAACAGAGTTGTGCAAGTGTGTTTGTTTGTTCCCAGCATTTCGGAGACTAATGTTTTATAAACAAGGCCCAGTTCGACTTTGGATTTGCAGATCGTTTGAAACTGAAAGATGGAGTGATCATGAGTCGGAACTACACGCACTAAGTAAAACTGCATGAAATGTCTATGTTTTGTTGGCAATCGGCACGCAAGAACATATAATGTAAACAACACGAACAGTGAATCTTTAGCTCCGCCCACAGCACACCTCTAGAAGCCCGACTGTTTTCGGAAAGAAGCGGTACAGCTCTATCTGTCTTTTATAAATATGATAAAACTAAAGACTCTTCTGAGATATGAAGGATGCAATACTAGCTACTCAAGATCAACATGAGATTGGCATAAACTGTGTGTGTTATGTCCCATTTAACATCTCATTTTACATTCCATGAAAATGTTCCCAATGTGTGCGCATATAGGATACATATACTCTCTTTAGCCTTTCGCCTCTGCGGAAGGGTTAACAAAAACCAAGAGAAACACGTAAGACAGCAGTCAGGGGTAAATCAGACGTTTGTTCCAGACAAAAGAGACAGGAGCGCGCAACAAAGGTGTTCTTCATTTACCTGCCTGTCGTTAAGAAAAACGGACTCTGCACTGAGTTATCACCGCGTTTGATCTGTGCGTTAAAAGATGGATTAGATGCTCTTTTATGTGTTTTATGAGTCTTTGTATTTATGTAAGAATATTCAGCAGTAGACAAAGGTGACTGATCCATTATTCATCCCGGCTAAGGCAGGTCTGGCAGTTTGAAAAGAGGCTGGCATTTGAGCTTTTTCACCAACATCTGCAAAATTATATCCTTTCCATTGTAAGTCAATGAAGGGCAGTCAGTGTCCATAAAAGAATGAAATTTCACCTGTCACTTTCATAAGGCCAAAAGTATACAGCCTTAACCCTCTGGTGGTATAAATGGAATGGAGACAGAGCTTTTGTCTCTCATCTAGCTTTCAGTCTAATGGGGTTTAAGACCTGATCTCAAGCAAGAATACAAAGCCACCATGATATATAATCAACTTTTTAACCTGTGCTTGACGTATTTAAACATGGACTTAAGTGTTTGGTCTCATTCATTTTAATACAATAACTAAGCTACTATATATAACTCGGTCAACATGATTTCACCATGTGCAACATGTTCCTGGATCATCTTTGAATGATTTTGGAACAACATTCCAATCAACCAATCAGATTTGAGGAACACATTTAGAGTTTATGTCAAGTTACTATCAGTGTTATTCACCTATCATTTCCATCTGATTTTAGTGATGGGTAGGGTTAGGTTTAGGGGCAGGGATAGGACTAGGCCTACATTTTCAGACAGGAACAAAATATGTTGATCCAGGAACATGTCTTACTTGGCAAAATCACAGTGACCTATAACTCACAATGCCAGGAGTGGGTGGGTAGTTGCCAAGGCATTGGTATGCAGTTGCTAAGGTGAGTGACTTATGGGGTGTTGCTAAGCAGTTGCTAGGGTGCTCTAGGTGATTGCTTACTATCCCAAGTCTATTCTGGTACCTATGGCTTGGGTCTGTACATTAGTGTAAGTCTATTTAATATTTTTTACTCATTTTATTATCTACCATGTGAAAATCTTTAGTTTAAAGTATAAGCATTTTTAGATATTTTTACTAGCAAAAACAAACAAACAGTAATTTAGAAGTCATTTTTGCAGTGTATAGCACAAGTATACAACAAAGTTTGGGATCAGTATGATTTTTATTCAGCAAGGATGTATAACCGGTCCTACTTGAACTGCTCTGAGCGGGATTCGGACTGTGGTCTCCACCGTCGGTGGCGGGCACACTAACAAGGATGCTAAAGAGCGCAGCTGCTAACATGCCCTTTGAGACCAGAGGAGTGAGATACATTACAGATGTATTAAATTAAATTGAAAGTGACAGTAAAAATATTTATAATGTTACAAAAGATTCTATTCATATACACTCACCTAAAGGATTATTAGGAACACCTGTTCAATTTCTCATGAATGCAATTATCTAATCAACCAATCACATGGCAGTTGCTTCAATGCATTTAGGGGTGTGGTCCTGGTCAAGACAATCTCCTGAACTCCAAACTGAATGTCAGAATGGGAAAGAAAGGTGATTTAAGCAATTTTGAGCGTGGCATGGTTGTTGGTGCCAGACGGGCCGGTCTGAGTATTTTACAATCTGCTCAGTTACTGGGATTTTCACGCACAACCATTTCTAGGGTTTGCAAAGAATGGTGTGTAAAGGGAAAAACATCCAGTATGCGGCAGTCCTGTGGGCGAAAATGCCTTGTTGATGCTAGAGGTCAGAGGAGAATGGGCCGACTGATTCAAGCTGATAGAAGACCAACTTTGACTGAAATAACCACTCGTTACAACCGAGGTATGCAGCAAAGCATTTGTAAAGCCACAACACACACAACCTTGAGGCGGATGGGCTACAACAGCAGAAGACCCCACCGGGTACCACTCATCTCCACTACAAATAGGAAAAAGAGGCTACAATTTGCACGAGCTCACCAAAATTGGACAGTTGAAGAATGGAAAAATGTTGCCTGGTCTGATGAGTCTCAATTTCTGTTGAGACATTCAGATGGTAGAGTCAGAATTTGGTGTAAACATAATGAGAACATGGATCCATCATGCCTTGTTACCACTGTGCAGGCTGGTGGTGGTGGTGTAATGGTGTGGGGGATGCTTTCTTGGCACACTTTAGGCCCCTTAGTGCCAATTGGGCATCGTTTAAATGCCACGGCCTACCTGAGCATTGTTTCTGACCATGTCCATCCCTTTATGACCACCATGCACCCATTCTCTGATGGCTACTTCCAGCAGGATAATGCACATTCTTGAACATGACAATGAGTTCACTGTACTAAAATGGCCCCCACAGTCACCAGATCTCAACCCAATAGAGCATCTTTGGGATGTGGTGGAACGGGAGCTTCGTGCCCTGGATGTGCATCCCACAAATCTCCATTAACTGCAAGATGCTATCCTATCAATATGGGCCAACATTTCTAAAGAATGCTTTCAGCACCTTGTTGAATCAATGCCACGTAGAATTAAGGCAGTTCTGAAGGCGAAAAGGGGTCAAACACAGTATTAGTATGGTGTTCCTAATAATCCTTTAGGTGAGTGTAAATAAGATTCTATTTCAGATGAATGCTTTTCTTTCTATTCATCAAAGAATACTGAAAAAAAAAATTTTTCCACAAAAATATTTAGCAGCACAACTGTTTTCAAAATTTATAATAAATGTTTCTTGATCATCAAATCAGCAAATTAGAATGATTTCTGAGGGATCATGTGACAATGATGACTGAAAAGTTAGCTTTGCCATCACAGGAGTAAATTACATTTTAAAATGTATTAAAACTTTAATATTTGTTTAATATTTTTTATTTAAAATATCATTTTGATTAAATAAATGCAGCCCTGGTAACCATAGGAGATTTCATTTAAAAACATAAAAAAATTGTACCAACCCCAAACTTTTGAACAATACATCACACAAAGCTTTGTTTTCATTCACATTAAATTAAATATGTTGTCTATCCTGACTAAGGCCGTGACAAGCATAATTTCTTGTGTGAATGGAAATGGAAGTGACACTTGCCCTTGTGTAATGACACTATATGTAGAATATCTTTTTTAGAGGCCATTCATCACTGTCTGACAGTCCATGTACAGTCAGTGTAGCTGGGAATTTGATTTGGTTAACACAATTAAAACTTTTGAGACACCAGAGCGGCTCAATTAAGTGACATTTAGCATTTTCTGTGTCTCTGTACCGTTCTCTTCAGTTCTCTAGGCTTTGTCCTTATGTAAATGTGTCCTAAACGTCAGTCTTTCTCAAAATGTCAAAGTCGCCTCAGTTCTTACACAAAAGAACAACCTGCCTCCTTCTGCATGAGCCTCAGCCAGTGATTAAATCTCCCACAATGCCTTGCTGTCCCTGAGGATTGTGAGTCTTTGGAAGCGTTTGGTGCGAGTCATTGTTTGCCATAATAGGGTGGAGGTGGAGGTAGCGATGTTGGAAAAACAGATGTGAGACACACACAAGAGGTTTTGCCACACCTGCACAGCAGCCCTGTGGGTTGAAATATTGCTGTGCCAACATCTCAAACAATGCTAAAAGCATGAACAAACCATGACATTTTCATCATAATCCAGATATTCTTTCTTACAATACAAAGAAATAAAAGAAACAGCAGAAGAGACGTCAAGCCAGGAATTTAGATTGCAAATGAATATTGAGTTTAGTCAGAGACGGTACTGAAAACTGTATTTTCTGTCATTACAGAAATTACTTGATGTGGAGAGAAAGTAAGAGAAACATTTGAACACCCATCACATTATGTGTACACAAAAAACAATACAAAATCCACCCACTTCTCTTGAGTTTCAGCCTTTTTGTTCGGCAGCTTCCATCTGCATCTGTTGCCATCTCAGCCCTGGATTACCACAGACAATGGGAATGAAACAATAGAGGAATTAACAGAAAGAAGGTTTGTGCCATGTCTGTACTGTGGGCAGTGCATAGAGGGTTTGGGCTATATTTAATAAATGAACAGCTGAAGTTTGCCATCCCATTTTACTGTAAAAGACCAGTAGTATAGCAATTGATGAGGTATGCTGGTTCCAAAAATGAGTCCGGGAGTAAGTTCAGACAACTGAGAGTATGTTCCCAGTTAACACACAAGACATTCTCAACAGAGCGACGAATCGATGATGCACCATGGAATCAGCAGGTTATGTTCAGAGAGTGAGTTGCTATAGCTACTTACATACTCTGAAAGCTACCTCCGTTTTTGGAACCAAAAGTTGAGGTTATCCGCTTATTTACTCTTAAACATACCCAGGTATGTTACATAACCTGCTTTCTGGAATACCCCCCAGAATTTGCTGTTATGAACATACGTTCTTCCAGTAACATTAATAGAACATGTGTTGAAAGTTATCTGGTCTTTAAGAACATTATCAAAATTTTTTTTTTATTTATGAATCATTCATGGAATGTTTTCCGAAACATATTAGGATGTTTGTCTGATAATCAAACATTACTACTTTTTCAGATGGTTCAGAGAATATTCCAAACTATTTAGGCTGTGTACATGCAACAAGACAATGGCATTTCACCCTGATATTCTGTCATTTAAAAGTGAACAAGGCATGTCAGTAAACGGCAATTGTTATGATTGGCTAACACCATTGCATAGGAAACAATATCAACACCATCAACACCCACTCGCTATTGCGCTTGAGTAGGTACTAGAAAGTCATCATACCCTGTGAAAACATTTAGTCACATTACACCCTGGAAACACATTTTTGAGCTGTATGTACACATTATAACCCTCATCATCACAGTGAAAATAACATTTTAAAAAAGGATTATAAAAAATTTAAAACCTACTTTGTAAAGCCACCTTTTGCTTTAATTACAGCCATTAATCTTTGTATGTCTTTACTAGCTTTGCCACCTAGATTGGGGAATATTTGCCCATTCTTCCTTGCAGAATTGCTCAAGTTCAGTCAAATTCCGTGGTGAGCGGCAATGGGCTGCTCTCAAGTCCATCCACAGATTTTCTATCAGATTTAAAGGATTAGTTCACTTTAAAGTCCTCCTATTATGGCATCTGAAAGGTTTCTATTTTTGTTTTGGGAGTCCCAAACAACAAGTTTACATGAATGCAAGGTCAAAAAACACTTTCATTGTCTTATAATATGCATTTATGTTTGCCTTATTTGCTCAACAATTCATTTTTCCAAACCCCTCCTTTGCGTGACGCTAACCTGCGGTGATTGGCCCACAGCTCGGTGGTAAACACCCGAACAGTCATGATATGCGTTAGCCCAATGCAGAAACATATTGATAAAGTACTGCGGTTGTACACCAATGTATTGCTCTATTCTTCTCCATAACTCCAAGTTATAACAACAACAAACATTTACAGGTTGTGATTCGGAGGAGGAAGAAGCTGGTCCGAATAAACTGGGTACTGACCCATCTTTCAATAACAACCGGCTTACGAATCCATCATTGAATGTATTTAGGTTGAAGAAGCAATGTTTTATGACTAGAAGTCATTCTCTTCAAATGCTATTGAAGTTAGAAACGTGTATACAAATGTCGTATGTAACTTTAGAGACGTTACGTTAAATTTGTGATTATCGAACGCCAAGCCAACTTTAAGTGAAGAAGTAGTCGTCTGCCGGGAACACAGCACAAGGTTCAAGCTATACTGCTGTGGTATTTGTAAAGATAAACTTTAACCACTGATACTTACTTCACATGCTCATCATTGGGCAGTGAAAAAAAACTGCTTTACATTCACATTGTAGAGCACAGCATCTTCACGACATGATGTATCCCGTATCCACAGGAATATGCTAATGTTTCGTTGTGACGTCACAACGAAACGGCTTACGGTTCATTTGGAAAACGATTCATTTATTTGACAGAGTCGACCCTTACTTTTGAAAGACAATAACTTAATATACGGTGCACTTTCAGATTTAAAACTTTGCAGGATGTTTTCATTCACTTAGAGCTATGTTACACACTACATGAAAGGTAATTTTCAAAGATACATAATAGGGGCTCTTTAAAATGAAAATTACTCCATGATTTACTCACCCTCAAGCCATCCTACGTGCATATGCTTTGGATCATTGTCCTGCTGAAACAACCAACCCTGGCGTAATTTCAACCTCTTGACTGATTCTTGAACATTGTTCTTAAGAATCTGCTGATACTGAATGGAATCCATGTGACCCTCAACTTTGACAAGGTTTCCAGTACCTGTGCTTACCACACAGCCCCAAAGCATGATGGACCCTCCACAAAATTTTACAGTAGGGAGCAGGTTCTTCTCCTGGATCGCTGTGTTCTTTTTCCACCATACAAAGTGCTTGGTTGTGACCAAATAGCGCTATATCTTAGTTTCATCTGTCCACAGCACATAATTCCAAAATGATTCTAGCTTGTCCAGATGAGCCTTTGAATACCTCAAACGACTCTGCTTGTTGGCAGTACACATAAATGGCTTTTTCCGCATCACCCTTCCATTGAGCTGTTCCTTGTGCAAAGTACGCTAGACTGTGGAACCATGTACAATGATATCATCAGCAGGAGCTCTTTGGAGGTGGTCTGTGATCACTCTAACCATTCTTCACCTTTGCCTTTCAGATATCTTTCTTGGCTTGCCACATCTTTCCTTCACAAGGACTGTTCCTGTGGCCCTCCATTTTATATTAACTATATTTCATTAACTATAGTTCTGACTGTGGAGACAGAGACCTTAAACCTTTGTGATAACTTTTTGTATCCTTCTTCTCCTAATTCATATTGATGAATTATCCTATGTTTTAAGTCATTAGGGAATTCTTTTGAGGTTCCAGTGTTGCTACTTTCCAGTAGAGAATCAACGAGAAGCGCAATTAGCTACCTTGAATATCCTTTTTCATGTTTGGTTGCACCTGTGTTTTCAGTCTAATGCTCATTGAGCCAATTACACCAATTGTGTGTTGCAATCAATCAGCATTAAGTGAAGTATTGAAATCTACACAATTGAAAGGGTGGCCAAACTTTTGCACCGCCTATTTTTCACATTTGATTTTATTTCTTACAACTCAATACTGCTACACTAAGAATTTTGGTCTTAAAAGCATCACTTTATCAAGCTTTCTCTAGGAACTGAATGGCATATCACTACACAATCTTTTCTTAAAAAGATTGAGCAAATCATCACACAGCCTCAGAGAGGTGCCCAAACTTGTGCATAAAACCGGACTTGGCAGCATCCATTTTCCCTTCAATCCTGACCAATCGCCCAGTCCCTGCAGCAGAGAAACAACCCCACAACATAATGCTGCCACCACCACACTTCACATTATGTGTGGTGTGTTTTGGGTGGTGTGCTGTGTTTGCTTTTCGCCAAACACAGCCTTTCCTGTTAAAAAGTGCCACACCTGGAAGACTCTGATGCCATCTGGCAAAAGGTGCTATCTTTTGGAGACCAAAATTTACCTTTTTTGGGCTGAACTCCAAGCTTTTTGGCAAACTGAACTTGAATAATTCGGCAAGGACGAATGGGCAAATAAATTCCCCAATCTTTGTGTGCAAAGCTAATGAAGACATATCCAAAAAGTTTAATGGCTGTAATTAAAGCAAAATGTGGCTCTGCAAAGTATTAAATCAGGGGACTGATGACTTTTCCAATTCTGTTATCAATTTTTAATAATCCTTCATACTGTAAAAAATTGTTTGATCAATAAGTTATATCAACATACGTGTTTACATTGCTTTAACTCATCAAAATAACATGCAAGTTGATTGTAGTCCACTTAATAATTTAAATGCAATTTAAAAAAAAATCTTTACAGTGTAGAATGTTTTAAAATATTATCTTCACTTTGATGATAAGGGTTATAATGTGTGCATACAGCTATATATATATACACTCACCTAAAGGATTATTAGGAACACCATACTAATACTGTGTTTGACCCCTTTCGCCTTCAGAACTGCCTTAATTCTACGTGACATTGATTCAACAAGATGCTGAAAGCATTCTTTAGAAATGTTGGCCCATACTGATAGGATAGCATCTTGCAGTTGATGGAGATTTGTGGGATGCACATCCAGGGCACGAAGCTCCCGTTCCACCACATCCCAAAAATGCTCTATTGGGTTGAGATCTGGTGACTGTGGGGGCCATTTTAGTACAGTGAACTCATTGTCATGTTCAAGAAACCAATTTGAAATGATTCAAGCTTTGTGACATGGTGCATTATCCTGCTGGAAGTAGCCATCAGAGAATGGGTGCATGGTGGTCATAAAGGGATGGACATGGTCAGAAACAATGCTCAGGTAGGCCGTGACATTTAAACGATGCCCAATTGGCTCTAAGGGGCCTAAAGTGTGCCAAGACAACATCCCCCATACTATTACACCACCACCACCACCAGCCTGCGCAGTGGTAACAAGGCATGATGGATCCATGCTCTCATTCTGTTTACGCCAAATTCTGACTCTACCATCTGAATGTCTCAGCAGAAATCAAGACTCATCAGACCAGGCAACATTTTTCCAGTCTTCAACTGTCCAATTTTGGTGAGCTTGTGCAAATTGTAGCCTCTTTTTCCTATTTGTAGTGGAGATGAGTGGTACCCGGTGGGGTCTTCTGCTGTCGTAGCCCATCCGCCTCAAGGTTGTGCGTGTTGTGGCTTCACAAATGCTTTGCTGCATACCTCAGTTGTAACGAGTGGTTATTTCAGTCAAAGTTGCTCTTCTATCAGCTTGAATCAGTCGGCCCGTTCTCCTCTGACCTCTAGCATCAACAAGGCATTTTCGCCCACAGGACTGCCGCATACTGGATGTTTTTCCCTTTTCACACCATTCTTTGTAAACCCTAGAAATGGTTGTGCGTGAAAATCCCAGTAACTGAGCAGATTGTGAAATACTCAGACCGGCCCGTCTGGCACCAACAACCATGCCACGCTCAAAATTGCTTAAATCACCTTTCTTTCCCATTCTGACATTCAGTTTGGAGTTCAGGAGATTGTCTTGACCAGGACCACACCCCTAAATGCATTGAAGCAACTGCCATGTGATTGGTTGATTAGATAATTGCGTTAATGAGAAATAATCCTAATAATTCCTAATAATCCTTTAGGTGAGTGTATATATATATATATATATAGGCTATATAATTTTTTTTTTTTTTTACAGGATGTAATGTGAATATTTTCACAGGGTATGATGACTCTCTATAGGCACTGTATGTGTTTTGAAAACATTATCATCTACAGACAAAGCATTATAAAAAATAATTTACGGTTTGTGATACAGTTGGTTTCAACAAGTTTCTTTGTAAACTTGCTTCATTACACTGTGCTTTGTTTACAAGACAATTATGTGATCCTCCGACGCGATATAAACTCATAATTCTGACTTTTTTCTTGCAATTGCGAGTTATAAAGTTCAGTTCTCAGGCGGGGAAAAAATACTGATTTTTTCTCAGAATTACGAGTTTCTCTAAAGGCAAATGCATTGTCAGCCGTTAAGGGACTGAATGCCAGGGGGCTATGTTGCGACGACTTGCCCTGGAGGAAGTAATATGCAAATGTATTTCCCCCATAACGTCACACTGTTTTTGGAGCTTGATTTAAGGGGTCATGAACTGCGTTGTTTTATGATGTTTCCTGGGTTAAATGTCATAATTTATAAATAAAAGGCATTTTTCCTACCCTGATTTTGGCCCTCTGCGCTGAACGCTCTGTTTTAAGGGGCGTGTCTGCTGTGAGAGTTCAGTGTAAACGCCCACTGCTGAGATTGGCTAACGTCTTTCCATTTGAAATAGTATTACTCTAGTTTAGCGCGTTTTTACTATTACAGTTCTCATGGTTAACTAATCGTGAAGGTGTTGCATTACATTTAGATCTAGGGCATTATATTTAGACCTATGGCATTATATTAAGATCGTGGCATGATGAGCATTGTAACTTAGCTGATCACACACGTTGAGCGCATGAAAGCAGCGATCTCATCATTGCAACTCAGTTTCTGTACACTAACGAATGGTTTCATCATAACTAACAGTGCAAAGATCGCTTTCTTTATAGAATTTAATCACTGTTAAATAATTTTGATTATTTTCATCCTACTAAGAGAAACAACGCAATTTGACATTTAGTCACTGGTTTGATTGACACACAGACATCTGACTGTACATCAATCACATTTCAGATTAGGCATTAGAATGAACACAGTTACTTACATGTTGCATTACTGTCGAGCCCAGGCACTGCACAATATTTTGTAATCCTCAACGGCATGTTTATTGCTTGGTAGCATGATCTGGTTTAGAGACTATAGCTATGTTTCCATCCAAAGTTGTGAATGTAACTTATGTGCAAAATTGCAATATCACATAAAACATTTGCGAACAAAGCACCGTTTCCATCCAGTGAGTCGAAAAGAACATAATCGTCACTTTCTGATAAACTACCGCTAAAAAAAAATCACTAAGAAACATAGGAGAAGCCACCATATATAAACATTTTCGTATTTAATAAATGATTTGCGTGTCAATCAACGTGTTGTGTTGCTTTCAGAGGCAGATTCTAGGAGGAAATATACCGAGCATCTTTGACGACAGACTTCTGAATAACAAAACAGCATTTCAGATGCTTTGCAAACAAGATTTTCCCGCTGGTTAGTACAGTTATGCTGTTACATCACAAAAGTCACATGATTTTTTTTTTTTTTTTTATGGCATCGAAGAGTTTATTCAGTAAACACATTTCCATCGTAGTTTATGCGCATGTTTTCTTATCGGATAGAAAATTTATCTGACTCAAACGAGCACATACGTTTTTTTATATTTATGCGCATCTTGGCGTTTCCATTCAGCATTTTTTGATGCGATATCCCAAAATGCGCATAAAAATAGGTGGATGGGAACATAGCTTATGTTACATGTCCGAATCAGTGGGCGGGGCTAAACAGTGATGAAGTGGGCGTTGCATAGGCGGTGTTTCCCCACACTCTGACGTCACAGCCTGGCACATTCTGAGATTGATCGTTTGCTGGGCCTGGTGTCAATAAAAGCTTTTCTTTGACTAACAAGTAAGTTTTCAGGATATTCTTGATGGACTTTTATATATGAAAGGCTGAATGAGAAGTTGATTTCTCAATTCATGACCCCTTTAAATAAATGCTTTGTTTATAATAAAGGAGGACGTTTTAATGGTACAAAGACCTCTCAAGGAAAATTTGATTTCTCATGTCAGTAATAGAGCAAGAAAGGAATGAGGCAAGCACAAATACCTTTCAAAGAGTCACAGTAAGAATTTGTATTTATTTAATTCAATCAGCAAGAAATATAGCATAAGATAGAGAGAGTGCTTTGGGAAGATAAAGTAGTCGAGGTTATCTGGAAATTTCACAATACACAGTAATTTTGCAGTAGACAATATTTCATTTAAATACATAAATTAGACAGACAACATAGAAGACTCTTAATCTGTCAGTTCCTAACCACAGATTCAATGTTACATTTAAAATAAATCTTGCATACAGTTTTCTTACAAAGGTTCTTTGAAATGCTGACAGAGCTAGAAATGCTGACAAAATTCTGGAAATCTCTTTTTCCAAAAAGGCACATTTCTGAGCATTAAATACAATAAAGGATTATTTCTGTACAAAACAAAAATCTGTGAATGCACAATCAGGGTTAAAGGACCATAATAAAAGTAAAAAAAGGATACAAGCTGCAAGGTGCAAAAGATCAACCGGACGAAATTAAAACTGAGGTTATTGTAAAAGCAACTTTGAAATGTAATTATTTAAGACTAGTTCCCTCAGATTTGTCTCCAGTATTGCATTGCAAGGTTTTCCATTGGAAAAATTCGACTGAATGTCATCACTTATTGAACATATTGGCTAATGATTCTGAAAGTCAGAGGACACAGGCAGTGATGCAGGCCTGGCAACATTTGTAGGTACAGTGTGTCTATCATCCCTGAGACTCCCAGTTTTAGACTGGGAACCAATGACATCTGTGACGGTGAACTACATGATCAAACTGCAAGAAGGTTTTTTTGGCAGCTTTGCCAGACCGCACCTGATCATGTAGAGATGAGAAGTACATTTCTGATAGATGATGTCCAGCCTCAGTACATTTCCTCATATCATTAGCATATCTGAAAATGGGTTCAACTAGATACTTGGCACTGGCAAACAAAAAGGCTTAAAAGGATCAGGTTTAAAAAGGCATAATACTGTGACTGAGGGGATCAAGTCCAATTTTGTCACAATATTTACAAGTATTTTTGGTCAGGACTTAGGACTATACTGAACACAATTATCAGATGCGGTTTTCATTTTCATAAAAGCACAGATGGGCTCACAAATTAGTTTCGTCCCAGGATGGGTCGTTCATGCTCTTTAACACTTTCCTGACAATCTTCTCCAGCTCTTTCCGTGCCTTTTGTTCTTCTTCAAGAGTTCGCTTCATTCTCTTGTTATCCTGGTGATGTAAAATCAGAGCATCCGGGTCACGGCACCAGATTTTGACTTTCAACGACATGGCGTCACATTAAGTATAAACGAACATTTGTGTGTGGCATGTGTACTGACCTGCTTAAGTTCTTGTACCTCATCCCTTAAGGCATAAACTGTATCCACCAGACTCCTGAAATGAAATAATTACTTCTAATTAACTACTGAGGCAATAAACTTTTTATATGCATAATTATTGTAAGATTAATCATGATAAATGAACCCAAATGATAACGTAGGAATATTTTAATAGTAAATAAATAGGTAAATTTGACACATAAAGAGGTGATCATACCTTTCTTCGATTACGGTTTGGCCATTGCTCTTCGTCTCTTCCACAATGATTTTCTCCTCTTCAGGAAAAAGCATATGTGGCCCTGACTCCTTCCTTGATCCTGAAAGAAGTTTAAAAGTGTCAGGTTAACAGACTCATTGACAGACTACATCAATTGTACCAGTGTTATTTTAGCATCATTGAGATACTACTATAGGTTTTACTCAGATTTTGAATTTCATTTGAATCACATTTTAAATTTTAAAGTTTTAGTAATCAGCTTGTATGTTTTTGCCATTTTTAGTTGTTTAGTAGTAGGGATGCACAATATATTGGCCACCATATTGGTATGTCACCGTTATCGCCCGATAAAAAATTTGGCTGATATATTAAAGCTGGTAAATAATGGATTATTTCTTTCAGCTGAGACATTTCAAGATGCACACTGTTCACCATTGTGGTTTTGAAATGCTTGAAATATGATTGGAATCACTTTTAAAAAAAGAAAAATACAGTTAAGTGCAGCGCAACGCTGTCATAAACAAAATTATAATGAGAACATTTTAATTGTGTGCTTGGGACATGGCTTTTAATGGTGAGACTTTTTTTGTAATCAAGCTTTTAGTTTTGACGTGTATATACGAGCAGCAGCTCTTACGGGACATAGAACCAATTCTGTTAGTGTGAGTTATCCATATAGTGTCATAGTCCGAGTCTTCGGATTGGTCAGAGGAGGGAAATCCGCTGCTACGACAACCCACAGCATCCACATACGATTGGTCAACTTCAGCCAGCACATGATTATGCATCAAATCAGTGCCCTGCCATGCTAATAAGGGATGGGGATCGAACCAATCATATTGGAGAGGACGGGTGGGTTGAGAGGATGGACCAACCAAGAGGAGTAAAGTGAGGGAGAGTCCATGACACCCAATAAATGATATATAAGTGACAAAATTAAATAAAAATATAACAGAAAGCAATAATAATGGTGGGATAACATAAGAGAGAAATGGGTGAAAAAGAAATGAATGAAGGAAGGGAGAGGAAAAGAGACAAAGATGTTTGTTAAGAGCAGAAAATATTAGAGTGATCAACATAGTGGTAGAGAGTTTAGTCAACATACATATATACAGCGAATGCCACAACAATTCAGAAAAAATGTTGCAGTAAGTTGCAGACATATCTAAGAATGTTTATCAGAGATTTCAGGACAGATGAAGGTGTTTTGTAGAACTTAAAATATGGGCCCTCTAGCCCAAATACACTACCGTTCAAAAGTTTAGGATTGGCAAGATTTTTTTTTATGTTTTTGAAAGACCCTTATGGCTCGATTTATTTGATCAAAAATACAGTAAAACATTACTATTATGAAATATTATTACACTATATTTTAACAGTAAACAGTTGTTTTAAATATTTTAAAATGTAATTTGTGACCCTGGACCACAAAACCAAGGGTAAATTTTTTAAAATTGAGATTTATACATCACATGAAAGCTGAATAAATAAATTTGTTAGGACAGGACAATATTTGGTCGAGATGTAACTATTTGAAAATCTGGAATCTGAGGTGCAAAAAAAGTCTAAATATTGAGAAAATCGCCTTTAAAGTTGTAAAAAAATATCTTCATGAAACATGATCTTTACTTAATATCCTAATTATTTTTGGCATAAAAGAAAAATCGATAATTTTGACCCATACAAAGTATTGCCACAAATATACCTGTGTGACTTATGACACGGTCTGTGGTCCAGGGTCACATTTATTCTGGTATATCATTTTTCTTTGTTTGATCAATAGAAAATCTTTACTGTCACTTTTGATCAATTTACTGCATTATTGCTGAATACAAGAATTCAAACTTTTGAACGGTAATGTGTATTTGAGAAATAACTTGAAAACACATTTAAATTGTGACAATGCAGGGGATGCAGTTATACTTTCTTCACTCACTCATTTCTTCAATGCATATGAAAAAAAAAATCAAGAGAAAAAAACAAGAGACCGCATGAGACGGGTAAAGAGTACATACTTGAGTTGAGTGTTTGCCGTGTTTTAGCGCTTGTGCAGTATGCTTCGATCACTTTCAGGATCTGAGCATCCTCCTCCAGAGCTGCAGTGCCTTATGGGAAAAAAGAAGAGCACAAAAGATGTCAGTGACCAGGTAACACTGTGAGATTATTGTAAAGGGACGGTTTTCTTACAAACAGTAAACATAAAAGCAATGCATGTGACCAGGTGTATATGGCCTCCGAGACGGATTTAAATCCGATCACTCAAACCACTTTAGGAGGTTTGAGTTTGCTGCTCTCTTTCCTATTATGGTTTCTGATCTTGAAATTAGCTGATGACAAATAAAATGGAGTTGCTTTCGTTGACGTGAACGCGAGCAGTTAAATTTGCATATAGTGCAGGAATTGAAGATTGTATATGGAACGGTTTTAGCAAATGAGATCCAAATCAGTAAAAACACATTAAGTGACCAGGTGTAATCAGGCCCAGAACTTTAATGAAACAATAGTGTGTCATACTTTTTCTCACAGCAAATTCCTCATCAGATGGCTTCCTCTCAGGTTTTCTTTTGGGCAGAAGTTTCTTCATACTTTTGGGACTTCTACTGAGATCCTGAAGACATGCAGAAATTAGATGCAAACATCCAAATAATAAAAACAGTCAATAAATAATGATTAGCAAATACATCATTAGTTTTATTCACAAATCCATAATGTATCATATGTAAATTACTGTACACATATTGGTTTATAGCTAGTCTTCATTTAGAGATGCTGTTTATGCATTATAACATATACCTCTTTGTAACACAACGCAGCTGAGGGTTTTAGGGGTGGTGCAGGTCGGAGACAGCTAAGACTCCAGGGCTTCTGGGTTTTGGGGGGTTCAAGGGGCCCCCACATCATCCCACTGTGAGGAGTTCCAAGTGAAGAGAGATGAGGAAGAGTGTGGTAGACTGGAGATCCGCTTACACCGCGATTCTCTGAGTGTCTGGACGGGGTGACAGGGTGTGACGGCAGCTGAAAGGGAAGGAGAAGATCAGATGAGTGACACTGAATTTCAGTCATTTTTAATATAGATATGAGTCTGTTATGACTTCTAACTTTTTGAAAGAAATTAATACTTCGATTCCACAAGGATGCATTAAATTGATCAGAAGTGTCAGTAAAGACATTTATAATAGATAAATAAGATTTCTATTTCAATTAAATGTTGCTCTTTTGAATTTTCTCATAAAAATCCCTACAAAATTTTTTTTTCAACGCTGATAATAATAATAAATGTTTCATGAGCATCAAATCATCATATTAGAATGATTTCTGAAGGATCATGTGACACTGACGACTGGAGTAATGATGTTGAAAATTCAGCTTTGATCACAGGAATAAATTACATTTCATAATATATATTAAAATAGAAAACAAATATTCTACATTGTAATAATATTTCACAATATTAATGTTTTACTGTATTTTTGATCAAATAAATGCAGTCTTTATAAGCATAAGTATTTTCTTTGAAAAACATTAAAACTTCTTACTCACCCCAAACTTTTGAATGGTAGTGTATGTGTTTGTGGAAAGTACATGTTTCTCACCGTATGGCAGGGAACATTCTGTGGTTTCAAGTTGCTGGTTGAAGTGCGTTTGGTCTGCTGGTGTAGATGATCCACCCAGTCCTGAAGATCTTGCTGATTATTACAGATTACCTGGATCCGCTCAATCATATTTCCTGAATGCAAAAACATCATACTACTCAATCGACTATCAGCATTAACATGTAAAACTCATGAGGACAACTGGCTGGGAAACTTACCAGATATTTCAAAAGCATTTTTTGTGGTGTCACTGTCCTCTATTTTATTAAGAGCCATTCCAGTCAGAGGAAGTTTCCCCTGTGTAAGTCAATCAACCAATAAGCCGTCAACATTTTAGAGCACACCTGACCGACTAAACAGCAAATTGTCAACTTAACAGCAAACTGTTAAATTGTCAAAGCATGAAATAACCCTATCCCAAACCCATTTAAAATATTTAAATAAAAAAAAATCTGGAAAAAAAGCCTTCTTATTATCACACTTAATAACACTCTTGTACTCTTAATATCACTAATACTAACTACATAAATACATAATGACTGTTGGTGGGGTTTCACTGCAACACAATAAAAAAAAGCAACAAAACTGCCAGCAAAATCATTTACCTGGTAGATGAAACCACTCATTCGAGGACTGGCAGACAACATGAGAAGAATGTGAGGAAACAGCAGGAGATATCGCTCGTTTTTCTCCTGAGGAAGCAGAAGATTACAATAAACATTTCATTTAGAGTTTACCATTTATATTTTATTGAATTCAAAATCTTATTAATATGGATGATATCTGGTTCCTCTTAAACCAAGGTTTTAAATCAGGGGTCCATAAAGAAGATATAAAACATTTTGAAGACGTTTCTAACTATTAACTAACCAATGATCTGTTAACTACTTAAATGTAAATATAGCTTTTTATATTGATTGTCCCTGATGGTTGGTTGTTAGATAGATCGATAGGTTGCTTAAAGATAGATCATTTGATAACATTCACCTCAGAGCCGTGGTTTTGGATGAGGACTTGAGACATGTAGAGAACAGAGCCCAGGGTCTTAATGCCCTCCCCTTCCCAGCCCCGAATAGACTCCATCAGAATCTGCAGCTCAAGTTCCTTCCTCTTCCTCACTTCCTGACACTGGGCCTGAAGACACAACAAAACACACGCACAAATAAGCACAGCATCCCATTCGAAAATAATAACGCATCTCAAAAAAACAGATCATCATTTCACACACTTTCATGCTTGCATACTAGTGAAAATCCATGATGTTGACCTTATGATACTCACAGAGAGATTTTTAAACACTGTCATGCTCTTCTGAATGTCTGGATAATCTGGATGAAGCGCCTGGGCAGAACAAAGGAAGAATATGAGCGAGTTAAACTGGTTTACTGTATAGTTACTGTAAAATGTAAATTAATACTTTTATTCAGCAAGGACACAATAAATTGATCAAAAGTGACAGTAAAGACATTTATAGGCCCGGTTTCACAGACAGGGATTAGGCCTTAGTTCAATTAGGACATTTAAGAAACTTTTATAAACGTGCCTTAGAAAAAAAACTGGTGTGCATCTTGAGACAAAACAATGACACTGACATATTTTAAGATATGCCAGTGCAAGTTGCTTTCAGTTAAAACAGCTCATATATGCATTTTAGTCTGGGACTAAAAGGTAAATTAAAGGAGTAAAGGGACTAGGCTTAAAGGGTAAATTAACCCAAAAATGAAAATCGTGTCATTAATTACTCACCCTCATGTCGTTCCAAAACCGTAAGACCTTTGTTCATGTTCATATTTTTGAACCACTGGAGTCACATGGACGATATTAACAATGTCTTTACTACCTTTCTAGACATTGAAAGTGTTAATTAAAAGGTCAGAGAGCTCTCCGATTTCATAAGAAAATATCTTCATTTGTGTTCCGAAGATGAACAAAGGCCTTACGGGTTTGGAACAACACGAGGGGAAGTAATTAATGATAGAATTTAAATCTTGGGGTGAACTATCCATTTAAGATATGCCAGTGCAAGTTACTTTCAAACATGGATTTTAGTCTGGAACTAGCTTAAGCCTTGTCTGTGAAACTGGGGGATAATGTTACAAAAGATGCTGTAAATGCTGTTCATTTGAACTTTCTATTCATCAAAGAATCCTGAAGAAAATCCTTTATCAATGGCAGCTGGAAATTCAGCTTTGTCATTACAGGAATTAACTACATTTTAAAAGATATTAAAATAGAAAACAGCTATAATAATATGTATATATTAATACTACTGGTCCCACTTTATATTAGGTGGCCTTAACTACTATATACTTACAATGTACTCATTGTGTTCATATTTTATTGCAAAACACTTGGTGGATACGGCTAAGGTTAGGGACAGGTGTGGTGGTGTGGGTTAGTTTAAGGGTAAGGTTAGGGACAGGTGTGGTGGTGTGGGTTAGTTTAAGGGTAAAGTTAGGGACAGGTGTGGTGGTATGGGTAAGTTTAAGGGTAAAGTTAGGGACAGGTGTGGAGGTGTGGGTTAGTTTAAGGGTAAAGTTAGGGACAGGTGTGGTGGTATGGGTAAGTTTAAGGGTAAAGTTAGGGACAGGTGTGGTGGTGTGGGTTAGTTTAAGGGTAAAATTAGGGACAGGTGTGGAGGTGTGGGTAAGTTTAAGGGTAGAGTTGGGGACAGGTGTGGAGGTATGAGTACGTTTAAGGGTAAAGTTAGGGACAGGTGTGGTGGTGTGGGTTAGTTTAAGGGTAGAGTTAAGGACAGGTGTGGAGGTATGGGTAAGTTTAAGGGTAAAGTTAAGGACAGGTGTGGAGGTATGGGTAAGTTTAAGGGTAAAGTTAGGGACAGGTGTGGAGGTGTGGGTTAGTTTAAGGGTAAGGTTAGGGACAGGTGTGGTGGTGTGGGTTAGTTTAAGGGTAAAGTTAGGGACAGGTGTGGTGGTATGGGTAAGTTTAAGGGTAAAGTTAGGGACAGGTGTGGAGGTGTGGGTTAGTTTAAGGGTAAAGTTAGGGACAGGTGTGGTGGTATGGGTAAGTTTAAGGGTAAAGTTAGGGACAGGTGTGGTGGTGTGGGTTAGTTTAAGGGTAAAATTAGGGACAGGTGTGGAGGTGTGGGTAAGTTTAAGGGGTAGAGTTGGGGACAGGTGTGGAGGTATGAGTACGTTTAAGGGTAAAGTTAGGGACAGGTGTGGTGGTGTGGGTTAGTTTAAGGGTAGAGTTAAGGACAGGTGTGGAGGTATGGGTAAGTTTAAGGGTAAAGTTAAGGACAGGTGTGGAGGTATGGGTAAGTTTAAGGGTAAAGTTAGGGACAGGTGTGGAGGTATGGGTAAGTTTAAGGGTAAAGTTAGGGACAGGTGTGGAGGTATGGGTAAGTTTAAGGGTAAAGTTAGGGACAGGTGTGGAGGTATGGGTCAGTTTAAGGGTAAAGTTAGGGACAGGTGTGGAGGTATGGGTCAGTTTAAGGGTAAAGTTAGGGACAGGTGTGGAGGTATGGGTCAGTTTAAGGGTAAAGTTAGGGACAGGTGTGGTGGTATGGGTAAGTTTAAGGCTAGGGTTAGGTGTAAGGGAAGGGTCAGCAGTGTAATTCTAAATGTAACTACAGAAATTAATTACTTTTTAAAATGCAAGTACAATGTAAAAACATGTATGTACACAATAAGTGCTTTGTATCAAATTATTAATTTAAATGTTAGTACATAGTAGTTAAGACCACCTAATATAAAGTGGGTCCATAATATTATATTATTATATAATAACAATAAGAAGAAGAAGAAGAAGGAGAAGAAGAAGATAATATATGTGTAAGAGACAGTTTTTTCAACTTTTGAACGGTAATGTACATACAGTCAGTGAGAGCGGTACAGTACCTCCATGTGCCGCTCCATCTCTTTCAGTAGTGTGGGGTATTTCTCCAGTCTCAGGAAGGGTTTGCTCAGGCCTGTGGTGAGTGTGAGGATTCCTGGGGTGTTCGCACCTTTACTTTCCATAAACTCTCCTAGTTCCTCACTGAAACATGCAAATAACACAATGAAGTCATTAGAAATGTTGCTGTATGACTATTTTTTTAATGTAATGGTTAAGAATCAATAAAAAAAAAAAAACTGTCCAATGTTAATGCAGAGTGTTTCTGTGAATGTGCATACATGTGCTGTTTGTGCACATTACTAGCATTATGTGTATTGTGTTGCATCACGCACCTGTGTTGTGTGAGAACGTTAACTGCAGAGGGATGGTTAGAGCAGTAGGTCACGTACAGACTCCTCATCTGAGGAATGAGGGACAGGAAG
Source organism: Paracanthobrama guichenoti (assembly GCA_018749465.1). NCBI lineage: Eukaryota > Metazoa > Chordata > Actinopteri > Cypriniformes > Gobionidae > Paracanthobrama > Paracanthobrama guichenoti. Next base: position 39,799,717 of record CM031943.1, read on the forward strand.
AAGCCTCCTATTCTCTGCTGACTCTCTGGAACTCTGCACAAAACACACACCTTATTTTAGAAATAAATGTTAAAGTTGAACAGAGCTGTATTCATATCTCTCAAATTCGTTGGATAAACTTCAGAACTACAGTACAGTATTATTTATTATTGGTCACTACCACTAGATGTCGCTGTTGACTAATTGAGTCGCGGAGAACTCTTACTTGACACTTTCCTCCAGCGAATGCACCAGTGTCTGCTGGAAAGAGCTGATCTCCTCCAGATTTCCCATGATGTGACTGATATCTGACACGCTGAGCCTAGAAAGAGAGAGAGAGAGAGAGAGAGAGAGAGAGAGAGAGAGAGATTCAGTCCTGAACTACTGTTATCTCTGTTTATGTTGGACTCTTGGTTTGTGTTCTTACCTGTCAGTGGGCTGCAATGCTCTCAGATATGATGAGAGGAGAGTCTGCAGCTCTTTACAGTATTCGGTCTCAGTTTGTAGAATATTCTGAACCACCTGTGCATTTGACAAAAAACAAAAAGTCATGTGCGACAACTAGAAATCAATATTTTAGAACTTTTAAACGATTACATTTCAAACAGTAATGAGATAAAATAATATACTGTCCATTTGAACTAAATACAAGTACAAATGTCATACAAACATTGTGCATCTATAATATGTATACAATGATAGATATTAACACTGCACTTACAACTGAGAGGTTATAAGCAAAAAGACTAGAATCTAGAATAAACATGCTCATTAGCCTTGCAGACAAAATACTGCAGGCGCACAGAATGAGCAAGAGACAGAACTGGGTCAGTCGTTGCATGTCATGATAATGTCTAACTTAAGATTTAAAAGACATTTCTGGTTGTGCTGAGCTACTTGACCTCACTGAATACATCCTGGCAGTTTTAAAACCCCACAATGTCACAATAGAGCTTCTATTCTTCTATTCTAATTCAAGGAACAATCTGACAGGCAGCGGATGAACCTTGAAATGCAGCCAAACAAAAACCAAACAAACATTGAAACCTTTCTAAATCAAATTTTAGGTGATAACCTGCAGAATATATCTGAGAATGATACAAAAATTTATTAAAAGAAACTGAGAGGCTCAAAATAAATTTTTTTTTTCTGCTGGCCCAGTTCATTAAATACATAAAGTACATTTTTAAATATTATTTAAAGAATTATCATAGATATTTGATAGATACATGATATTTGTCTGTCAACATATATAAATATACATTTTACAAAACATTTGATATTTCATCCATATTCATCCATTTTACTTACTTATCAAATTAATAATATATTTTAAATAAGCAGAATTTGAAACAGCATTTTTAAGGCAGAAAAACATGTACAAGATCAGCCGATGTAAGATTTAATGACAATGCAGCACTAAATTAGCTTAAATGTGCAGTGTGTAATATTCATTAGGATCTATTGACAGAAATGCAATATAATATACATAACTATATTTTCAGTGGTGTATAAAGACCTTACATAATGAAGCGTTCTGTTTTTATTACCTTAGAATGAGTCGTTTCTAAGTACATACACCTCGTGAAGTCACCATTTTACACCGTCATGTTTCTACAGTAGCCCTAAACGGACAAACTGCTCTACAGAGCGCTAGTCACTCTCTGCTGTCTCAGGCGACGACATCTTTGTCCTGTGTCGGCTACCGTAGCTACTCTGTGTGCTTCGAAAGGGAGGAGTGAGCAGTTGCAATTCACAACCTCACCGGTAGATGCCGCTACAATTTACCTAGTGCACCTTTAAATATTCAATAAATAAAAATGTAAGGGATGAGAAGCGTAGAACTTTTAAAATAAAATAAAAATCTGCTTCAACATATTGCATGTGGGTTTGATCAGTAACTACAGATACAAGAAATAAGCTTTTTATGTCATAGGATTGGACACATTTTAACAGTCTTATCTTGTACCTCAAGAATTAACCAGGTCCAAGAACAAAGTTGTGTGTAAAAACGCACACGGAACAACCACTGGCATAAACTATAACACTGGACACCTGGGGATTATAGCGGACAGTTACAGCCATTTCAAACTGCGTCTTTAACTTGAATGGATCTCCTCCCCTAACGCTGCTGTAAAAGACTGAACTCTGCCTGACCTCAAACTCTCGTCCAGCCTGAAACACATACACACTTCATCTTCAGTAAGTCTGCCTTGCGCAGTCTTTAGAAGAGTAGGGTCCGTTAAACAGGACACAAAACCAACACAGACACACAGACACAGACAGCGCAGGGCCTCAGGCACAGCTGTTCCCCTGGTCAATGAGATGGAAAAGATGACCTATATTACAGCACGATAGAGAGACAAACACGCACACCAGCGAGAACTGATAACCAAATACATTCATAACAACACATTTACATATGAACATGCAAACACAGGCCCAAACACACACACTTTCTCAACACCTCTCAAAACACACTCTCAACACTAATGTGTGCACATATTTGTTTTTCTATTATAGTGGGGACTTTCCATTGACTTCCATTTTTTTTTGACTGAGATAATGATATGATCTCCTAGCCCTAAAGCTATCCCTCACACAAAAACCTTTTCTGCATTTTCGATCAGATTGTTAGTTTACTGAAGGCTGGAATACACTTCACAACTTTTAAAATGTAAGTAGAGTTTAAAATACCAGGCATCACACACTTGCCGATTTTGTAAGTGGTTCTAGAGAAAAACAGGTCATCATACACTAAACGACTGAAGATCACACACTTCCAGACTTTCAAGTCGTCTAAAACACAGCAAACTCGCACAGAAACACATGCCCGTTGCTAGGAGAAGCATGACAGATGAAACAAACATGGCTATTGTAGCGACTCCGTGTGCCAAGTTGCAAAACAAAGAACAAGCCAACCACATTTAGATGCAGTCTTCCTATGGACTCAACAAACGGAAGTTAGAGGTGAGTGGTGTAGTCGGTTGGTTAATCTATGCTTATGAGCCAAATATTGAAAATAATTTGTTACGCGCGTTCTGTAAATGTACTTTTGTATTTGTATTGTATTGTATTTTATTGCAACACCGGTATATAGAGGGCAGCTTTGGTTTCAGTAGCGGCAGGTTGTGGAATCGTAGTGTGAAGCTAGTCTGTGCCCATCATACATATGCGATTTTCTGTGAAACTGCTCAAAATCTGCAGATTGGCGCAGATGTTCGCCAACTATTGTCCACTCATCTAGATTGCAATCCGGGGCAAAAATCTGAGCAAAAGTCATGTCGTGTATTCCAGCCTTAAGTCACTTTCTTTATGCAGACGGTCAACTGATTTTCACAAATGTTGGATGTATTGTTCATCCTACTTTATCTGCATGCATACATACAGTACACTCACATAAATCAATATATACTATATACACCAAACCTTAACTGTTGTTGTTTGCAAACTATATATTATATTTTATTCACAATAGAATATAGATAACATATCAAATGTTGAAAGTGAGACATTTTGAAATGTCATGTCAAATATTGGCTCATTTTGGATTTCATGAGAGCTACACATTCCAAAAAAGTTGGGACAGGTAGCAATAAGAGGCCGGAAAAGTTAAATGTACATATAAGGAACAGCTGGAGGACCAATTTGCAACTTATTAGGTCAATTGGCAACATGATTGGGTATAAAAAGGGCCTCTCAGAGTGGCAGTGTCTCTCAGAAGTCAAGATGGGCAGAGGATCACCAATTCCCCCAATGATTTTTGGTTTTTAAATGGCTCTATAAGCTTGATTAAACCATCAAAATCTGAGAAAAATATTTTACATTTTTTGAAATATTACAGAAGAACAAAACCTTAAACTTGGTTAAGGTATTTATCTGACAAAAATATTTTCAGGTTTCAGATACAGGTTTTATTTTACTATGCAAAAAAATGGTAACACTTTACAATAAAGTTTAATTTAGCTAACTACATCAGTTAACCCCTGAAGGTATTTTTGGAGTTTTGTTGTCTGAGTGACATACACAACTTTAAAAGACTCATAATTCCACAACTATAACAAGGAGAATCAAACAGTAGGTATAATTTGTTAGAACACTTTTTATATATTTTTAGAAAATATAAATTATTACTACATTTGGACAATCTAATGCTGAGAAACTGCTGATAAAAGACATTATATTATTACAATATTTTATTTTATATATATTTATAAAAACTATTATATACATTTATAAAACTATAATATTAAACTCTTAACAAGCGCTATTCATTTAAACTGGAGAGGGCGCCACCTAGCTACTATAAAAATGAATTGCCATATTTTTCAAAACTGCATTGATCATACTAGTCAAAGTGGACAAAACTAGTCTCTCTCTTAATTTAGTCAAAGCCCAAAACAATTAGGCTTGTTGTGTTCTACTCCGTGAGACCTTTCAAGCTTTCAAATGACACCTATTTTGTGTTGATCAATGCAGTAGTTTTGAAAAATATGACAATTATTTTTTTCACAGCTAGGTGTCGCCCGCCGGCGGTACACTCCTTTTAGAGGAATAACTCAGAGCTCGTTTAGAGTTGAAGTAGAGTTAGACTCGAAATGGACAGATGCATTGAAAAGCTGAGATTCTAAGCTTTAAAATTATACATATTTTGTGTTATTACATTCAGTGGTTGCTAAGTAGTTTGATTATGAATTTTTTTCACGGGGGGTGTACCGGGGCGCTACTTTTCGGGTTTAAGGGGTTAACATGAACTAACAATGAAAAATATTTCTGAAGTATTTAATAATCTTAGTTAATGTTGTTATATCAACATTTACGAATACATTATTAAAATCAAAAGTTGTATCTGTTAATATTAGTTAATGAACCTGAACTAACATGAACCAACAAAGTTTTATTTTTATTACCTAATGTTAACAAAGATGAATAAGTACTGTAACTAAAGTCTTTCTCATTGTTAGGCAATATTAGTTTATGCATTAACTAACGGAACCTTATTGTAAAGTGTTACCAAAAATGCATATAAAAACAAAAGCTAAAAACTTTTTTTTTTTTTAAATGGCTGCACAATTTGGCATGCTTCATTGCATTATCACAAATAAAACAGTTGACTCCCAGGCAGCACAAGCAGCATTATGCTTACAAAATCTTTAACAAATGTTTAATGATATTTGAATAAACAATGATGTCAATTTTCCAAGGGCGAACATCACATTTGGCCACTAATGTAAATATATCCAACTTTATCCACATACATACAGTACACTTGAGTAGCGTGATATATACTACTGTATATAGCATTTCTCAACTCCTTGATTGCTTGAATCTTTGCAAAATGTAAACTATAGTAAAATAAATGCGACTATTAAAGCATGAAGACATTAAAATATAAACATTTACATTACGATTTTCTGTAAAGCTGCTTGAAACGTGTATACTGAAAAGCGCTATACATGTATAAAATTGACGACTTGAATGTAGGTGATTTTCTATAAGGTCTGCACAAGGTCCGGACAACACAAGGTCCACACAATTTAGGCAAAGGCTGACCCACACACACACACACACACACACACACACACACATTAACAGCTCATTGGGTTTGCGGAGGATCAGGGGGAGGCTGCTGGGACACGTCGCATGAGGAAATGGAGCAAAAGAAAGGAAACGACACACACACACATACCCATATAAATGACCTGAAATTATATTCATTAGCAGAATTGTCACTGTCAGGATATCGTGTGTGTCTCTTAATGACATAAATCAAGACCAAACCCGGAGTAGCATCTGCTGGTGGGTGTTTAAACTTGGATTATTAACTCTAAGTAATTCTGGTTTGGCACGGTTTTTAAACCCAGATTAAAGCCTTATGACTGTAAATTCAAGGATTAAGTCTAAAGCCAAGTCTGAGAAAACTGGACAACACTGCTTCAAATTCAAAATAATCCTTACACAAATCAAGTATCCTCGCAACGCAGCGTTCTCAATGTTACTCAAGAAAGCAAATGAGTAGCATGGCATTATCTCTAGCTGTGAGAGCTGGTTCATGCATACGTGTCTGTAGTCCACATTCAATACCATTCAAAAGTTTGGGATCAGCAAGATTCCCAGAAGATTCAGCAAGAAAATTAGTGATTTGGTGCATTTCTTCTTATTATCAATGTTGAAAACAGTTGCTTTGCTTGATATTTTTGGAAACAGTGATCGAAAGAACAATTTATTTGAAAGAGAAATCTTTTGTAACATTATAAATGTCTTTATTGCCACTTTTGATAAATTTACTGCATACTTGCTGAATCAAAGAATTGAGTTTGAACTGAATAATGATATATATATATATATATATATATATATATATCTTACCTACCCCAAATTTTTTTAATGTCTATATATTGACTTTATTATAGGCATACTGATGTCAATAAGAATGAAAGAATGAAAAGAGAAGGATTAGCCAATGGTATTTACATAAGTTGATTGCGTTCCTCATAGTTTAAGTTTAAAATAATTCAATATTACCCTGTTCTAACATTATGGGTGTGCAGTGCAATGTCCAACAGCTCAGGGAAATCCAGTTAAACAGACATAGAGATGTTGGTCACACTTTAGATTAGGGTCCAATTCTCACTATTAACAATGACTTTTGCCTCAAACTAATTATTGCTGATTAATAGTTAGTAAGGTAGTTAAATTTAGCTATTGGGTAGGATTAAGGGATTTAGGATATGGTCATGCAGAATAATGCATTAATATATGCTTTATAGGTACTAATAAACAGCCAATATCCTAGTAATATGCATGCTAATAAACTAGATAATAGTGAGAATTGGAACCTAAACGGAAGTGTTACTGAGATGTTTTATGAAAGTATTAGATGCTAAAATTGTCTTCCATCATGTGCAACAAGTCTGTTAAAATCTCCAAAAATGTGTTGTTTCATGACCCTTTAACAATTATTCATAATGTTGCTATAACAATCACATTGTGATAACCTCCATCATATCTAATGTCTTTAAACATTAGTCTTATCTGTCAGGTATAGACAGCATTGGTGGTGTACTTGCCTATTTGGTTAGGGAAATACTGGTGCAATACAATATTGTGCTCTCAAATAATCAACTTGTTCCACGTGGGAGGTGTTACATGCAACACTTCAGCACATCTCTCTTACCACATTATAGTAAGTCTTGCAAAAGTTAGTGGTCTCAAGGCCCTTGGGCGGACTCTTCAATGTTCCAGACTTGGGAGAGACAGGTTTGTCTGTTTAAGAGAGCAAAAACAGAACAAAAGGTAAGAAGGTCACTTTAGACCAACATCTGGAAGCATTTTGTTTCTGTTATTGAATATTAAAAGTACATCTCTCCTGCAGTGAGCAGTCAGGGCAGCAATATTAGATTTAGATATCTAGAGGGGGAGATCTGGGTTTACAGGAAAACATTACACCTCTTACATCAGTATGAACATTTCAATCCATATGGTTCATTTACATGAATATCAGTAACAATGTGTGAACTTCCTGGAATCATCAAAAATATCAGCTTGAACATTCCTCATCATGCAAACAATCAGATCATTAGCATTGTTTCCATCCAAAGTTGCAAATTTAACTAATGCGCAAAATTGTAATATCACATAAAACATTTGCGAATAAAGCAGCGTTTACATTCCATGTGTTCAAGAGAATATATATAATAACTGATGCAAAATATCTGTAATAAAAATGGCAGATGCAGCAAACTGGGAAACCACTGTGGCTCTTTTATAGTACATCATAAATAACTTGTATCTGCGCAGACAAACGCAATAAACGCTGTGATGTTATTTTGTGTTCCGATGCCTGGCGTTTGGGAAAACAATCATGTGAGACGCTTTTGGGAGGTCATTATACTAAATCATTCTGATGACAGACTTTTAGAATGATCAAACCAACATTTGACATACAATAAAACTGATCCGCTGGTTAGTCCAGTTATCCAATCACATCCACTATTGAGTCAAAGTCATGTGAGTTTTTTGATGGGCATCAAGGGACTTTTCCATCGTAGTTTATGCTTTCTGATCGGATGAAAAATGTATCCACCGCAATTGAGCGCATACATTTTTTATACACATCTTTAGAATTTATGCACATCTTGGTGTTTCCATCCAGTGTTTTTAATGCAATATTCCAAAATGTGCATAAAAATAGGTGGATGGAAACATAGCTATTGAAAATTATAAAATTATTCTCCACTTTGCAAGTGTTTTTTTTTTTTTGGTTTGTTTCCCTTTGCTTCCCTAAGTTCTCAAAGAGCTCAACTTCTCCACAAACTGAACCATTCATTAGTGTTGTTTACTAAGGTAAGCATCTCATACTTATCAAATCTAGTTTTAAAAGGAAGAATTCACCCAAAATTACAATTTTGTCAGCATGCATTCATTCACTTTCGTGCCAAGCTTGTATGACAGGTTCTTCCTCTACCTTTGTGTACCATAAAAGAAAGTAAGTCCCACAGGTTTGAAACAACATGAATAAATAAAATGACAGAATTTTCTTTTTTTTTATGAACTATCCTTTTAAATCATACAATCTGAACTCCTCCCTACTCTTCCAAACAGCAGCCATTTTTGTGATGACGTATGAAATCAATACACTATTAATGTCTACTACAAGTGATGTATTTACCACAAGTAAATCATATAAAAGAGTCTGGATCACTAAGTGCTCAGAGAGTGGAATAAACTGGAGTGTGAAGAGGAAAGGGGAAGTGGTGTCTTCTGGCCGCTGCACTTCCTGTCTTTGTTGTTAGATTGTGTGTTTTCTTTCCTGTTAAGCTCTGGATGTTCAAGCTCTGATGTCATCCTAAACTATTTCCATTCAAGCTGGGTTGAATACACATTAAGGCCATTTCCCCATACATGAGAGGGAAGCATCTGTTTGGCGTCATGGGGTGTATATGCTATTTATGTTTGAACTGGATAGCAAGGGTCAGAGGTTCTGTTTATACTACAACTTGCATACACTGAGATAAGGCTTTGTAAGAGCTGGTTATTTAAAATATACAGTATCTACAGATAATTAATACTTTCATTCAGCAAGGATGCAATAAATTGATCAAAAGACATAGTGAAGAAGACATTTCATTTGTAAAGATTTCTATTTCAAATAAATATTGTTCTGTTTTCTCTTTCTATTCATTAAAGAATCCTTAAGAAAAAGTATTACAGTTTCCACAAAAGAAATATTAAAGGGGTCATGAAATGAGAAATAAAATTTTCCTTGATCTTTTTTGACATAAGAGGTCATTGCACTAAAAAAAGATCCTGTAAGTTTCAGAACTCAAAAACAGCTTTGAAACCAACCTCAGAAAACGATTTGTTTCAGAATGTCACATTATAACGTTACAGTGTGACCAAAGACCTCTACATCATTGCCTCTTTAGCCCCGCCCACTGATACACACACGTCATGTAGTAGTAAATACGAGAGAGACACAAACACAGGATTATTTCAGCATCAAAACCAGAGATGTCTGAGTTTTACAAGACATTTTGAAGTGCCAAGTTGTGGAAAAACAGTCTTTGCCTTGCCATCCTTGTGATTCTACCAAGAAAGCGTGGGTGACTTTATTTTTAATGAAGTTCCAGTCAGATCGCGTCAGTAACACGGTTTCTGCGTCCCAATTCACCTACTTGTACTACGCCCTAAAAGTATGCACTCTTTTTCGTGAAGAAAAAGTACATACTTTGAGTGTGTAGCAGAAGAGTATGCAAGCTTTGGGACATACTACTTCGTCCTCTTTAATGGACGGCTCTGTCGCTTAGTTACGTGCATCCTGTCACTGTTTAAACGGCCCTGCCAATCATCTCGTCGCACTTAAAATCTTCCACATTCAATTTCATTTCATTTCCTACCGTATCGGAGAGAAATGTAGTAGCGTGTTGATCTGCCATTCGTGGCTCTTTCATGCGGAGACTCTCCTCATGCATTTTCATTTTAAATATAATGATGCATTTAAAAGGTAATGGCCAAACGTATCATTACAAAACTTCACAATGCTGTTGCAGATTAAATATAATGTGGATAACATTGAATAAATATCTTTTAGTCAGATTAAATACTGATAATTAAATCACTCAAACCCCTTTATCTAAACCTCTCTACGTAACCATCGGAGTAGCACATCGGTCATGTTTTATCCACGTTTGTAGTTCTAATCGAAACCTCGTCCAACGCGCAATGGGTTGTGGGCAATATCAGCCGTTAGAGTGTGCATCGCTCTGCACTTCGGATTCTGACCGGAAATAGTAGACCATCCGGGTGTCTTTGGAATACATACTACGATTTGGGACGTACTAATTCTATTTTCGAAAACTATATAGGACGGATAGTATGTGAATTGGGACGCACCACGTGTCTGCACAGGACGCAACCGTTAACGTGTTGCACTGCAACAGCTAGAAGCAGTCTACACTGGACGCGACAAAGACGAAAGTTCCAAATCCATTTGTCTATGAGAAGTATCTCTAGCTATTGAAGTACGTCATAAATAGAACGAGGCATCAGTTTACTGTCTGGGATTTTTCTTGTCGCGCCACATCCAGGGTAGAGAACATCACTGATTATATTATTATCTATTCACTCGGGTCCAGTGTAGACACGGTACAAGACAATGTTCGTTTGTTCACTTTAGTTCGCTTTTAAACAAGACACAGTTTGACGCAGGCTTTTCAGAGAGACAGTAAATGTCACAACATGTGTTTTTATCATGCGTCACTGTTGCTTTGTCTGATGCAGACTGTTTGATATGCACTGAGTATTTATTCTGTAGTGCTGCAGTCGAACTGAACAGTTGTGATTTGCTGTTCTTTCCTTTTCTTCGGCATTTATGGTTTTAATGTGTTGGATTGTCTGATTTGGAAGAAAGCACAAAGCGAACGCTGCTTTTGTTATTATTTTGATTGAAGCCATTCGTTATAATCCTGAATAAAAGCTTCAGTGAGTTTTGTCATCAGTAAGACATTACAACACGTTTAATTTTAATCAAAACTGCAAATGACAATGTATACGTTTTTTACTTTGCCGTTCTTATATTCATAGTTCACCCTTTTCGTTAGTGTGACAAACAATGGTACATTAATTCATAATTCGGTTTATACGAAACACTGCAAGATATCATTTGTCAATTTTAACTGTGGTAACTCAAAGTACAATACTTAAAAGTTTATTTGCCACAACCAAGAAAAAGCATATGTAATAATTTCACATTGTTGTCAAATGTTGGCAGAATATACACTCAGCTAAAGGATTATTAGGAACACCTGTTCAATTTCTCATTAATGCAATTATCTAATCAACCAATCACATGGCAGTTGCTTCAATGCATTTAGGGGTGTGGTCCTGGTCAAGACAATCTCCTGAACTCCAAACTGAATGTCAGAATGGGAAAGAAAGGTGATTTAAGCAATTTTGAGCGTGGCATGGTTGTTGGTGCCAGACGGGCCGGTCTGAGTATTTCACAATTTGCTCAGTTACTGGGATTTTCACACACAACCATTTCTAGGGTTTACAAAGAATGGTGTGAAAAGGGAAAAACATCCAGTATGCGGCAGTCCTGTGGCGAAAATGCCTTGTTGATGCTAGAGGTCAGAGGAGAATGGGCCGACTGATTCAAGCTGATAGAAGAGCAACTTTGACTGAAATAACCACTCGTTACAACCGAGGTATGCAGCAAAGCATTTGCGAAGCCACAACACGCACAACCTTGAGGCGGATGGGCTACAACAGCAGAAGACCACACCGGGTACCACTCATCTTCACTACAAATAGGAAAAAGAGGCTACAATTTGCACAGGCTCACCAAAATTGGACAGTTGAAGACTGGAAAAATGTTGCCTGGTCTGATGAGTCTCGATTTCTGTGGAGACATTCAGATGGTAGAGTCAGAATTTGGCGTAAACAGAATGAGAACATGGATCCATCATGCCTTGTTACCACTGTGCAGGCTGGTGGTGGTGGTGTAATGGTGTGGGGGATGTTTTCTTGGCACACTTTAGGCCCCTTAGTGCCAATTGGGCATCATTTAAATGCCACGGCCATTGTTTCTGACCATGTCCATCCCTTTATGACCACCATGTACCCATTCTCTGATGGCTACTTCCAGCAGGAAAGCTCGAATCATTTCAAATGGGTTTCTTGAACATGACAATGAGTTCACTGTACTAAAATGGCCCCCACAGTCACCAGATCTCAACCCAATAGAGCATCTTTGGTATGTGGTGGAACGGGAGCTTCGTGCCCTGGATGTGCATCCCACAAATCTCCATCAACTGCAAGATGCTATCCTATCAATATGGGCCAACATTTCTAAAGAATGCTTTCAGCACCTTGTTGAATCAATGCCACGTAAAATTAAGGCAGTTCTGAAGGCAAAGGGGTCAAACACAGTATTAGTATGGTGTTCTAATAATCCTTTAGGTGAGTGTATATATATATATATATATATATATATATATATATATATATATATATATATATATATATATATATATATATATATATATATATATATATATATATATATATATATATATATATATATATATATATTTTTTTTTACATTGAAAGTTTTTCAAAACAATTCTACATGTGTAAATGGCAGGGACCTTGAAAATGATTTTAATATGCAAAACTGGGTTACACTTACCTATTTGGTAACACTTTATTTTACAGTGCATTGTTACATATGTTACATGTAGTTACTACAGTAATAACTATAAAGTATGCATAATACATGCAACTAACCCTCAATCAAACCCAACCCTAATCCTAATCCTACACATTACTTGTGCATGTACTTACAATAGGGTTAGTTGCATTTAATTATGCATAATTTATAGTTGTAACTACATGTAATGTGTAACAAGGACACTGTAAAATAAAGTGTTACCCAATCATAGCAGTGGGCATTTACTTCCAAGTCTTAAATGTGGCACGGCCATCAAAATGGAGCGTTCGAAAGAGAGGGTCAAAAACAAAATAGAATAGCTTATTACTTCTAAATTAGGATTTTTTTATGTTAACTTAATGTTATCAAGATTTTTACATTAAGTGGACTGCGGAAAACCTTATATTAAAAAATGCAGTTCATGGCCCCTTTAAAGGGTCATGAAACCCTAAACCAAATCAAATTTCTGAGATTTTAACAGAATTATGTGTGTTGAACATCATGGCAGAAAATGTTACCATCTGTGAGTTTTGAATGTGGGGGGAAACTAATTAATTTGAAAACTTTTTGCTCCATTTTTCAACTTCCTGGTTTAAATTAGTCTTCATGTCAACATCATAGGCTGTGACTATAGTACAGCGATGACTCATCGGGGTCTCATAATTATTCATGAGACTGCGTGTCTTTATCTTATGAGAAGATGCGTTGCTTTATTCATGACAGCACGCACTTAATTATTCATGACAGCAGGCGTTGATGGGCATTTCCTCTGGCTGGCACTTCAAACAGTGAGATTGCATACAGTAAGTAAGAGATGCATTAATGGATCAAAAACGAGTGTTTGTTTTTGCTTTGTATGAGAGTCTGCGTTGCATACATTCTCTTCAATAGATCCTGAGTCTACGACACAAACGCGATTCATCCACACTGTGTGACCACTCTTTACGGCCATTTAACCGACCAAACGGCTTATTAAAACTCCACAAAATAAGCCTCAAAAGTTTTTGCAACAGCGTGTTCATATATATTTTTGATGCAGAGAACAAATCGCGAATGGCTGTGCATTTAATTATGCATTGAATTATAGCTGTCACAGGATATATATGTATTTGTGTAACGGTGAGCTTACAAAACCATGTGTGTATTGTGTTGCGTGTAACAATGGTCATTTGTAGCGTGCGTTTGAGGGAAGCTTTATTTCTTTTGAGAGCGAAATAAAATCGTCTGAATCAGAAGCCGTTGATGTGCTGTCAGTCTCCCCTCGTCCCCCTCCACTCCGCCGCTAAACCACGCCCACTTTTACAGCATTTTTCAAAACTGTGGTGTGAACTGACTACTGCTGAAACAGGGGGTTTCATGACCCTTTAAGCTGCACAGCTGTTTTCAACTTTAATAACAATGAATGTTTCTTGAGCAGCAAATCATCACATTAGAATGATTTCTGAAAGATCATGTGACACTGAAGACTGGAGTAATGACACTGAAAATGAATACATTTTACAATATATTAAAATAAAAAAATTAAGTAATTTTGATTTTGTAAAAAAATAAAAAATAAAAAAAAAACTTTTACAGTAGTTTTGATCAAATAAATTCCCTGGTCAACATAAAAGATGTCTTTCAAATTTTTTGGGGGGGTTTTGAAAATGTTTGCAGGGAAATCTAAAAGTACTGGCACAACTTGATCGGCAGATTTTTTCAAGGTTTTGACGTTACATCCGGGTCTTTCGATGAAGCGTCCTAACATTTACTTTTATTATTCTTCGGTTGCTGCATTGTATCCAGCACCTGTACCCAACATGAGTTGGATGAGCAGACATTTTTCCAATGTAAGCTTGTAATGGTCACATAATCTCAGTTTTTGGCTTTTGCAGAGAGCAGCTATTCAGTTCTCTTTTGGCGCATTTTCATTAAGCTGGTAAGTCCTCCTATAATCACCCTTTTAATGGACCTGGGCAGATTTTACATTCCCAACTGCCTCGTAAAAAAATGAGGCTTTTAAAAAAATATATCACTCAAATATTTTAAGCTGGCTAAAATGTTGGTAACCTAACATGCAGCTGCTCGAAGCAATTTTCTGATCTATACACATACTCGGCAGGTCTTTTATGAAAATATTATGGTAACACTAGGACACAGAAGAAAGTCAGCAGGTAATGGGGTGTACACAATTCTCTACAAGTTCTCTTATCTCTACTGCTTTTCTTGTCAGTCTGTGAGAGGCGTATGAGTAAGACATATCCCTCTAGTTCATTTTGCTTGTCTGGTCTTGCAGGAGCCTAGATCTGTTGTCTTCCTACAAGAATTTGTCAGGGTTCAGCTTCTGCAACTAAAGCGTTTGAAGGTTTAAAAGTGTCAAATACTAACCAGAGCCTTTGATCTCTTTGACATAGTTGCTAGGAAACCAGCCGGTCTTGCCATTGAAAGACCCCTCCCACCAGCCGCCGTCTTCCTGTCGCATCACCTGGATGATGTCACCCTTACTGAAGGACAACTCATCCTCATTGGTCTGCTGGAAGTTAAACCGAGCTTTCACCAGCACCTGAGGGGCACTGTTTTCAGACATGTCCTAGAGAGAAAGGGAGGAGAAAATACAGAGAGAATTTAACACATTCTCATTCTGCATATTTGTTTGAGGTTTCAATTTACTAGCATACAATGTAGTTTTTTCACTCAAAAACATGTAGCACATAGAGAATTGAACAGTACCTTTGACAATCATTCTTAAAATAAATTCAGTCTGTTTTCCAGGAGCTTAGAAAAGGTATTTTATTCTTCATGAGGGTGTGGAGTGGTTGTGATTCTCACCAGACTGCGGTACTGGTTGTACTTGTGTCTGGATGATCTCCTTTGATTGGACGAACAGTTGAGCGAGTCAAAAGACTTGATCCGCAGAGAAGACGAGTGACGAGAACACACAGAATTACTCCCACCACCGGACTCTACAACCAGAGAATAATGATCAACACACACACACACACACACACACTGTGGGTGAATTTCAGCAGTGGTGTGTAACGCAATCACTCTTAATAGTACTTTTCAATTGTATTTTTTTAAAAAGGGCATCTGAAATAGTAAACAAAAATAGTGCAGTGTTGTGAAAAATATCGACAACATATCGATACTGAAATATCAGAAACGCTTCCAGAACAAATTTTCTGCAGAACAGATGCACAGCGAGTTGACACACAAACCCGTCTCCCCTCACTCGTTTAATTTGAATATTGTTGGTGCTCACACCCAAAGTGCACAAACATAGCTGCCTCTCAGTACTAAATGGAGTTCTTTTTCGCTGTTTATTGCTCTTAAACAGTCAAATGCACACAAAATAATGTCAAAATGCCATTCTTGGCAAGTACTCGTAGTCAGTTATGTTTTAAAGGGGTCATGAATTGAGAAATCAACTTTCCCTTGAGCTTTTGATATATAAAAGTAATGGTAATATAAGAATATCCTGTAAGTTTCAGAGCTGAAAAATTCCTTGTTAGTCAAAGAAAAGCTTTTATTGACACCAGGCCCAGAAAACGAGCTCTCAGAATGTGCCAGGCTGTGACGTCAGAGTGTGGTGAAACACCGCCTCAACAGAAGATTTGCAGACAGGATGAGATTACATGAATGAATGAAGCAACACACTAATGTGAGTAAAAATGTTAAACTTAAATTAATTAATTTGGTCTGCTCACTCACTGAATCATCTGAAGAGATTTCTCATTCAGTGAAATAAACAGACAGTATTGAGAGAACAAACAGCACTGCTTTTCAATAGTTTTCCTCTGTGAACATGCGCTAAATGGAAGTCAATTTTGTTGCTTTTTGCAGTTTTCAGATTTAAAAACGTTTAAAACGTCTAGAGACCGAGTAGGCTTTACTCGTTTTGCAGCACTGACTCTCCAAAAGGTGCATAATAGTTAGGCTATATATGGTTAACTTTATAGTGTTAAATAAAAAACCTTCTGTGCGTACCGTTAGATGAAATGCAGGCGTCTATGCTTTCTCCGTCCATGCAATCAATGCACATCCTTCATTGAGCGCGGATTTCTAGTATGGCCTATTTACTTGAGCTTCTTAGGTAACCTAATATCTATGGTTTCAGAGCCAGCCAAAATCAGAATTTGAATGGACTGAATAAAGCTCTCTACGAGCCTGACGTGTGATACACTTGCGATATACACTTCGCACAGCCCTTGCGACAGTACTGTGTGTGTGTGTGTGTGTGTGTGTGTGTGTGTGTGTGTGTTACATGGTTCGAGCTTATATCCACCGATTGGGCGGGCCCAAGTAATAAAAAAAATAACATTCCAATCAATCGTGGGTGGATGAGAGATAAATCATTGTGTTTGTTTGATAAAGACGTTTTGCGAGCCCTCTGGGGCGAATAATTCTGGTTGCCGTTTGCCCACACGCTTCAAAACAATCCCTCATGTGTAAATATGCAAATCTTATCCAATCTTAGCCATGGGCGTTTACTTACAAAGTTTTCAGTGCGGCACGCCCACAAAATCTGAGCCTCTAAACCAGTGTAGAAAATAGCCTATTACTTATTCATTATGATGTTTTTTTTAAAATGTAAAAACCACACGAACATCATTAGTTGACCTCAGACAATAGTATAAAAAAATAAAAAAGCCAGTTCATGACACCTTTAAGAGAATGTCAACAGTTGAGAAGGAAAACGCATGTGTAACAGTATAATGGATCCATGCGTCAGGGCTTGAAGTGACAGGAGCCCAATATACCTGCTGCCAAATTATAAGATAATATTAATATCTATATCACAGTTTTTTTCCCCATGGCATCGACTTATTTTATTAGCAAATTAACTTATTTTGTAAACTTACTATCAGACGTTTTTGACATCTCACCTGAAGTTGCTTTGTTGAGTGCAACCAAACAATTCAAGACCTTGGAGAAGTTCTGGCCCAGAAGCAAGTCATTGGCCTCAAACACCTGCAGAGGGGAAAAAAATGCCACAATTACATATGCTAAAAACAAAAATACATCAACTTAAATAATGAAGTGAATGAAAATACAAAATCTGCTACTCTCAGTTCATATTGATAATCTTTTTTTCTAAAGGAAATTAATTTATTTTAGATTAGCACGATCATAAGTCATACGTTCCTTGAATGCAGTAGGATAACAAGTCCCAACATGACAAATATTGTTTTTCAGTCTGCAATACAAGATTGACTTAATTCATGACAAATAATTACCGTTCAAAAGTTTGGGGTCAGTACGTTTTTGTTTTGTTTTTTATTCAGCATGGACACCTGTAATTGATTATAAGTAACAGCAAAGAATGTTATAATGTCTCAAAAGATTCTGATTAATATTTCAAATAAATGCTGTTTTGAATTTTCTATTAATCAAAGAATCCAGATTTCCACAAAAATATTAAGCAGCACAACTGTTTTCAACGTTGATAATAATAATAAATGTTTCTTGAGCAGCAAATCATCATATTAGAATGATTTCTGAAGGATCATGTGACTGAAGACTGGAGGAATGATGCTGAACATTCAGCTTTCCATCACAGGAATAAATTATTTTTTTAAATATATGCAAATAGAAAAGTTATTTTAAATTGTAACAATATTTATGTTTTTACTGTATTTTTGATCAAATAAATGCAGTGATGCGGACCCAAGCATTAAACATGATGAAACGCTTCATGTCTAAATATTGAACTTGGATGGACAGTTTAAGTAGAGGATGGATTGTAACCCATGTCATTTAATGCTACATATGCAAATCCGGAAGATATATGCAAAACAGCAGAACAGTAACAGTCATTCATAAAAGTATGCGCATATTCTGCAGAATTTCATTTCCATTCCCAAATCAAACAAGCACATTACAGAAACGTATAAACATTTATGCCGATCAAAGATTCTCAATAAAATGTGTCGATCCTCGGAGGGAATATTTTGCTAAGCTCAATGTTTGTGTGCGTGTGTGTTTCTGGTTCTCAGACTACCTGCTGCTCTCTGGGCCATCTGGACACATAAGCTCATCCCAAGCAAAATGAACTGCCACAAAACTGGCCTGATCTGACACCAGCTTGACTTTAACTCTTCAAAAGATACAAGGCAATAAGATGGAGATGGAAAGTGGTCCTTGATCGGTGTACACACACACACACACACACTTCTTGTTGGATCAGCTTGTTTGGATTTCACTATGATTATTAAAATTAGGTAACAATATATTTCGGTAAAATCAACCTATGAATCGTTTACCTATGAATCGTCACAGCTAGGAAGCAAGCCATTAAAAATGTGTAATTTTTTAAGATGGTGTTTGCAAACCATTTTCATGTAAAACAACAATGAAACTTGATTGATAATTTTTTTAGCATGAATTAAAAAAATCTAATTTGGGTTAATTTGTCTTAAAAGTAACCTGTAACTTTATTTTTCTGCTACGCTGATTGGAGAGGATTTTGTTTAATTTCATTTTTTTTTTTATTATTCATTTTAAATCAACATTAAATTGATCAAAAGTGACAGACATTTAAAATGTTACATTTTAAATGTTAAGATTTCTATTTAGAATAAATCTTTATATTCATCAAAGAATCCTGAAAAGATGTAATATGGTTTCCACAACTTACTATAATAATAATAATAATAATAATAATAAATGTTTCATGTGCAGCAAATCATCATATTAGAATGATTTCTGAAGGATCATGTGACTCTGAAGACTGGAGTAATGATGCTGAAAATTCAGATTTGATCACAGGAATAAATTACATTTTACAATATATTCAAATAGAAAACAGTCGTTTTAAATTGTAATAATATTTCTAAGGTTATCTAACATAAAGAAGAATTTATCAGGATAAAGTTTATTTCATCAGCTCCTATCAGAGAATTAAGAAATGTGTTTATTTGCTCAAATGAATTGGGTGAAGCTCTCAAAAAAAGAGACACAAAGGCATTTCATTAATATTCAGTACTTGATACAAGCCTAAAGTCCAATCCCCAACACTCAAGCACCAACAACAATCATCACACACATCCAAGTCTACATTACATCATCTGCCATCACTGTAGTGGAATTAAATTCCCTCCTGCTCTTTTTCTTTAAACCAGTCACCCAACCACACCATTTTAAAAAAAAGTAGTTTTTAGTGGAGTGCCTCTCTTCATTCCAGCCTGTGCCAAACCCCACAACACCATTAATGAGCTGGCAGCTCTGCCCATTCAAACGCACAACTCCATTCACTACAATAGAGGGCTTGTCTGAAACGCTCACAGCTGGCTAGAGGAACCGAAGACACTGGCACTCATGAAACACACAGTTACACACACACAGAGCCATAACCATCCCACACAACAACATTCATATAGAGAAACAAATGCCGCACAGAGCAACATACGTACACAGCACCAGTAGTGGCTCCTGGCCGTAAATTTATGTAGGGCAGATTCTGGGTCTCTTTATATTATAATCGCTGAACACATCCGACACACTTTTGGCTGAATTTTAATGTCCTTGCGATATTCAGCCTGAAGGTGGCGCTCTAATGATGATTGACATACTTTAGTATACACGACAAACGTATAGATCGCCATCTTCATTTTAATATATCCTTCACACTTTACGACTTAAAATAGTCTAGAATATCCATTTACAATTTATAATTAATTCAGTGTATAGAGAGGTCTATGTCCCCTCTAAAATGGTTTGAGCTTGTCCACTTCCAGAGGTAGTTGAAAAGCTACAAAAAACTGCCTTCTCTCCGCCTACTGAGTCTGAACACGTAAATGAAGGAATGTGTTAAACCTGAAGCAGCGTTGCGCAGACTGATCGGTGTATGACATCAAAGTAACACGAGAGCGATTAGAGAGCAGACGGCTAATTGTTCTCGCGGTACTTTCATTTCATACACAGATCGGTCAGCGCCGCTTCAAGTCGAACACACCTATTATCAAGTGGTGCTCACTGCAGAGCCAAATGATGTCCAGCTCCACCTCTGTGGATCTAACTGGTGGAGGGATAGCGTTATGGGTAGGGTTAGGATGAGGTTGGACATTTTAGCTCCACCCACAGCTCTGCAGAGAGCAGCCTCTCAACACTATGGGAAATCACACTAGCCAGATGGGATTTAAACTTTTTTGTCTGAAGATCAAAGGTTTGTTTGAAGACGAAAAACACACAATGTTCTCTCATCAATCCTGATTTCTAACTCACACTCACAGCGTTGCACGTGGTCTTGCGGCTGTCAGAGAAAGCTGCTGCTCTCTGTGTGCTTTTCCGTCGACTCTGATCGAGTTTATATGTAAATTGCGCAAGCTTATTTCATCTAGCCTATTAGATCAAAAGAGCTGAAAAAGTGGTTGAAAGTGGACAAAAAAAAAGACGGATTAAAACACCAGGTGTAAATGGTAATGTGTCTCCCTCGTCTACTAGGGATCTGATCGACCAAATGCATCTTAAAGGTGCAGTGTGTACATTTTAGTAGCATCTAGCAGTGAGGTTGCAAATTGCAACCGGCCACCGCTCACCCCTCCCTTTCGAATCACGTAGAGAAGCTACAGTGGCCGACACAGGACAAAAATGTTGTCATCAGAGAGAGCAGAGAGTGACTAGCACTCTGTAGAGAAGTTTGTCCGTTTAGAAAATGCCAATTTCACTGTAAAGGGACCCGTGGTGTATGTAGGTATAAATGGCTCATTCTAAGGTAATAAAAACATAACGGTACATTATGTAAGGTCTTTATACACCACTGAAAACATAGTTTTTTAGGTATATTATATTGCATTTCTGTTACTAGATCCTCATAAATACTACACTGGACCTTTAATACCAGGTGTAAACAGGGCCTTGGAGCTCTTAAAGAGGCAATGCCATAACTGCAGTGCACACTTATAACAAACACAATTATATTTTCCGCTGGTGTGGACAGTAATATAGTTCTCTTTATAGTTATCCTTCTTGGTGTGAACACAGAAGTGTTTGTGAAGAAACATTACAGTCAGCTTTCCTAAAAACACTCAAGAGTGACAAAAAATGTGACATTCAAAAATTCAAAACAGCTTTTACTGACAGACCAGCAGTCGTTGAGAAAAGCATCACATTTAAACTAACACAAGCAACCATATTAGATCTGAAAGAAATGCATTACATAGCCAGTGCAAGACTTCATGGATTGCAATAAATCAAAGGTCATGTGACAATTCATTGCACTATAATGTGAATAATTTATGGCTGCATACTGTGCTCTGTATGGCATGCTTTTTCAAGAAAAGACATGCAATCGCCTGTACAGACATAGAGAGCTGCAGGAAAAATGGGCAGAGCTGGATCTGAAAACAACATTCAAGCCATAAAAATAGGTTTAACAACAGCACTGGCTCGAACTCCAATTAAAAACAGTGTGGATGAGGGATCTGATCCAATCTCACACCAACACCTAGTGTATTTGCGTGAAGAATGAGCTGCCAGAACACCATGTTTACAAACATATGAACTGTTATAGCATATCAACAACTCATATTTTTGTTACAATACACTGCCATTTTCAGCAAAGCACTTAAACAAGTCTGGACAGCTCTGGATAAATTTTACCTGGCATTAACATTTGTCAGATGCAACGCCCATAACAATTGGATACACACCCTGTAAATTACTGAAGGGAAAATGTTCATTATGAAATGTTAAATTCACAAATGTACTTACGAATGTAATTCAGCAGTAAATGTTAAAGGGTTAGTTCACCCAAAAATGAAAATGAAATTATCCCATAATTTACTCACCCTCATGCCATCCTAGGTGTATATGACCTGGCTCCCCGTCGGGGAATCGAACCCCGGTCTTCCGCGTGACAGGCGGAGATACTGTCCACTATAATAACGAGGAAGACCGGGGTTCGATTCCTCGACGGGGAGCCAGGTGTAGAAGCCATATGTACTATAATTCTAGGTGTATATTCTTCTTTTAGCCAAACACAATCAGTTATATGAAAAAAAATCCTGATGCTTCCAAGCTTTATAATGGGAGCGAACAGTACCATATATTTTGAAGCCCAAAAAAGTGCATCCATCCATCATGAAAGTAATCCATACGGCTCCAGGGGTTTAAAAAGGTCTTCTGAAGTGAAGCGTTTTTGTAAGAAAAATATCCATATTTATAACATTATAAACTATAATCACTACAATCGACTGCCAGCAGAAGAGTGACCTCTGACTCGACGTATGACGTAGGATGTAGGAGTACCGTAAACTTAGGTCACTTCACTTCAGAAGGCCTTTATTAACCCCCTGGAGCCGTATGTATTACTTTTATGATGGATGGATGCACTGTTTGGACTTCAAAATCTAAGGTACCATTCACTCCCATTATAAAGCTTGGAAAAGCCAGGATATTTTTTTATAGAACTCAGATTGTGTTCGTCTGAAAGAAGAAAGTCATATGCACCTAGTTTATAATTTTCATGTATGGGATAATTTTCATTTTTGGGTGAACTAACCCTTTAACAACAGCTTCATGAAGATCACATTTCCGTTGCAAAACGTAAACTATATTATTGCACAGCTCTATAAATAAACTGGATATACAATGTATCCAACTTTATCTGCACAAATACAGTACAATCAAGTAAAGCTACTACATAGCAAATATAGCTACTGCTTGATTATTTTGTCGCAACATATAAAACTATATTATCGGGCAGCAATATATTTCAAGTTGGATAAATAGTACATCCAACTTTATCCACAAACATACAGCATACTCACGTAAAGCGATATTTACTGCTTGTTTGTATTGTTACAAAATGTAAACTATATTATCACCCAGCCTAATCTTTTAAATGCAACTATAAAGGTATGAATATATTAAGATATTATAAACATTAACATCGTGATCTTCTGTAAAGCTGCTCTGAAACAATGTGTATTGTGAAAAGCGCTATTCAACTGAAATTGACTTGACTTACAAGCACCTTGTTTACGGATTAAGGTCCACATTCTGCTTTATTCTGAACAAGACTGAAAATGCTATTGGAATATTTAATATGTACAGGTAAATCAGCATATTGTGAATAAACTAAGGCATATGTACATTATTTTCTTGAAATACTTGCTCTTGGGATTTACTGTCATATTTGTGTCACAACTCAATTAATCCTCATCCACGTCCTTAACAATAAAACATGGTTACTTGCAAACTGCAGGCCACAAGGCTCTTTTAAATAATTTATTGATTATGATTTTTATTTCAATTTGTTTGTTTTAATCAAATCGGTCTACAACAGCTTGACTGTTCAAAGCTGTCTGTAAACACAAAGTACCTGGACATCTACAAATGAGACATTGCTACAGATCTGCAGAAAGAACATTAATGCAATGTTGCATAAATCATTTAAAGAATTGTCATGGTAACAGATAGGGCAAGATACCGCAATAACACTAAATGCCATTGTAACGGATGTAGTAATAACTCTAAAAACAAAACGCACAGGATTAGTCTGTTCCCAACTCCAGCTGAGACTCAGTCTGGCGACCTGATTTGCTTCAAACCACACAAACAAGTCACTCAATAACAGAAATATACACGAGCATGCAAATGAAATGACTAAAGCAGCAGCGCAAACATAATGTAACACTCACCTCTATTTGATATAATGCACAGCCTTTCACAAACTCTCTGATATTACTCAAACACTCATCCTTCCTCGGGTCCTGGTAGATCTGAAAATCAAGCGAACAGATCAATTCACTCACGAGACGTACTTTTTAAAAAGGTTTGTCAAAAAAAAAAAAAAAACGTATACCAATACGCCATTTGTTTATATCACAGATCATCGCCCCGTTCCAGCAAAAAGCCACTTATTCTTCATCGGGAAGTTGGCGGAGGAATAGCGGAAATGACGTGCTCTAATAGCTTGTGGTTGGGTTCAGTGAGAGGGGCATGCTGGCACAGGCAAACACTGCCTGACCTGTAAGAGCAAAGTCTAACATCTTCATGATGGGCTGCTGTAACTATGCGACATATTGTTTATACAATACAGCGTTTTCAACAATAGAACTGGATATTCCCAGAGTTATCTATTGAGCATGAGACTGTATAACTCATACGATATCAGCATCGAAGATTGCATTGCCTGTCTGTCAAGACTGTGGTTTATATAATTCACAAAACGTTTATGAATTATTAATTAAATATTATCATTTATATCATAGCATATGTGGATATAAAAACTAACCTGCAAAAATATGGATGTTCAACGATAATTTTTTTGTTGTTGTTGTTGAAATGTGTCAAATTCAGCAATTCTCTCTCTCTCTCTCTCTCTCTCTCTCTCTCTCTCTCTCTCTCTCTCTCTCTCTCTCTCTCTCTCTCTCTCTCTCTCTCTCTCTCTCTCTCTCTCTCTCTCTCTCTCTGCCACAATCAATGGCGGTCGACTCATATTATGGACGAATCCCAAGGTTAATTTCCGTTTATATATTTACTGCCACACATAATTTTTCTTTACGATTATTTAAATACCACTCTTGCCCCTTCACATCAGATTATATGAGATTTTCTTGACATATTTTCACTCAGATGATATAAATAAATAAACAGTAGTATTAATGTAGCTACATCTACACTGGTTAGGGCGTGCAGTGGACAAATACAAGTGTCATCTGTGTTTCTGTGTTAACTGTAATTTATTTACATGAATATGAAACTGCATGGACTTGAACAACAGCTTACCGTATAAACTGTACCGGGTCGCAGTCGTTCCAGTAGTTTACACAAAACCACTCCATCTCTGAGAGATGCCTGTAAAAAACCTTCAGGATCCGATAGTGTCTTTTTGGGTGATTCCAGGACACCCAGCGTTATTAACCATGTGATGGTCTGTTCAGCAGAATTCATGACCTCATGCGTCCAAAACTCAAATACGATAATACACAAGCAAACGAATATGAAAGCTGTATGAACTGACAGATATCCTGTGTAGTCCACAACAGCAGCAGCAGGACATTTGGAGCCAGGGCTCTGATCCCTCCTTTTCCCTGGATGTTAGGGATGACGATTTGTTTAGGGTTATCTGGCAGGTCCGGTTTCTCTCGCCTCTTCTTTCATCTGGCAGGATGTCAGCTAGTGGTAAACCAAAATCAACAACCTACAATTGTTTTCTGCCACATGACACCCAGTTCGAGCAGTTTGGGTCACTGAATACATGAAAGACTTCAGAAACAAACACTCTGACATATTAGGCTTTAGGGGCACTATATTGCACATTAAAGACTATATGCACTGCATATGAAATATTACCATCACACGTCCACAGGTGGAGAAATCTTGAGCAAAAGTCAACATGTATTGTCTACAGACCACGTGCTTCCATAAAAGTCAGCACTTTGTTAAAAAAAAGACGGATCAATGTATCTAAATTTATTCAAAAAAAGGCGCTGATGCCAAATACGATTCCATTGAAATCCAAATGTACTTCTGGCGCCCCCTGCCGGATTCCCATACCTCATGCATCGCACCGTTTTGATTATTATTATTATTCAAATACACGACAAAAGACAGCTTTTAAAAACCCATCGCTGACTTTGAAAGACAAGTAACACATTTCCCCAGTATTTGCTGCAATCTATAGTGGTAACAGCCAAAACTGTCTGCAGGGTGCTAGAGCACACAGGGCCTGGGTTATACACTTTCAACAATGAATTTATAACCAAAAAATCAAAAAGCGCCAGAACAGCTCAGACAACTTCAATGTTTATCACTTTTAGCAGTGTTTTATGTAACCTCAAAGGGTTTCCTGTAAAATTACTCCAAAATTGTGTTTTAGACCACTGTTTTTGTGTAATACAGCTGTTGGGTGCGTTCTTTGGTTACCCCTTCAGGTAACCGTAGCTTTCAGCCAACAGCAGATGTCATCAGGTGGTACGTAGGTATGGGAAGCTTGGGAATGCCAAAGTGATGCATATCTCCAGAAAGTAGACATTCTAAGCTTTCAAATGATACATGAGGTCAGAGCTCCTCCACAGACATTTCAAATTTAAAGCATATACTTGATGATGTCATTCCGGACCCTGTACATGGTCTGCAGAGGTGGGTCCTCCACAGATTGGACTTGTTTGTTCAGCACGTCCCACAGACGCTTGATTGGATTGAGATCTGGGGGATTTGGAGGCCACGTCAACATCTCAAACTCGTTGTTGTGCTCCTCAAACCATTCCTGAACCATTTTTGCTTCGTGGCAGGGCTCATTATCCTGCTGAAAGAGGCCACAGCCACCAGGGAGTACCGTTTCCATGAAAGGGTGTACATGGTCTGTAACAATGCCTAGATAGGTGGCACGTGTCAAAGTAACATCCACATGGATGGTGGGACTCAAGGTTTCCCAGCAGAACATTGCTCAAAGCATCACACTGCCTCCACTGGCTTGCCTTCTTCCCATAGTGCATCCTGGTGCCATGTGTTCCCCAGGTAAGCGACGCACACGCACCCATCAGACCAGGCCACCTTCTTCCATTGCTCCGTGGTCTAGTTCTGATGCTCATGTGCCCACTTTGCTTTCATTGGTGGACAGGGGTCAGCATGGGCACGCTGACTAGTCTGCAGTTATGCAGCCCTATACACAACAAACTGAGATGCACTGTGTATTCTGACACCTTTCTATCAGAACCAGTATTAACTTCTTGAGCAATTTGAGCTACAGTAGCTCGTCTGTTTGATCGGACCACACAGGCCAGCCTACACTCTTCATCATGCCACCTATTAGTGGGTGGGATATATTAGGCAACAAGTAAACATTTTTTCCTCAAAGTTGCTGTGTTGGCAGGAAAAATGGGCAAGCGTAAGCATTTGAGCGAGTTTGACAAGGGCCAAATTGATAGTCAGAGCATCTCCAAAACTGCAGCTCTTGTGGGGTGTTCCGGGTCTGCAGTGCTCAGTATCTATCAAAAGTGTGTGTATGTAATATATATATATATATATATATATATATATATATATATATATATATATATATATATATATATATATATATATATATATATATATATACATATATATATACATACAGTATTGTTCAAAATAATAGCAGTACAATGTGACTAACCAGAATAATCAAGGTTTTTAGTATATTTTTTATTGCTACGTGGCAAACAAGTTACCAGTAGGTGCAGTAGATTCTCAGAAAACAAACAAGACCCAGCATTCTGCACCCTCAAGTTATGCACCCTCTTAAGGCTGTGCAATTGGGCAATTAGTTGAATTAGTTGAAAGGGGTGTGTTCAAAAAAATAGCAGTGTGGCATCACACTGAGGTCATCAATTTTGTGAAGAAACAGGTGTGAATCAGGTGGCCCCTATTTAAGGATGAAGCCAGCACTTGCTAAACATGCATTTGAAGGCCTGAGGAAAATGCGTCGTTCAAGACATTGTTCAGAAGAACAGCGTACTTTGATTAAAAAGTTGATTGGAGAGGGGAAAACCTATAAAGAGGTGCAAAAACGTATAGGCTGTTCAGCTAAAATGATCTCCAATGCCTTAAAATGGAGAGCAAAACCAGAGAAACATGGAAGAAAACGGAAGACAACCATCAAAATGGATCGAAGAATAACCAGAATGGCAAAGGCTCAGCCAATGATCACCTCCAGGATGATCAAAGACAGTCTGGAGTTACCTGTATTTTCAAGAATCCCCCGCAAAGTCCCTCTGTTAAAAAAAAGGCATGTGCAGAAGAGGTTACAATTTGCCAAAGAACACATCAACTGGCCTAAAGAGAAATGGAGGAACATTTTGTGGACTGATGGGAGTAAAATTGTTCTTTTTGGGTCCAAGGGCCACAGGCAGTTTGTGAGACGACCCCCAAACTCTGAATTCAAGCCACAGTACACAGTGAAGACAGTGACGCATGGTGGTGCAAGCATCATGATATGGGCATGTTTCTCCTACTATGGTGTTGGGCCTATTTATCGCATACCAGGGATCATGGATCAGTTTGCATATGTTAAAATAATTGAAGAGGACATGCCCTTGAAATGGTTGTTTCAACAAGACAATGATCCCAAACACACCAGTAAACAAGCAAAACAACCAACCAACAAAATTAATGTTATGGAGTGGCCAGCCCAATCTCCGGACCTTAATCCAATCGAGAACTTGTGGGGTGATTATCAAAAATGCTGTTTCTGAAGTAAAACCAAGAAATGTGAATGAATTGTGGAATGTTGTTAAAGAATCATGGAGTGGAATAACAGCTGAGAGGTGCCACAAGTTGGTTGACTCCATGCCACACAGATGTGAAGCAGTTTTAAAAAAAACTGTGGTCATACAACAAATATTAGTTTAGTGATTCACAGGATTGCTAAATCCTAGAAACAAAAACGTTTGTACAAAATTGTTTTGAGTTTGTACAGTCAAAGGCAGACACTGCTATTTTTTTTTAACACACCCCTTTCAACTAATTGCCCAATTGCACAGCCTTAAGAGGGTGCATATCATGAATGCTGGGTCTTGTTTGTTTTCTGAGAATCTACTGCACCTACTGGTAACTTGTTTGCCATGTAGCAATAAAAAAATATACTAAAACCTTGATTAATCTGGCTAGTCACATTGTACTGCTATTATTTTGAACAATACTATATATATATATATATATATATATATATATATATATATATATACACTCACCTAAAGGATTATTAGGAACACCTGTTCAATTTCTCATTAATGTGATTATCTAATCAACCAATCACATGGCAGTTGCTTCAATGCATTTAGGGGTGTGGTCCTGGTCAAGACAATCTCCTGAACTCCAAACTGAATGTCAGAATGGGAAAGAAAGGTGATTTAAGCAATTTTGAGCGTGGCATGGTTGTTGGTGCCAGACGGGCCGATCTGAGTATTTCACAATCTGCTCAGTTACTGGGATTTTCATGCACAACCATTTCTAGGGTTTACAAAGAATGGTGTGAAAAGGAAAAACATCCAGTATCCGGCAGTCCTGTGGGCGAAAATGCCTTGTTGATGCTAGAGGTCAGAGGAGAATGGGCCGACTGATTCAAGCTGATAGAAGAGCAACTTTGACTGAAATAACCACTCGTTACAACCGAGGTATGCAGCAAAGCATTTGTGAAGCCACAACATGCACAACCTTGAGGCGGATGGGCTACAACAGCAGAAGACCCCACCGTGTACCACTCATCTCCACTACAAATAGGAAAAAGAGGCTACAGTTTGCAGAAGCTCACCAAAATTGGACAGTTGAAGACTGGAAAAATGTTGCCTGGTCTGATGAGTCTCGATTTCTGTTGAGACATTCAGATGGTAGAGTCAGAATTTGGCGTAAACAGAATGAGAACATGGATCCATCATGCCTTGTTACCACTGTGCAGGCTGGTGGTGGTGGTGTAATGGTGTGGGGGATGTTTTCTTGGCACACTTTAGGCCCCTTAGTGCCAATTGGGCATCGTTTAAATGCCACGGCCTACCTGAGCATTGTTTCTGACCATGTCCATCCCTTTATGACCACCATGTACCCATTCTCTGATGGCTACTTCCAGCAGGATAATGCACCATGTCACAAAGCTCAAATCATTTCAAATTGGTTTCTTGAACATGACAATGAGTTCACTGTACTAAAATGGCCCCCACAGTCACCAGATCTCAACCCAATAGAGCATTTTTGGGATGTGGTGGAACGGGAGCTGCGTGCCCTGGATGTGCATCCCACAAATCTCCATCAACTGCAAGATGCTATCCTATCAATATGGGCCAACATTTCTAAAGAATGCTTTCAGCACCTTGTTGAATCAATGCCACGTAGAATTAAGGCAGTTCTGAAGGTGAAAGGGGTCAAACACAGTATTAGTATGGTGTTCCTAATAATCCTTTAGGTGAGTTATATATATATATATATATATATATATATATATATATATATATATATATATATATATATATATATATATATATATATATATATATATATACACACACACACTCACCTAAAGGATTATTAGGAACACCTGTTCAATTTCTCATTAATGCGATTATCTAATCAACCAATCACATGGCAGTTGCTTCAATGCATTTAGGGGTGTGGTCCTGGTCAAGACGATCTCCTGATCTCCAAACTGAATGTCAGAATGGGAAAGAAAGGTGATTTAAGCAATTTTGAGCGTGGCATGGTTGTTGGTGCCAGATGGGCCGGTCTGAGTATTTCACAATCTGCTCAGTTACTGGGATTTTCACGCACAACCATTTCTAGGGTTTACAAAGAATGGTGTGAAAAAGGAAAAACATCCGGTATGCGCGGCAGTCCTGTGGCGAAAATGCCTTGTTGATGCTAGAGGTCAGAGGAGAATGGGCCGACTGATTCAAGCTGATAGAAGAGCAACTTTGACTGAAATAACCACTCGTTACAACCGAGGTATGCAGCAAAGCATTTGTGAAGCCACAACACGCACAACCTTGAGGCGGATGGGCTACAACAGCAGAAGACCCCACCGGGTACCACTTATCTCCACTACAAATAGGAAAAAGAGGCTACAATTTGCACAAGCTCACCAAAATTGGACAGTTGAAGACTGGAAAAATGTTGCCTGGTCTGATGAGTCTTGATTTCTGTTGAGATATTCAAATGGTAGAGTCAGAATTTGGCGTAAACAGAATGAGAGCATGGATCCATCATGCCTTGTTACCACTGTGCCGGCTGGTGGTGGTGGTGTAATGGTGTGGGGGATGTTTTCTTGGCACACTTTAGGCCCCTTAGTGCCAACTGGGCATCGTTTAAATGCCACGGCCTACCTGAGCATTGTTTCTGACCATGTCCATCCCTTTATGACCACCATGTACCCATTCTCTGATGGCTACTTCCAGCAGGATAATGCACATCACAAAGCTCGAATCATTTTAAATTGGTTTCTTGAACATGACAATAAGTTCACTGTACTAAAATGGCCCCCACAGTCACCAGATCTCAACCCAATAGAGCATCTTTGGGATGTGGTGGAACGGGAGCATCGTGCCCTGGATGTGCATCCCACAAATCTCCATCAACTGCAAGATGCTATCCTATCAATATGGGCCAACATTTCTAAAGAATGCTTTCAGCACCTTGTTGAATCAATGCCACGTAGAATTAAGGCAGCTCTGAAGGTGAAAGGGGGTCAAACACAGTATTAGTATGGTGTTCCTAATAATCCTTTAGGTGAGTGTGTGTGTGTATATATGTATGTGTATAAAATATTAAATGCACATAATAATGACAATTATGTCATTATTATCATTATTATGTGCATTTAATATTTTATACACATACATATATACACACACACACTGGTTGTCACCGGTTCTGTTCATAATTTTTATGGACAGAATTTCTAGGCGCAGCCAAGGGCCGGAGGGTGTCCGGTTTGGGAACCACATGATTTCGTCGCTGCTTTTTGCGGATGACGTTGTCATGTTGGCCTCCTTAGACCAGGACCTTCAGCGTGCACTGGGGTGGTTTGCAGCCGAGTGTGAAGCGGCCGGGATGAGAATCAGCACCTCCAAATCCGAGGCCATGGTTCTCAGTCGGAAAAGGGTGGCTTGCCCACTTCAGGTTGGTGGAGAGTATTTGCCTCAGGTGGAGGAGTTCAGGTATCTTGGGGTCTTGTTCACGAGTGAGGGAAGGATGGAACGGGAGATTGACAGACGGATCGGTGCAGCTTCTGCAGTAATGCGGTCGATGTACCGGTCTGTCGTGGTGAAGAAGGAGCTGAGCTGTAAGGCGAAGCTCTCGATTTACCGGACAATCTACGTTCCTACTCTCACCTATGGTCATGAGCTGTGGGTCATGACCGAAAGGACAAGATCCCGGATACAGGCGGCCGAAATGAGCTTTCTCCGCAGGGTTGCTGGGCGCTCCCTTAGAGATAGGGTGAGAAGCTCAGTTACTCGGGAGGAGCTCAGAGTAGAGCCGTTGCTCCTCCACATCGAGAGGAGCCAGTTGAGGTGGCTCGGGCATCTATTTCGGATGCCTCCTGGACGCCTTCCCGGGGAGGTGTTTCGGGCATGTCCCACCGGGAGGAGGCCCCGGGGAAGACCTAGGACACGCTGGAGGGATTATGTCTCCCGGCTGGCCTGGGAACAACTCGGGGTTCCCCCGGAAGAGCTGGAGGAAGTGGCTAGGGAGAGGGAAGTCTGGCCGTCTCTGCTTAGACTGTTGCCCCCGCGACCCGGCCCCGGATAAGCGGAAGATAATGGATGGATGGCACATAATAATCAAAACCTCATTCTATGTGCTGTAATTAACTGACTGAAAATAATCCTGCCTTTTAATTATTAAAATCAGTATAAGTTAAATAGCCTACAACAAACACTCTTGATGTATACTTACATTTTTATTTAACTTTTTCCACATTACAGCTTGTTATTGACATTTTAGGGCAAAAATAATGTCACAAATCTTTGTTGTCCTCAGAAAAGGGGCTCTTTTTCCTTTAAGCAAAATATAATTAATTTCCATTATATTCCATTTTGTAAGCTTCACCTGTGCATTCATTATCATCAAAAGCAAAACAAGTGGACAACACAGTCTATAAATAGGCCATCTCTTTATTGTTGTTGATATTCACATACCAATCTCTGAAATTACATATTCAAAATGATTAAGGGAAAAGCCTTTCATCCAAGTTCACACCCAAGAGAGGGAGAGGAGGAGAGTCAGTCTCTGGCTGGAGGAGGATCGTTTTAAAAAGGACCATTTAAGAACTGTACTACAAAAAGGAAAGGAAAAAGCAGGGCAAAATGAAAATACTGATAAGGTAGCTGTTTTTTTTAGATCTAAAATCCTGGTGAAATCTCCAGCAGTCATTTACGAAAACCACACTGTCTTCAATTTATACCCTTTGATTTAAACCTCAGCCTAAATCTAAGGTCAGACCTCAGGCCCAAATCAGCAGCTCTAATCCAGCCATACAGTGAATGTTGAGATGCTGAAAACCATGAAATGAAAAATAAACTGGATTGATCAGAGAGAACAGGCACATTTGGAATAATTGTAAAGGTCATCTAACATTTTCTAACATTTGTCACTGTTTAAAACAGTGGTAATAGTTTCAGTTTCTCACAGAAAAACATTTTTTTCCTTGCTTTTTTCCACTTTTCTTTTTTTAAATCTTTTTTTTTGGTCTCCAACACTCCCCACCACCCAAAAAGAGCTGGAGAGGAAAAAGGGAGAGGTGTGAGTTTTCTCCCATGCACACACACACACACACACACACACGAGGAACTAGTCCTCGATACGGGACTGTGCGAGGCTGTGTCTGAGTACGAATGTCCTTAAATGTATGAGCAACACTGATGACTCCATAATCACATGTGACCTTTAGGAGTGAACAACATATAGCGTTTGTATGTGTGCACGGGGGTCGTTTGAGATCGAGAATCAGTCAGTCACTGGTGTGTTCAGATGATTTCAAAGGTTTTCTTCAGTTCCATGATTAACTGCCAGTCTGATTTCTGCATCTCGTCTCTGAACCAGTTCTTCAGAGTGTCGATTGACTGACGGGTGATCTACAAGAGATAAAGGGGAAAAAAATGTGAATTAGATAATATCAAATCACGTTTAAGATAGCGATGGCGAGTCAGCATCGTCAACTTCATCTTTGCAGCCAACACTGACTCAGAAAACACTAGTTTATTAATAAACAATTGAAATGTCCCCTTGATATTTTTTCAGACACATTCGTAATCATAACGTTTGCCCGTGCTTCACAGCAAACTTTGTGTGCTTGAGCGTGAGGTATATATTCCGGCCCCAGTATATATTTAAGTAATTCAATACATAAACATGTGATTACTCGACTAATGGCTTAAAATGAGAGAGCATACCTTGCTAACAATGATGTCTACAGCCTCAAAGTGTCGGCCGTACATCTTGGGTGATTCTCCAGGAATTGGCTCTATTTTCACACAGATCTCCTGTCCTTTCTTAGCGCTGTCTACAGATTTGTGATTTATTTCAATGCCAGTCACAATGCCAATGTCTACAAACTGAGAAAGAGAGAAAAATGTATGCAAAAATGATTGTTTTTTTTTTAATTTACCGTAGAGGAAAGCAGTTTCTCTGCTTCTTTTATTAATGAGCGTATAATGTGCACACTGTCTAAATTTCTCACCCCTTTGCTGGGCACACACACCGGAGTGCCTGTTCTCAGAACGCCAGCGTCCACCATGACGCCCATGACGATGGGATCTCTGGAGTTGAAGATGAACTGGGGCAATATTCGCAGCTTACAGGGGAACACGGCTAGTTGTCTGAAAAAGAGAGAAACTTTCAAATTATTCAGACTGAAAACATTCTGTTTTTCAAAGTTCTTGTTTTATTCAACAAGGAATTCTGAAAAAAAAAATCACTTTCCATAGAAATGCAGTAAACTGCATTTACTTGAAACAGAAATCTTTTGTAACATTATAAGTGTCTTTGATGTCACTATTGATTTAATGCACTCTTGTTGAATAAAAGTATACATTTTTATTATCAACTAAAAAAGTATTAACTTTTGAACTGTTAAAATGAGAAAAAAGGGTGAGGATGAGGGCAGTAGATAACACACTTGAACTCATCCTGTTTCTGTTTCTTGTAGTCTTCTCTGTATTTGGTGAAGGCGTCAAACAGATGGTAGATGATCTCAGCGCTGAAAATGCGCACGCCGAGACTATCAGCCATCTCCTGAGAATCTCGCTCTATTTTCACATCAAACGCCAGGATCACTGCATACCTACAGGAAGAAAGAGATATGATCAGCATGATATAAGCTCATAATAGGAGATAAATTATGTATTGCTCAAAATACATACTGTGGATCATGCTCCAACATAGTGGAAGCTTTCATGACGTCTTTCTTGTGGACAGGACCAATGTTGATGCCAGCATACTGATGGACAGGGAGAGAATGTAAGTTGTGATGCAAACAACTGAAAGACTACAGCTCAATTACACTGCAACAAGCTCAATGGAGATCAATATCATTTATTAATCAGAATAATCTTTTTTTTTGTGGTAATACAAATAATCTTAAGCGAACAATTAGGCCTGTCAAGATAACTACTTTTTGTTTTGCGATATATCGTCCCAGAAATAATTGCAATAAACCATATTATTGTCATTTTATGCCACTGAATATATAATCCTAATATAACAGCATAATAATGCAAGTAGACCTACACACTTTCAAATGACAACCTTTTAATTTTTTAGATCATGGAAGTTAAGGGTAAAAAAAATCTCTTACATTTTTTTTGAATAAATAGTAAATAAACATTTTCCCTTGTGAAACGGCTTTAACACTCATCATTCTGCGTTGACATTTATATGTGAACCGGAACAGGGGATTGCGGCTTTGAAATCGAGTCCATTTGGGCTTATTCTTCCAAACTGTCAGTAGTTGTCAGGAAAACACCATTATGCCTCAAATGGTGCCTTTTTTTCACCTGTCGATAACCGCTCTGTTCATGAAGGAACTGCCCGAGAACCACTTTCGCCTCCGTCACGGAAAACATACAAGATGACGGCACAATCGAGTAAAATGTTGGTGACAGTCATTATCATGTACATATATTGTGCGATATATTGATTATTGCGACAGGCCTATAAACAATAGTCTTTAAAATGAATAAAAATAAAAATATATAAAAACAATTAGGCAATAATGATTGGTTCAAAAGTAAGTAATCAAATGGTTTTACTAAACAACACTGTTAAAATACACATCGGGTCCTCCTCGAAATTAGATCTCTATTAACTATCAGTTAATGATTAGCGATACTAAGTTCAAATGAGCTATAAATATGTCTAGCTTACTATATAATGCATAAAACATGGAAAAAATTAAATTCTTTCACTTGATAAACTGTTAATTAATAATAGCCTAATAATATTAGCCTATTAAGTGAATAATTGAACATCATTACATTCTTTTGATAACTGAAATCTTTGGACATTTAACACTTAAAAGATGATTGTGAATACATGTAGGGCAAGTGCAAATGCATGTAGAAACTAAGCTATCAGTCTAATCGTGTATCTGTATGCTATGCTAGTACATAAGCTAACTAAATACAGACATTAGTGGTCTTAACAGTTAAAACAGCACTTATCGTATGATTCTGTAGGAATTGTAATCAGGTGCTAAAGAGAATACCTATACAAATTACTTTGTTAGGACCCCAAGCGATCCCATTTGCTCAGAGACCTGATTTCAAGGGAGGACTTGATTTAATCATCACACCGGTTAATTGACATGGGTAAATTGAGATCGATGATTTTTTTTTTTTTAAACGAGTACTCAAATTTAAATCAAGGAATTGTGATAGCCCTAAAAAAAAAAATACATAAGATTGCAGCCATGCTGCTTATAAATAATACTTATATATAATATATTATACTTCATATATAATAGTACAATCTTTGAACTTTGAAAAAATTAAAACTTGACTGACCAATATTTGCACAATATGTATTGCTCTTTAGAGTAAGAGGTTACCGTCAAACTCGACTGGAATCAATTGTAAACCGGAATCTTTCATGTGCTTCACGTGAGGAGGGCTATTTGTGCGTCAGAGTGGCTGCCAATTTAGGGTGCACTAAATCACTCACTCTGCCATGATAGACAGGATGTAGCCTTAAAAGGCAACAGTTTATGTAGGCAGCTTGCTTGGTTTTGAAAGAGCTTAGTTGACAACATGCAGTGGAAAACCATAATAAATCCAAGCAAGTTCTTCAATAACTTTTTACGAGAGAGTGTAGGGTGTTTGAAGGCTTACAGGCACTTTAGATGTACGCAAGTACTCCAGTAGAGCCTCCAAAGAGCCGAGCGTAGAGGCCTGCACATAAACGCCCTTCTCCTCCAGCTTTATGGCGTTCAGGGTCTGTTTCAGCTCCCGGATCAACTCGTCCTACAAACAGCGGACATCAGGATGCAGGAAAGCTCACCAGTGCAGCAATTAGCTAAACAGTTCATTCTGACTTGATTCATGTATGGGTGAGAAAAGAAATAAAAGTACAGTGTGTTCTTAAGGAGACTTTGTAAAGGAACATGGTTACCCTCAGCACTGGAATCTCATCCTCTTTATGAGCGACGAGGAGGGGCAGACCTGCCAGCGTCTTCTCCAGATCTTTCCCCAGGATCTTCACTCCCTGAGCCGTGGACACTTCTTTATGCTTCTCATACTGATTCTGTACACAGAGAAGAAAAATATAGCATGTGAGATAAGCTCAGCACTCTATCGCAACATAACGGATATGGCAAATTAAATATAGAATTATGCACGAGACCTTCACTCTGAGCTCTTTCAGGGGTGGAGGGAGGAGCAACCCTCTGATCTGAGTGACGATTGGTCCATCCACACCGGGGACAATAATGGTCTCACCCTCCCTCAGACAACCATTGATCAGGATCACATCTATTGTCGTACCCATGCCAGGCAGAGCTTTTACCTGAGATATAGGAAATGGACCGCATAGGTTATATTAAAGCTTGGATCCATGGCAAAAACAAAAAACAAAACAACAAGTAGCAGGTTTTACAAACTATTGTGATTGACTTTTTTACCTTTATAAAGGCCATTTTTAGGTTATTACCTTATTAAATGTATCTTGGTTTAATTTAAGTATTTGACAAGACAACACAATTACTTAAATCAGAATACTTTCAACATAAAAAACATCTTTACACAGCAAAGGTGGAACAGAAGCTGCATCTGACATAGCATTTATAGCACCGATATACTTCAAGCGAAATCAATGAATGAACTGGTGTGATGTCATTTTAAACAAAACAATATTCATTTCGGGAGTTTGAAACAGTTTGCCAAAGCAAACTTTCTGAAAAAAACCAAAAAACTTTCTGAAAAAAACTCCTTCAAAATACCATTGGTGATAAGAGTGAGCAAGGAACATTCTCCATCACTGAAGCGCTATGCGTAAGAGTTATGCACTCTCTAAAAAGTAAGTGACACTGTCTACACTGCAGAATGAATGTCTTGCATTGTATCTGCACTTAGTTAATTATGATGAGAGAATTCACAATTTAGAATGCAGTCAGTAAGGGCGCACAACAAACAAAACTCTGGCATTTTCAGCAGTGACTAATCTAAATGCCTCTGATTGGCCATTGCATTCATAAGCTCAACAGAAATGTGTGTGATTGGTTATAATGGTCAATGCTGCAAAACACATGTAAAAGGAAAGCCGTTGCAATGTGAGCAAATCTAAATGTAATGTCATAATCAACTCATTAAAGCTTTTCCTTTGACCTCTTACCTCCATGACCTGTGCCCGAAGTTCATCACAGTGAGCCAGTCGGCGGGCCAGCATGGTTTGAGTGAGCTCAACCAGCAGGGCGATGAGGTTCCCCATCCCATCACCCGAGTGGGCCGAGGTGGGTACCAGGGACACAAATGTACGAGGGTCTTTGTTCTCGTAGAACAGGGCGGCATTAAGACCCTGAAGATAGAAAGATACACACAAGACAACACTTAAGCTATATATTATATATGTGTGTGTGTGTGTGTGTTTAAAAAAAACCAAAAACAACAACACCACAAAAAAAACACGGTACTTGAAAAGTAAATGGGACAGCACAAAAAGACAGTGACAACAGACCTGCTGTGCAAACTCTACGATGACAGATTTAGCCCTCTCATCAAACTCATCCTTAGTGTTCTTCTTCTGTTTCTTCAGTGTGGCCACAACATCTGTGTCTGGACTCTTTTTCCAGTCATAAAGACGGTCAATCTGAGAAAGAAACATTAGTATTCAAATACTTGTTGTAATCATCAGTATCAGCATTCAGTAGTCACTATCTGGTACCTTGTTAAGTGCTACTATGAAGGGGCATTTCTTCTCTTTCAGCAGGTTGATGGACTCGAGTGTCTGTGGCTCTAAACCATGCATGATATCCACCACCAGGATGGCGATGTCACACAGAGAACTACCCCTGTTCCTCAGATTACTGAAGGGTGGAGGAGAAAGCCATTAAACACAAATACTATAAAAATACAGTTCAAAAAGTTTTGTGGTTGACTGCTATGGATTTTCTACAGTATCTACACATTAAACAAATGTAATGACAGCAAGTTAATATTTAATAATTGTAATATTAAAATATAAATAAATTATATTTGTTAAATATTCACACACACAAAACCATTCAAAAGATTGGGATTAGTTTTTTTTATGTCTCTATTCACCAAGGTTGCATTTATTAATCTGAATAAAAATACAGTAAACTCATGATGTACTAACTGTGATCTTTTGACTTGACTACCCTTCATGTATTTTGCGCATCAGTGATGTGTCTTTGAAAATTTGATTTCCACTTATTTATACTGTACTGTGGTTTCACTTTTTGGACCTCATGTTTGAAGTGTATGCCTTATCAGAAAACTAAAATAATGCATACATAAATCCAGTGAAACAATTTATTACAACGTAAAAAAAAATTCTATTTGAATACATTTTCAAATGTAACTTATTCCTGTGATCAAAGCTGTATTTTCAGCATCATTCCTCCAGTCTTCAGTGTCACATGATCCTTCAGAAATCATTCTGATATGAGGATTTGCTGCTCAAGAAACATTTATTATTATTATCAGTGTTGAAAACCGCTTGTGGAAACCATGATTTTTTTCCAGCATTCTTTGAATAATAGAACTTTCAAAACAAACAGCATTTATTTGAAATAGAAACATTATAGATCTCTATACTGTCAATATACTATCAATTTAATAAATCCTTGTTTAATAAAAGTATTAATTTCTTTCAGTAAAAAATAGTAGTGTATATAACCTGTCTATTATTTTTATATGGCACACAAACACATACACAAAATATTACAGTGTGTACCTGAAAGACTCGTGTCCAGGTGTGTCAATAATGAGCATGCCAGGAATCTTCACATTCTCCTTCTCAAACTGATATAAACATACAAACACCAGGGTTCATACACATTTTCACCAAAACATTTCCATGAACTTTCATGACTTTTGAGGCAATGGCCTAATGTTCCATGAAAGTCTATGTATACATGTAAAATAAGAAAAAAGATTAGGGCTGCACAATTAATCGAATTTCTAATCACGATTACGGATGCCATGATTATGTAATAGCTCAAAACCGCAATTACAAAAAAAAAAATAATCCACTTATATTATTCTGCATGCTTAAGAGGTGTGTTTAGAGCTTGTTACTCTGTGATAGGCGAATCACGACTACTTCAGAGTAGGACCTACCAGTGACGAAAGTGTACGCTGACTGGTAGAACGCACACAAAATAGCACCCACCATTTTTAAAAAGCCATACACACAGCCTATATGAACTAACATGGAAAACAGTGATATATGGACCTCTCAACCCTTATGCTAAGGAGACAATCCAACGCAACTTTGAGGGGAGCAAGCGAAACGTGATTATGTATTTCTGCTCAGCTAGTGACTTTGGATGTCAACCACACGGCAAACGCTAATACTTTTTCATGTCTACTTTCTTTGTATAACAGTTCTACCTAATAACATATTAGACAGGACTGTTAAAAAGATCGTAAAGCTAATCAAAATGGAGAATGTGAGCGCCCTGTGCTCAGACTCTGGCGTTCTCGGTGCCATCAAAATAAGTCACAACAGTAAGCGTGGCTTACGTCTAGGGCTGTCACGATAACCGCAATATCACGCTATTGAGGAGCCAACCACAGAGCAATGCAAGAAACGCGATTTTTGTGATTTCTTTTTTTTGTTAAACTATGCCCTTCTCGTTTTACACTGCAT
Organism: Paracanthobrama guichenoti; assembly: GCA_018749465.1. Lineage (NCBI taxonomy): Eukaryota > Metazoa > Chordata > Actinopteri > Cypriniformes > Gobionidae > Paracanthobrama > Paracanthobrama guichenoti. The sequence goes on from CM031943.1 coordinate 39,841,184, forward strand.
GTGTACTGAATATTAAATAAGTTAGTAATGATAACATAATGTGTACAATGGTGATTTGTACTGAGGCTCTGTAGATTTGCACTTAACAAGCCTGAACAGAAAGTGAATGTGAAAGATCGACTGAGTGTGATTACCTGTGTCTGTCCTTCAGGCCGAAACACATTTGAGAAAAAAGATTGCCATGTCCAAGGTATGCGAAATCTCGGTCTTGGCATCGACGGTCAGCTGAGTCTTCTAAACGGGCGCTCAAGTTCAAATGATTTCAACAGCCGTTTCATTACATCTCTCTTTGAAAGAATCAGCGTTTTTGAACGTGCAGTTGAATGAACGGCTTAAAGACTCACTCAAATGCTGCATCCCAATTCGCTTACTTATACTATGACCTTTTTGTGAAGAAAAAGTACATATTGTGAGTGTGTAGCAGAAGAGTATGCAAGCTTTGGGACATACTACTTCGTCATCTATAACGGACTCTGTCGCTTAGTTACGTGCATCCCGTCACCGTTTAAACTGCCCTGTCAATCATCGTCACAGTTAAAATCCTCCACATTCAGTTTAATTTCCTACCGCATCGGAGAGAAATGTAGTAGCGTGTTGATCTGCCATTCATGGGTCTCTAATGCAGAGACTCTCCTCATGTGTTTGCATTTTAAATATAATGATGCATTTAAAAGTTAATGACCAAACGTATCATTACAAAACTTCACAATGCTGTTGCAGATTAAATATAATGTGGATAACATTGAATAAATATCTTTTCGTCAGGTTAAACACTGATAATGACTCACTCAAACCCCTTAATCTAAACCTCTCTACTTAACCATCTGAGTCGCACATCGGTCATGTTTGTAGTTTTTTTTTTAAACACTTTTTATCCACGTTTGTAGTTCTAATCGAAACCTCGTCCAACGCGCAATGGGTTGTGGGCAATATCAGCCGTTAGAGTGTGCATCGCTCTGCACTTCGGATTCTGACCGGAAACAGTAGAAATTGCTTCAGACAATGGTATAAAGCTATTCAAAACATCATTCAATGTAAATTGTGATAATCGGATTTAATAATCGCAAATACAATTTCAAGGGAATAATCGACAATTATGATTTTTGTCAATCGTGCAGCCCAAATAAAAATGTATCATAGCATATCTGAACTAACTGAACTGATGTCACTCCACGCAGAGAACATAACGCCACTTGACAATGGCAAGTTTTTTAGGTCTTTTTTTTAGGTTTCTTTAGGTGACTTATGGGGGGAATTTATTTATTCAATTTGACACCTGCAAGCTTTTTGCAAGGCAGATTTATCTGTCTACGCTTCGGTTGAGTGCACAAAACCCAAAAAAAAAGTCCCGAAAAACAGAAGGTAAAAAAAAACCCATGGGAAAACAGGAGGAGAGAATGTGCGTTACAGAAAGATACTCACATTTTTCACCATCTTGGTTTGTTCTATTATGGTTTCCAGGGGCACATTTGTTGCTCCGATCTGCTGTGTGATGCCACCAGCCTCACCATCCTGAACATGTGTGTGCCTCAGCTGATGGACAGAGAAGAAAACAATATTAAACAAAAGCCACACAGGTGCTGAAGTCCACCGCAGTCACTTTGAAACGCACCTTATCAAGGATTTTGGTCTTCCCTGTGTCCACATGACCCAGTACACAAACCACAGGAGATCGGAGCTTGTCCAAATTAATGTTCTTCAGGTTTTCCTGCCTTCGTTTCTGCACACAAAAGGAAAACATGACTTATTCCACTCCACTGAGTAAAATGTGTGTATATCTGTACACATTCTGAGTATCTGTACCTCTATGCGCCTCTTGGCCTTGTCGTAAAGTCTCTCCTCCTTGCTTCGATCATCATCCGAATCGCTCTCGCTGCTCGACTCTGAGCTTGGCTCTTTTCCTGCTTTGTTTGTGGTCGTCTTGTTGCTACTGACTTTGTGGTCCTCCTCATCCTCACTCTCCTCCTCTCCTTCACCCTCTTCCTCTTCTTCCTCCTCTTCGTCCTCGTCATCATCCTCTTCATCATCCTCTTCTTCCTCACTGCCGTCCTCCTGGTCTTCAGCGGGTTTTTGTGTAGCTTTAGTGGTTTCCTTCACCTCGATGTGAACCTTCTTCATCTCTGCGTGCACAAATGTCAAATTAATCAGAGCCTGTGGCAAACTACCACTCAATGACTTCATGATTTTAATCTGTGGGACAGGTTGCTTTAACCTCACCTTTCTCCTCATCACTGGCCATGGCCTCCCAGTCGTCCAGATCAGCAGCCTCCGCCTTTGGCTCCTTAACTGTAACAATGACAATTACAATTAAGAAGCCATCATACGTCCCTTACAGCCATAAATCATGAACAGATCATTTTAATATATAGCATGTAGTCACAGCACTTGGCAAACTGAAGATTAATAACTCAAAAGTCGGGCAGTAAAATGAATCAAATTCAAATTGTGATATGGAATAGAGTCAGTAATTATTAAACGACAAAAAGGACTATTGGCATGTCAAATACTCACAGAAACTAAAAAGGTCTTCATGACACAATGCCAAAACAAAAGTCTGGTTAACTTGAAATTGTGATAGAAATATATTACTCTTATATACTAAAATAAACTTCTCAAAATAGTAGAAACTAAGAAGAAAGAAGCAGTAAGTAGTAAGAAGTAGTAAGTAAGAAGTAGTAAAAGTACTAACTACTAAAAAGTAGTAAGTTGTACAAAAAAGAGGCAAGTAGAAATAAGTAGCAAGAAGAAAGCAGTAAAAAGCAGTAAGTTGTAAGAAGAAAGTAGTAAGTAGTAAGAAGAAATAACTTTGTTTTTAGATTTGAATTTTAGACTATCTGAATTTATACAGTAACGTTTTGTTGTGCAGCAATCTGACAAATTAAAATGCTATGACTTATTGTGAATATTTTTATTTATTTAAATAATTGGTCAGACATGCTGTTTACTGACTAAAAGGTAAATAAACCATTAAAATGAAAATCCAGAAAAATTAAGAAAACACTGAATTTAGGGAAAAATAAACCGATTTCATGCGGCCCAAAATTTGAGAAATCAAAGAGAAATTATATCCGAGAAAATCTAGCAGAGCTTGCTATGATTGGTCCTTACCTGGCTCCACTTCAGGCTTGTCTACTTTCATTTCTGTTGCGATTGGCTGAGGTGTCTCTGATGTAGGTGATGTCACTTCTGAAGTTTCTAACATAAGCACAAAAAAAATTGTTAGGACATTTTAACCATCTTTGATTACTGCAAGGAGCAAGTCAGGATCAATCGGGATCTAACCTTCAGGAGTTTGTGCTGTTGGCTTCTTTTTTCTCTTGTCAGAGTAAACAGGCTTCTTCTTTGGCATTGCATCTTTGGATGGCACTTCAACACCTGAAAGGAAGCCGACAACACCACCAGGTCAAAAAAAATCATCATAACTTCATCATAAGCACTATCAGACATGTTCTCACCCTGAGCCTGCAGTGCTCGCAGTGTGGCTTCTGCTCTGGCTCGAGCCTCTTTCTGGGCCTTGGTAAGGAGTTTTCCCTCCTTCTTTAGTCTTTCTTTTCTCTCCTTATCCTTTTGCTTCTTTTTCTCCTTCCTCTCAGCCTCTAGACGCTCCTGTGGATGAAGGTTTCAGAGATGAAGGAACCAAAATAATTTTTGACACCATGATCTTGAGTGACTGTGTCTTTCCACGTACCTGCTCCAGTCTCTGAGCCTCCAGCTCCTCCAGCCGCCTCTGTCTCTCCTCCTCGTCTCTTTTGGCTCGTTCCTCCTCTTCCTTCATTTTGGCGAGGGCCTCCTGCATGGCTTTCACAGTCGCTTTGCTGGGACCCTTTTTCTTGTCTTTCTCCTCGCTTTTCTTCTTCTTCTTGTCCTTTTTCCTTTTATCCCCCTCAGCCTCCTCTGTAGAAACGCAGAGAAGAGGGAATATTAGTTGGAGAATAAAGAAAGAGTGATCATGTAGGCTTGAAATAACCCAGACAAGCATCTCGGATATCAACCAGTGTGGCTATCAACTAATTTATTGTCTTAACAAACCTTAGGACTTGGTTATACATGGATATTCACAATTATGATGCCTTTTATCATCTTTTTATCAAGTTTTGGTTACACTTCATTTTAAGGTGTCATTACAGTGTAATTATATATTTAAGTACTGAGTAATATCAATTAACTACATGCACTTACTATAGGGAGGATTAGGGTTCGGTTGAGGGTTAGTGGCATGTAATTATGCATCATTTACTGTTATTACTCTGGTAAGTACATGTAACATATGTAACAAGGACACTGTAAAAACGGTAACCCAAGTTTCCTATGGAGCGTGTTTGACAATTTATCACTTCTCACGACTTTAAAGTTTGATTAAAACATCAGATCAATAGGTTGGATTTTTTTTAAACAGAAACGAATACTTATATTCAGCAAGGGTGCATTAAATTGATAAAAAGTGACAAAAATAATAAGCAGCAATAATGCTTTTCAACATTGATAAGATCACCAAATCAGCATCTTAGAATGATAGTAAAATAATATAAATAATATGAATATAAATTTTAAATTGTAATAGCATTTTCTTAGCAATATGTCTGTATTTTTGTAATAACCTTATGGTAATAATATTTCACAATATTACAGCCTGGGTGTGCAAAAGAGACTTCTTTGAAAAAATTACATTCATTTATTAAAATAAATTAATAAAAGTTATCACAAAAGTAATACAAAAATACAACACAAATAATCTTGCGATTGCAGAAGTCATTAAAAGTTGCATTTTCAGTTGAATTTGGGGAAACCACTTTGTTGTGTTGAGCTATTTCGATTACTTTTGTTTGATTTGTTCAATGCAAACAGCTGAAAATGTGTACATTTTGGGGGTTGAATCATTTTGATTCCAACTATATATACGCACATATATAGAAACACTCCAGTGAACAATTTACTATGGAAAATCTGACCTTCTCCCTGGACATCAGCTCCATCCTGCTCCACTGAAGCCGCGCTCTCTAGTTTCTGGCTCTCTGTTGAAGGTGTGGTATCCGGTTTCCCTCCATCCTTCTTTGAGACCTCTTCCTCTTTCTCTCTCTTAGCCCTCAGCTTGGCCCTCTCCTCCTCTTTCTTCTTCTTCTCCCTCTCTTTTTTCTCTGCTTTCTTCTGCGCAGCAGTCTTCATCTTGAAGGCCGGGTCTTCTCTCTCGTCTTCCTGGCTGTCTGGTTTGTCTTTGCCTTTACCTTTCTTCTTCTTGCGTGTGGTTTGAGAATCATCATCCGATTCGTCATTGTCGGCCGCTCCTCCAGCCTTCTTTGCACCACCAACTTCATCTTCCTCTTCCGAGTCAGATGCGCCCTTTTGTTCGCCTTTCTTTTTAGCCTTGGGTTTCTGCCGTGACTGCGAGCCCTCGTCCTCAGAGTCTGAAGCAGGACCTGCAGGAGCGGGAGCCGCCACCGGTTTGGTGTCTTTCGTCCTGTGCTCGTTCTCCATGTTGTTCTGACCCTGATCTTCATCACCTTCCTCATCCTCCAGATTCACCTTCTTAATCTTCTTGGCCTTCTTCTTGTCTGCTTTCGTCAGGGTGGGCTCAGGTTCAGGTTCATCTACTGAATCGGATTTCTAAGAGGGAAACACACGGAGGAATTGCTTTTAATGGCACATGACTCAACTTCTAGCATCTGCATTATTAGAAGAGGGAGGGAAAAAAGAAAACATGTTGAATATGTGCTTATCAGTTTGTGTTAGGGGAGTAACGATACACTCAAGTCATGATTTGATACAAAACGCAATACTGACCTCATGATATGATGCTATTGTGATATTTTAAGGCAAAATAAAGAAGAGAGGTTTATTACTACATTATTATTATTTCACCCAAAACTAAAAATTGTCCAATAATTTACTCACCCTCAAGCCATCCTAGGTGCATATGACTTTCTTCTTTCAGCCAAACACAATCGGCGATATATATAAAAAAATATCCTGGCTCTTCCAAGCTTTATAATGGGAGTGAACGGTACCATAGATTTTAAAACCCCAAAAAAGTGCATCCATCCATAATGAAAGTAATCCATACCGCTGCAGGGGTTAATAAAGGCCTTCTGAAGTGAAGAGTTTTTTTAAAGGGAATGTCTAATGCGATTTCATGCATTCTGACTTATTTACAGTTAAAGAGATGGATTCTCGTGTTAAACTGGGGCTGGGCGATATGGCTGAAAACTGTATCACGATATAGGCATTTAATAACGGTCGATATCGATAATTACTGATATTTTTATGACCCATTTAAAATAGGAGAAAACCTATTTGGAGAAAGACCAGGAGAAAAATATATTACATTTAAACATTTTTACTTTAAACTTAACCTCTGATTATAACCCCCTCAGTTATAAAGGCAGAAATGTCAACAGCCATGGAAAACACTCAAATAATTAAAATGTAAATATGTTTATACTAGACGCGTCCGCACGAGCATGAGGGAGCGCGCGGCAAAAGTGACGTCAACACAGAGTGGGCGGTCATGCACGTTGAGAACGCGAGACCCCATTCCACTTGCCGGTGAACTTTCCTTCACGGCTCACCAAACCAAAGACCCATGAGTTCGAGGCGAATCTGGCCGAGCATGAGGTCTCATCACACCGGCACCCAGTTTGCACGTCTAAATCAGTTGCTTATATTTACAAAATGAGCCTACAATAGCAGATATAAGCCCTTTTAATGAAAATAAAGACCCATGTTTAATAAAAATGTTCACGAAACTAATTGAAAAGGAAACTAATTGAAAATGTTTAGAGAAATTAGAAAATGTTTAAGAGATTGTTAATTTAGTTGTATACATGTTCTCCCATCCATATATTCTGTTCTAATGCCACAAGCAATACTGGGTTTACTGAGATAATAATATATAATGTGGTTTTGGTAAAGTTTAATAAAGTAAACATTGTCACGTGTGTACCTTACTGCTCACCGCTGTTTCCTGATGGTTTATAGAACAATTACTCCAAGTAGCCCTCCTGTCGTTTCAAAGAATAGCACAACGGCGAGCGCGTCGAGTACAAGTACTTCCTCAAACGGACGAGGCGTGCGCGCAGTCAGTGGAGGCTCGCACTGCGGAGCCAGACGAAATAAAAGGCTCAAGGTGGTAAAACAAGTTTGTGGTATTACCAATCTTGGTGGAGACGACGGTCAAACTTAAAAAAATTGGCGTAGTTGACTGGCGAGCTGACTTGTTTTCCTGATTTATCTACAATTTCCTCACTCACTGCAGCACTCATTTTCCACTCATCACTCCATGCCGGTTCTGTCACTGAACCAAACTTGATACTGTTACATGATTGGCTGTTAGCGTGTCACTCCCTACATTGCTAGGTTACCAGAGAGTGAGTGCCTTGGTTCATGTAACTAAACTTGCTTCGCAACCTCTGGTTTCCTCCGATTAAGAAAAAATAAAATAAAAATAATTATCAAACGTTTTATTGAACGCATTTTTTTTTTATTGATATTGATTACGTGTAATACATATCGTTATCGTTTTATCGCCAAGCCCTATGTTAAACATGGCCAAAGTTTAAAAAAAAAAAAAAACGAGTTGGACATATGACACAGAATTTCTGTGCTAAAATACACTCCTTCAGGGTTTACAAATATGTTTTTTCGAATATGGCCCTGTATGTTGTTACAAAGGGCGGAATTCCTTGTATGGGAGAACATCAACCAGCGCGAGAACAAGAGCACGCCCATCAATCTGCTTTGTTGGGGTTTCAGAATTCGTCGGCAGTGCTGCACAGGATTTGCTTGAGAAAGATTTGTAATTTTGATTAATCAATAGTGTCACTAAAGAAGTGTGCTTTTGGTTGTGAGAAAGATAACCTTGTTCAGCTTCCCAAAGAACCCAGTACTAAGGGAAACAGTGGATGCAGTTTGTTTTTCCGGGGCAGCAACAGAGTTGTGCAAGTGTGCAAGTGTTCCCATCATGCAATTCTCTTCAAAATACTTGGATTTGGATTAGACCACTCAACTGATTATTTTTACGATGCCTTTATGACATTTTTTGGATCTTTTAAGTTTTAGAGAAATGGAGGGACCAAAATTTATTTTAGATATCATAAAAAAAATAGTTCAAGTTGAACGAAAATCTTACAGCTTTGAAATGACATGAGGGTGAGTACATGACAATTTACATTTTTGAGTGAATTATACCTTATAAATACAGTAAGCTGAGCCTTGGATAAAACTAACTCTACATTGCAAATCATATCCTTTTTAATTTTTTATACTTCGATATCTCGATATAATGATGTATCGTTACACCCCTAGTTTGTGTAACTAAATACCTTTGCTGTTTCTTTTTCTGGCTTTCCTGCTTGGTTTTCTAATGACAGGCGCTCCAGTTCTTTCTGGATTTCATCCTCACTGCAAGAAAAAGAGGTAATCAGTAATTCCCAAACATTTACACTACTGATTTTTTCATGTAAATGAATACTGTTATTCAGCATTTTATTCACATATTAAAATGTATCAGTGACAGTAAAGACATTTATAATGTTACAAAAGATTACCATTTCAAATATATGCAGATCAATATTTTATGAGCATCAAATCCTCATATTAGAATGATTTCTGAAGGATCATGTGACACTGAAGACTGGAGTTGTTCAGCTTAGATCACAGGAATAAATTAAAATAATTAAAATAGAATACAGTTATTTTATTTTACATTGCTTTGCAACATTATTTCACAGCTTTGGTGGTGAGCATAATAGAATCTTTTAACAATATTAAATAAATCTTGACCAGAAGGTTAACTGTATAGAAAGGGAAAGTCTATTTAAGCATATCAACTGTGTCAGTGTTGGAGGAAAGAGACAAAGACTTACTCATAGTCTTCTTTTTTATTTGCTTTTTTTTTCTTGCTCTTTGATTTGTTCTGCTCCTTGCCTGCTCCTGCTCCTTCAATCTCTGCCGCAAGTGCATCGATGTCAACCCCGTCGTCTTTGGCACTACGGAATTCAGAAAAAGATGAATACAATTCAATTTGACTGAAGAACTTTAAAGAACTTTTTTTCCCATGTATTTTAACTTTGAGGTCAAACACACTTAACATTTACAGTTCACCTCTTCAAGGACTATAACTTTCTCCAATCGCATGATTCCCCCTAATGTCAGTAATCTTTCTGTTCAAACAAAATATGTCTCTACAAGAACAATGAGCTTGTCGAGTGATTTCATAGGGTCTTTAAATTGTGTAGAATTTAAGATTAAGATGAATTTAAATACATGTATAAATGTTTTGAGAAAGCCAATAGAAATGTACATAAAACTCAAAATATTTGATGAAATCGGGTTAACACACACATGTATGATGCAATAAAACAATTAACCTCTGACTAAAGGCAGACCACCAGAAATGATTAACTAGCAACAGTCCAGGAAAACTCACATCTGTCACCAGAGATTTGAAAAAGAAAAAAGGATGTCCTATTCTGGCTTTATCACACTTTCACTAAACAGACTACCATTATAAACCAGTGGTGTAAGACAAACTCATCAATCAGCATTACAGCAGCAGTACAGATGCATATTACACCCCAAAACCACCCTAGATAACCAATGAAAGCACATATCAATATTTACAAAAACTGAGCATATTAAAGGTCTAAACACAAGCACCTTACCCGTCAAGTCAAACTTCCAATGAGGAAGAAGTGAACTTGTGCTGCTTTTATAGTGGATTCTAAAGCCCTCCTTGCATGCTTGTTGCATCAGAAAGGGAAAAGCACCATTTACTGACCTGTCATCATCACAGGGCAGAGCCCTCTCACATATAAAAACCTGCAGCCCTCAGCAAACACAGAGCAGGTGACTTAAATGGAGGAGAGATAGGGGGACGTTTAATAAATCCAAAAATGTGTTTTAGCAGACCACGCCTTGACGCAATGCAAAGCCTTTTCAAAAGTCGGTAATGGTTAAGTAACAGGTAATCTTGTTTTGATGCAACTGAAAGTCGATAATTCATGGCTGGATCTCATGACATCTGAGATTACTGGAACAGGGAAAGACATAGAAACCAGCACTGAAGGGTTAGCACAGGTTAACACACTCATTAGGGCGCTAATCAACTTAACCACCTCCAGCAAGGCCAGAAGAGCAAGAATCTGCTCAGCATCAGACCCGGCTAAATTTAGCCATTCAAGCGACTATAAAACGGAAGGAAAACACAGGTGAAACCAGGTCAAACTACTGTCCCACATTGGGCATTTAACCTAATAAACTAAAAACAAACCATAGCTTACAGCTTACATAATTAATGATTAGAGTCAGACATAAATCATTTCCAAGCTTCAGATTTTAACCAATGAACTTCCTAATTTATATATACATTATATATTAATTTATATACATACATACACACACACACACATAAATTCAGACCAATTGGCTATAGAATATTAGCTATTTGATTCTATACCAGTATATAACTGTGTATGTGACAAATAAAACTCTTAAAACTCTTGAGTTTAAAAACACCAAAACAAAAGATTTGCCAAAATGACTATGGCGTACGTCTAACCAAAATTATGTCTATGAAACATTTATTATTGATGTTTCCATGCCATTTAAATAAAAAAATAAGAAAGCTATTAAATTGATGTATGTTAAACGGTCATATTTATGTATTTTCCCATGCTTTTCATTCTGAGAACCATTTAGTATATCACTCAAACCAAATCAGTGACGTGTTGTTCGTTTCTGTCATTCCAGACCTGTGGCGCCAATGAACTCAATAATCAATTATTACAATGTTTACGAAACCCATATGAACTTATAGACAAGTAAGGTTCAGATGTTGCAGGAACAGCCTGAAGCACATTTATTATTTATCATGAGCCCTCGACATTGTCTAAGTTTGACAAATGCAGTCCATTTAAACATTTTCACAATCACACACCCCTTGATCTCGGTGGGATAGTGCACCCAGCCCAATCCAGATGGTGACAGACTGTCACAGTCCTGGAAACATTTGCCAGTTCCACATCTTCACATTTCTAAGCGTTATCGTTTGTGTGCCAAATTTTGACGCCCTCCATCTTTTTACCCCCATGAGTCCCAGGTAGGGTTAGGATTAGGTGGGTGGGGGTAGGATTATAGCAGGGGATAATTTAGCAGGGAGGTAAAATAAGGTACAACACCGCTTCTACATGAACAAAGATCGATGGCATCCCATAGAAGAGCGTTTTACTGAAGACAATGCGGAACCGTCGGGCAGCACAATAGAAACGGATGATGTTGCACTGCCGGGCGAGGAATCAGATACTGCGTGTAATACACAGAGGCCACTGTCCTTAAATACTAGTGTCTTCTGTGCTCGGACAGTGCCTGATATGACAGAAGATGTGAAGTGCATCTAATCTAAGACTCACAGCTGGTGGACCTCGACTCAGGGGGGCTGGCAAAACCTGCTCGTGTCTCATTTTTAAAGCACCAAACGCGACAAATAAGAAACGCTTACAATAAATTAGCCAATCAGCATCGTGTCTACACCTGTATTAGTAAATGTCAGTGATCTCCTGATGATATTCCTGTAGTTAAGCGTTCAGTATGGTAATGATCAAGACAGGCCTAGTAACAGCGGCACATGAACTCATGCCCATCAGAAGCTAGCCAGGTGGCTAACAGTGTGTCTTCTTAAACATCGCCCTGCTGTCAAGATTACAAACAGCACAGTACTTCACAGTAGTCCGTGTTACGCACTCGCCCGTGTCCTAACTTACCCATCATCTCCCTTATTTTTCTGTTTCTTTCCCATTATGTGCGAATGGCTGTAACCTCCTCGTTGCGGTGCAGTATAGTCGGTGTTAGCGCGTCAAGTTGGTCGTGCTTGCATTGCGCATGCGCACTTGGCAATGAGTAATCGCGCATGGCAGCCTCAACGCAGACCATTAGCGCATCTGGATAGTCCATTCGGCATATAAAAAGGATATGTGCGATGATTTTAATGATATTTCGGGTTTTTTGATCCAAAAATAATAGCGTTATTTTGCTGGTTTTCAAACAAACCGCATAAAAGACAAGAAAGAAGAACATATTTAAAGAATCACATTATAGGCCATCTACATGGCATACTAGTCTGCGCTAAACTGCGCGTCAGGAACAGGCGAGCGCGACAGGAGCGCCGCGCATGGCAAGGATGTTACCAGCTAAACTTTATGACAAAAACATATTTAGATATAATATACAAGTAAAATATGGTTTTTTTTTTTCATATATATTTTTTTTTAAAAGAGGGTGGGGTAATTAAAATATTATTATGATACACATACATAAAATTACTAATATCTATTGAAAGAAGACTCTTCTGCTCATGAAGCCTGCATTTATTTGATCCAAAATACAGCAAAAACAGTATTAATGTGAAATATTTTTACAATTTAAAATAACTTTTTCTATTTGAATATATTTTAAAATGTGATCTAAGCTGAATTTTCAGCATCATTCCTCCAGTCTTCAGTGTCCCATGATCCTTCAGAAATCATTCTAATGTGAGGATTTGCGGCTCAAGAAACATTTATGATTGTTATCAGTGTTGAAACAGTTTTTACTATTTTTTTCAGTATTATTTAATGAATAGAAAGTTCGAAAGAACAGCATTTATCGGAAATATAAAGCTTTTGCAACATTATAAATGTCTATAATGTCACTTGATCACTTTTAATGCATCCTTGCTGAATAAATGTATTAATTTCTTTAAGTCCTTTCCAAAAAAAAAGAGAAACTTTTGAACGGTAGTACAATGTTACAAAAGCTTTCTATTTCAGATCAATACTGTTCTTTTGAACTTTCTATTCATCAAAGAATCCTAAAAAATGTTTTTACACAACTGCTTTCAACATTGATAGTAATCATAAATGTTTATTGATCATCAAATCCTCACATTAGAATGATTTCTGAAGGATCATGTGACACTGAAGACTGGAGGAATGATGCTGGAAATACAGCTTTACCATCACAGGAATAAATTACATTTTAAAATATATTCAAATAGAAAACAGTTATTTTACAGTTTAATAATATCTCACAATATTACAGTTTTTATTATTTTTTATTTTTATTTAATAACATAAATGCAGCCTTGGTGAGATTAAGAGACTTCTTTAAAAACATTTAAAAATCTTTTCGTTCTCAAACTTTTGACTGGTAGTGTATATATATATATATATATATACACACACACACAAGCGGTCAAAAGTTTGGAAACATTAAGTTTTTTGTTTTTGAAAGTAGTCTCTTAATCTCACCATGGCTGCATTTATTAAAATTTAAATTAACTGTTCAATTAATTATGAATTACTCCAGTCTTCAAAAATCATTCTAAAACGCTGATTTGCTGCTCGAGATACATTTCTCATTATTATTGATGTTAAACAGTTGTGCTGTTTAATATTTTTGTTGGTGGATGGATAGATTTGGAGGATGTTCGTTGATATTAATATTATTACTTTTATAGTATTATTGATATCATTTATTGATTATAATATTAACAATAGAATTTTAATATTAATTCTGATTTAATATTTGCAAACACTTAATGGTTTAAATAATTAAAATAAGCTAATTATATATGTAGTACTAGAATCTCTGCCCAACGCTTAATTTATGTAAGTGCATATAATAGCAGTATTTGTGTTTTTCATATCAAATCTCTGCAGTTGTGGATAATGTGTGACTGTGCAGGAGACCACTTTAATTCAATGTTTATGTCCATGGTTTTTGAAACAAGTGTCACTATGTTTATTTCATCTTTATTCACATTACTGAAAGCACACCATCACACAATCTATGTATCTTCTCAGCAACGTCAGTTCTCATTGAACGAGTCCTCATGAACGCCGCCACCAGCACTGCAGCTTCATTTGGACAGAATTTGCTGCCATTGAGAGCTGATGTAAACTCATTGACCGTCTCTGGAGGAAGCCAGTCTTCAGGGATTTCCATAGCACACTCCTCTACAGTTCCATTTTTGATGTCCATGTCAAGCTTAATATTCACATCATCTACCGCTAAAGATGTGCAAACACTGAATTTTGGAGTTTTGCCATAAATCCACTCCCACATTTGAATATCCGTTGTCATCTTATGAATGCCAGGCATAAGAGATTCATGAGTGGGGTCAACTGTGACAACTGGACTGTCAAAGCCAAATTCATTATTGTACTGGGAGGCGATAGCCTCCATGATAGTGCTGGAGTCAAGAGTGGGATCCACATCCGAAAGGTTCTTGACAGGGGAAGGAACGCTTGGGGTAGCATTGCTCCTGATGACTTCAGAAGCGTTACTCTTCAGAACTGAGGACAATACTGAACGATCCACAGAACACAGCAATGTACAGTGATGATAAGCAGAGGTTCTGCCTAATTTCGCAGCAGTGCCTGAAATCTTGTGATGCCCATTCAACAAAATATCAAATCTGTCTGTTGCAGCGACATCTAGAGCGGGTCTCAGTGCTTTTAATGCACTAGTAACGACTTTGAGATTTCTGTGACGGTCGTATTTCTTCTTGGATGTGAAGAAGGTCATGTTGATGTTTCCAAAATCATGGAAAACCGTCCCACCTCCACTGCGACGTCTCGCTAGCGGGATCCCTAAGCGCCTCATCAGGGGAAGGTTACACTCCTGCCAGGGGTTTTGATGTCTGCCTATGACCACCACAGGGGAATTTCTCCATAATAACAATATGCTTCTGCTTTGCAGATCAACGTGATCGTGAATCCAGTCTTCTAAGGCTAGGTTCTCAAATATGCCAGCTGATGCAGATTTTAGGATGATACCAGCTTTTCCCATCTCATCGAAGAAGGTTGAGAAAGTGCTGTTAAGGCGAGCTGACCCAGAGAGGACACATGCCCTGTTTGACAGTCTGAAAATCATGTTGAAATGTTGTAAGGCTCACAGAATATAATCACAGAATATTTGATTCTGACGTGTGCAGCGAATACTTTCGAGACAATATCGCAAAAAACACAGCAAAAAACACAACAAAAAAACAATCCCTTCAGTTTATGTACCGCTTTTCCCCATGCCTTCAGCGCTATGTTTCAGCTAGCAGGGACACGTTGCCATTGACTACCGGGTCAACAGAATCACGTTTCCTTACAAATCATAATAAAAGTCCTGCACGACGAACTTGAATGATATAAAAACTAGAATGTTAAACGTATTTAATGTTAAGTACAAAAAAAAAAAAAAAATGTTAATAAGAATACAAACGCGTCCTCAGGTAATGTCTTAATAACTGAATCCCAAAATAATTTTTATTTTGACATGTTGTTCTAGGCAGGCGTTTGATATCGTCGTGTTGCTCGTAAAATGTTTTGGGGAGATTGTTGTATTTTTTTTTTTTTTTCGATTTTTTTTTCTTTCTCATTGCAGTTTTTATTGCAATTTTAACAAACAGAACATACAATAACACACAAACAATCTTTCAGACAATAAACAAGTTATGGTAATCATTTTTCATTGCAGTTTTAACAAACAGAGGATACAATAACACAAGCAATCTTTCAGACAATAGACAGCTGTCTCAATATTCAACAGGATAAATTATATAAAGAAGCCTAATTAACCTATTGAAAAATATTTCTCAAAAAATGTAAAAGGAAAAAAGAAAAGAAAAAATAATATTCATATAAAATAATAATATTACGAAAGAATATAGCATGGCCCACATTCTAGATGTTTTTATAACTCTCTTATTATCAGACATTGAGGTTGTATTTAAATACAAATTCAATTCTTGTTTGAAGATGTTAAAGCGTGGTGTACTTTTTTGTATATTTACATTTATGGATTTAAAACTTTCCAATAAATACAAGAAGGTTTATAAAAAAAAAAAAAAAAAAAAACTTGCTTTGATTAGATTCTTGTGATTAATATAAAACCCAAAACGGATGTTTATAAGTCTATTAGATAAGGAAAAATCACAAAAGTTGTTGTATTTTATTTCCACCAAACGTTTTGTTAGAAACATGAACCACTGTCTCAGATTACTCTCAGATTTCTCAAGTAGAATTGGAACTAACTATTGGAGCAAATTTTTATTTTTATTTTTTTAACCATGAAAAAGCCTTTTAACCATAACATTCTTTCTAGCCGAAATGAATTATCATCAACGTCATCATTGGTGTTTGTCGCACTGTGTGAAGAGTCTGTATTTAAAGATCACCGCTAGGTGGTATTAGGATATTTCCTAATGCATAATGCAGTTTGACAGCTGTAATGTGATCAGATCCATGTTACTCCCCTCGTAGTTAATGATTCAGGATGAGATTAGGAAATTACCAAATGCAATCAGAATGAAAGCATTTTGATAAATGGCGCGCATTTTGATCAGTTTATCAAGCCACCCCTGTCCAAGTTAATATCTGACTTATTCATAGAATTTGATCTTGAAACAAACTGCTCTTATCTAGATAGTGCAGTTCCTGTCTTAGATCGAAATACGTGATATGTAAATTCAATTTAGATTTAGCTTTGATTACGCTTACTTCTGAATATAGCTATTTTGACCCGAGTCATTTTACTGCACACCATATATTACAATTTGAGTTATAACTGAATTAAGTCGATAAGTCATGGGGAATGTTTTGTGTAGTCTGCAAATAATTAAAATCATTTTTTTTTTTTTAAATATATTTTCTTTTTAGGTGTTTATATCAAGGTTAAATCCTAAAACGTATCAGGTAAAATTTATGTGAGCGAAAACTAAAGACTAAAAATGTTTTGTAAATAACAATGGGGGAGGGAATCGGTAAACGTCAATTCTCTGAAATCTGATTGGTCAGCTTGTCATCCCTGATTGGTTGTTGCACGGACTGAGCGGAGTCTACGCAGAGATCTGAGCGGATGTTTCCGGTATGACCGTTGTTTGACAGATCAGGACGGAGCGTCGCTTTCAGGTAGGGTTATCAGCAAAACATTATGTACAGTTTTACTGGTCATCCGGATTATGTGACGGCACGTTTTATATCTAGTGTAAGTTTATTGTATGTGTACCGTGAGTTTCCCGGTTGAGGTCGCAGATGGTGTTGATATGCCGAGGTCACCGCACAGCATCACCGCCAACTGCAGCCCGCCGGACGGGTCACTTTACAACACTGAATGCAGAGGAAAAACATCAAGACATAACGGCTGAGTCATGGGACAGATCTACAATCACTTTCTTAAATGCATGTGTTTAGCTTCAGTGCACTGCTATCCAGGGCTTGTTTGCTGACATGTTTTAACCAGTGATCAGCTGATGAGACCATCCGTGGGATGATGCTGTTTCATTATTTCAACAACTGATGACATGTTCTGCTTTTCATATGACATGGTAATAAGCATCAATGATGTCTCGTGGACTCTCAGGTATAATGTGCTATAGTCGCATGTGGCCTATAGCATGTGATAGATTTTGGGCAGTGGAAGACACTTTGAATGAATATGGTACAATTTAGTGTCCCATTACTTGCTAATTCCATTAGCCATCCAGTGTTTACTGTTAGGTTAGTTAGAAAAACTATTAATACATTTAATGTTGTATGAAAAGTAGCTAGTTTTAAACACGTCAAATGTCTGTTCCTCCCTAAAATAGTGATTTGTGCTCCATCCCTCCTTAGTCGTCCTGACATTAACATTTTTTTAAATGTATCTAATAATGAAAATCATACAAAAAAATAAATAATAATTTTGAATTTTAGAATATAAAAAAATATTTAGAATGATAAAAACATTGTTTAGCAAAGGATTGTCAGATTAACCATTCAACCATGTCAGTCAAGTAGTTGATTTCTTTTTTTTTATTCAATTATTATTATTTTTTATTAAGTTTATGGGAAATACACTAAAAGGTTCATAGTTGTACCGTAAGGTATGTATTGCTACGCTAAGGTACTAATATGCACATTTTAAAGTTGAAAAAAGGTACAAAGATGTCCTTTTAAAGGTACCCGCCCCAGTGACAAGCTGTTGTACCCCTAAAGGGTTTTTTTTTTTTTTTTTTACAAAAATAATTTCTGAGAGTATATGTTTATCAACAACTAACCAAGATTTGGCTCCTTACTATTGGGCAGTTTAAGCTAAATTGCCGATGTATTATTTATGTATTTTATACATTTGATCTGTTTATTTAATGTGTACTGCTAGAAAAACACCATTGTAAAATGTATTGAGACATTTCCCAGATTTTAGATAAAAATTTGTGTTCCACTGAAATACATTTTTACGAAACACCAAAACTGAAATTAAGGTTTTCATTTTGGCGTAACTGAAAATAAAGTTTGGATACAGTTTAACTTTCTCAGGTGATAAATTCATTTTAGACCAGTCACAAAGTTCTTCATCTACAATATCTCTTGATATTTCAGACGAACAAATTTGACATATTGCTACTCTAGCATTTAAAAAAAAAAAAAATAGTTTTGACATGTTTACCTGTTATAACTGACACGGTCAAAACGGTCGGAGAAGCACTAATTAAAATTCATTATTTTGGTCAGTGAAATTTCTATTTTCGACAAAACTAATAAAAATACATATAATATCATATGTGTTTGTACAAAAACGCTAATACAATTTTCATATCAACTTGATGTTGACTGGCAACATTTTCTGAAGGTTAAGCACTGACCATTTGTTGAAAAAAAAAAAAAAAAGTTCACCGTGTGTTTCGGCTGTTGGTCACACTGCTTGAACACTGAACGTGTAAGTGCAGCTTTGACGATTCTTATTGAATCGTTGAGTTTTGTATTTGTCAGTTGGGGGCTTTGAAACAAAACGGTCTCTGTAACTAAGTGTGTGTGTGTGTGTGTGTGTGTGTGCCCATCTTTTCTCGTTCTCTCATGCTTAAGGGTGCATACTAAGGGCATTGTTAACCGAGGACAATGGCTATTAGAAGGTGCCCATTAGTGAGCAACGAATACAGGCATTATTGCCCTGTGGTTTCCATTTACTCTCTTGTTATTCTATAGTGTGTTATTGAATGTCAGAGTTTTTCAGTGCTAGTTCTGCCTTTAATCAATCTGAATGTGATAGGGTAGGCCTATTTATCTGCAGTAAATCTCTGATAGATGCAATGCAAAAAATAATTGTAAAAAAAAAAATACAGTTATATTAAACATTTGAACAACCTGCAAATTTTACAATAAATTTTAAATTGTAATTTACAAAAAGTAAAGAAAAATAAATTTAAACTGGTAAATCTAACAGCCCTTTTCTGCTGAATTAGTAAAATCAACAGTTTTGTACCTTTAAGATATTATGCTGACACATGGATGTGATTTTTCCATATTTAGATCCATGATTTCTATGGATTTCCAAATTTTCTGACCTTGAAAGTATGACCCATGTGAAATGAATAATCAGAGGGGAAAAATTGTTGTGGGGGAGGGGTTACTTAGTTACTGTATGATGGACACAATAAATGGCCTTAAATAATTATCAAATAAACTGTAAAATATTATTTTATTTCATGCATGGATTGCTTCTGACAGAGTTGCTTGTTAGTCAGCATTCAAAGTAAAAATCTGCGTTGAAACGGTGTTACTCGCTTTTTATGAATTTTGCCAATGCATGTTTGTGAGAATGTCATATGGCTTAGCGCGATCATCAAATTACTATGGTTGTGATGTAATTATATAAATATATAGTCTGATGCGCTGCATGTTTCAGAGTAAAGCACAGCACGGTCAGGTTTTCCTTATTCTTTTTTTTTCTTAAGCTGAACACACATCACCATAATAGCACAAGGACTCAAGAGAAAGACATGATGAATCAAAGTTCATCACAAGCAGATGAGAAAGCTGAGAGAAAAACTAATATATACACTCACCTAAAGGATTATTAGGAACACCATACTAATACTGTGTTTGACCCCCTTTCGCCTTCAGAACTGCCTTAATTCTATGTGGCATTGATTCAACAAGGAGCTGAAAGCATTCTTTAGAAATGTTGGCCCATATTGATAGGATAGCATCTTGCAGTTGGAGATTTGTGGGATGCACATCCAGGGCACGAAGCTCCCGTTCCACCACATCCCAAAGATGCTCTATTGGGTTGAGATCTGGTGACTGGGGGCCATTTTAGTACAGTGATCTCATTGTCATGTTCAAGAAACCAATTTGAAATGATTCGAGCTTTGTGACATGGTGCATTATCCTGCTGGAAGTAGCCATCAGAGAATGGGTACATGGTGGTCATAAAGGTATGGACATGGTCAGAAACAATGCTCAGGTAGGCCGTGGCATTTAAACGATGCCCAGTTGGCACTAAGGGGCCTAAAGTGTGCCAAGAAAACATCCCCCACACCATTACACCACCACCACCAGCCTGCACAGTGGTAACAAGGCATGATGGATCCATGTTCTCATTCTGTTTACGCCAAATTCTGACTCTACCATCTGAATGTCTCAACAGAAATCGAGACTCATCAGACCAGGCAACATTTTTCCAGTCTTCAACTGTCCAATTTTGGTGAGCTTGTGCAAATTGTAGCCTCTTTTTCCTATTTGTAGTGGAGATGAGTGGTACCCGGTGGGGTCTTCTGCTGTTGTAGCCCATCCGCCTCAAGGTTGTGCGTGTTGTGGCTTCACAAATGCTTTGCTGCATACCTCGGTTGTAACGAGTGGTTATTTCAGTCAAAGTTGGTCTTCTATCAGCTTGAATCAGTCGGCCCATTCTCCTCTGACCTCTAGCATCAACAAGGCATTTTTGTCCACAGGACTGCCGCATACTGGATGCTTTTCCCTTTTCACACCATTCTTTGTAAACCCTAGAAATGGTTGTGCGTGAAAATCCCAGTAACTGAGCAGATTGTGAAATACTCAGACCGGCCCGTCTGGCACCAACAACCATGCCACGCTCAAAATTGCTTAAATCACCTTTCTTTCCCATTCTGACATTCAGTTTGGAGTTCAGGAGATTGTCTTGACCAGGACCACACCCCTAAATGCATTGAAGCAACTGCCATGTGATTGGTTGATTAGATAATCGCATTAATGAGAAATTGAACAGGTGTTCCTAATAATCCTTTAGGTGAGTGTAGGTGGTGCACAGTGTCATACACACAAATACTAAACACCATCATTGTAACTACATGACACTAAAATAATGCAATAAACATTAATTTAACAAGATGTAACATAGAACATACACAAATAAGATGTAGCATAAAACCCTAATGTACATTACTGAAAAAAAGAAGAAACATAAGTATTAAAATGTGAAGTGTTAAGGCCCGTTGACACCAAGAACGATAACTATAATGACAACTACATTAGCGTCCACACCAGAGGACGATATCATTCTGTTTATTATAAACACACACTGCAGTTTTGTCCTCTGCCGCTTTAAATGCTTGAGCACTTTAAAGCAGGATGGATTCTGATTGGCTGTCATTGTTTTTATCTATAACCAGCCGTTATTGTTATAGCTATAGTATGAACTTTGCTGTTATTTTACATTTCATGTACATTTACCAGGATTTTACTGTAAAATTCCATGAAATGTAAGGTTAGATGTGTTATAGTTTGTGTAGCATGTTACATGTATAGCTAAGGGAACTAGCATTTTTAGTTTTTTACAGTTAAAATTACAAACATTTTTTTTTTTACAGTTATCTCCAGTCATTACCAGTGCATTTTATACACACTCAGTCACAATCAGATATGTGTGCTGTGATCTCAGTAATCTAATCCTCTGTCCACCCCCAATGTTTTCAGTTGTTTGCCTCCAGACACTGTAATGACATCACTGAATGGCTTTAGATGGACTCATGATCAGTTTTTTTGTGTGTGTGTTGATGGGAGATGCAAGGGAACGTGCATTTTTGTTGTAAGTTTGGCTTACAGTCTCACGCTATGAACGTGCTTATGCGTGTAATGAATTGTGTATTGTATGCTGCATAGGTCAGCAAAATCAGTGAGCGTGTGGTTCAGTGTACGTGCAGTCTGCTCGTCCAGCCCTGGATGTGAAAGGAGCTAGTGAAGTTATGGTGGGCATAGGAGGAAGATCAGAATGAAAGTGAATTAAGCTACTCATGATGTCATATAGATGTGTGTGTGTTATTGGGTGTCTGTTAGGGATGATGACATCAGTTTGGGGAGTGGTTGTGATTGGAGAGTTTCCTCTGCTGATCGTGATCTGTGGCAGGCCTTTTTTGATCACTGTTTACATTAACATTACTATTATAAAAACAATATTTACATATTCTCTGTTTATTGCCAAATGCAATGAATCACTTTTGGCAGCAAACATTTTTTAAATACTGGTTTTACTTGTTTGTGTGTTGTTTGTGTGATGCACAACAAAAGATTGAATGTTATAATAATATATTTTTATAGGTTAACTCTTATAAAATTGTAGTGTAATTTTAGTATTATTTACATGCTATTATAGTATTTATTAATATTTTGAATTAGCCTTTCATTTTATATTTTCAGTTTTCATTTAAAATTCTTTTAAAAATATATTTCTGTTTAGCTTTAATTCATTTTCTATTCCAGATTGCAGTAGAGCTGCACAATTAATCGTTAAAAGATCGTGATTTCGATTCAAACACCCTTGCAATATTATTCCTAAATGACAGCGATTCACCTGTGTCTATTAAAGGATTAGTTGACTTTTAAATAAACTTTTGCTGGTAATTTACTCACCCCCATGTCATCCAAGATGTCCATGTCTCTTTCTTCAGTCGAAAAGAAATTAAGGTTTTTGATGAAAACATTCCAGGATTTTTCTCCATATAATGGACTTCACCGGGCCCCAAACGGTTCAAGGTCCAAATGACAGTTTCAGTGCAGCTTCAAATGGCTTTAAAGTCCTCATGAATTCAAAATTTACCCTGTTTACTTTGTTAGCACATATTATAGGTCTTAGGGTGAACAATTAGACAAATTTGTTTGTCGCGGTAATCTTTAATCGAAATCTGAAAAGTAAGTTCCGGTCTGGAAACGGCATTCCTTCTCGGATGATGTCAGTTTGACAGCTTGGGTTTGAATATCCTTAACCACTCCCCTCCAGCCGTTAGTCTGCTATGAGCGAGAGATGGAGAGGAGGAGCTGAGGTAAAACCCTGCCCTCTGTTCAATATTCCATTTCACTTGGAAATACATCACAGCACTGAAGAAAACTCACTTGCTACTTCCGGTTACCAGACGATGAATAAGAGTCTTATCTAGCGAAACGATCGGTCATTTAAAAAAATGTAAAAAGTTTAAGTTTTATAAGCACAAATGCTCGCCTTGCTCTGTTCTGTGATGCACGTTTGTGACGTCACGTAATACGCAATTATGTTGAAAAGGTCACGGTTGAAAATTTTCTTTTAGGCTTTCTAATATTAAAACACCCAGGATACGCACGTGAAATAGGCATTTTAAACGATAAACTGACACAAAGATATTTGAATATGTGTATACGGTCCTCCTTCCGCACATTTGCAAACACTGAGTCTGTACTTCCGCCTACGTCAAGCGCAACCTTTTCAATGTAATTGCGTATTACGTAATGCATCACAGAACAGAGCAAGGCGAGCATTTGTGCTTATAAAACTAAAACTAAAACTTTTTTTTTTTTTTTTTTTTTTTTTTTTAAATGACCGATCGTTTCATTAGATAAGATCCTTATTCATCGTCTGGTATCGTTTAAAGCCATTTGAAGCTGCACTGAAACTGTCATTTGGACCTTGAACCGTTTGGGGCCCGGTGAAGACCATTATATGGAGAAAAATCCTGGAATGTTTTCATCAAAAACCTTAATTTCTTTTCGACTGAAGAAAGAGACATGGACATCTTGGATGACATGGGGGTGAGTAAATTATCAGCAAAAGTTTATTTAAAAGTGAACTAATCCTTTAAACCTGACAAAATCACACCGGGACATTCAGATTTGCGTGGGAGTGCAGTTATCAAGTATAGGAACGAAACAGCTTCACAAACTTCACAAAAAATATAACAGTATAAAATATAACAACATAACAGTATGGTTATTTCTTTTACAAAATATTAATTGTCACGCAAGTACTTGGATAAAAGTTTAAAGTTCAAATAGAAACACTACGGTAGCGATCTAATTACCTTAGATTGCATCATTACACCAGATGGCGACAAGTGACTGTTAAAAAATGTATTTGTCATTGAATCATTCATTCAAGAGTTTCATTCAAAAACGCTGATTCATCCAGTAATGAAACAAACAAGTGAAATATTTAGGAGTGAGTCATTGAATCATTCATTCAACCTGATTAAAAAAAAATTTATTAAAATAGACTGCAGCAATTTTTTGCAAAAACTTCACTTAATTTACTTAATTTAGTCAGAACCTCTATTAAATGATATGTTATTTTGTTTAGTTGTCTGTGGAAACTTGTGATCTTTATTTGAAGCAAACCCCCCCCAAAGTGTTTTTTTTTTTTTTTAAAGTTTGATCTAATATTTATACTTTATTTGAGCTTTATTTCAGTTAGTAAAACACTTTTTAAATTTAATTTTTATAATAACAATACTGTAAAATAGTACATAATTTAATAAGTTAATGGCAAATTTTTATAAAAAGATTTTCTATTAAGCAAATTGCATGCCATAGCTGTTACTATATTGTGCATTTTAGCATGGCTGAGAAGCTGTATTGACCAATCATCATCCACAATCTATTTTATAATCTAGTGCTTTTTTGTTCTTTGTAGTAAAATCCATCCAGATGATCCCTGTAATATGCATGGACTTTAACGGAATCTTTAACGTGCATACAGATCTTGTATTTCATCCTGTAGTGATCCTGATTGAATGTGTGTGATGGTGATCTTTGCATGTTGCATGAAGCCTGTTGTCTTGCTGTGTATTGCAGTGGCTGTTGTTGATGGCCCAGCTGTGCGTTGAGGTAGAATGGGACAGAGCACATCGGGCCCAGAGTCTGCAGAACCTCCGAAGGTGAGCAGCACCACCTTTCCCTTATCCACAAATACACACAACTTTACCCTCTCAGTCTGAGCTTTTCGGAAGTTTCAATGTGAGTGTAATGGAGTACCTTCATTCCAAATTAGCCCAATTTCCCAAACTCTCCTTTTGTGTTGTCATGGAAAAAGTCTTCTCCTCTTTGTAAGAAATCACTTGAATCATGGAGTTCCAGATGCCGAGATGCCTGCACAACATCTAACAACCTCAGTCGAGACTCATTCTTATTCAGTTTCTAAAACCTTGCCCTCAACTTTGCTCAGTCGTTCATTAGGTCAATTTTAATTATTGTTCACCCATCCTTTTTTTGTACTCCCTAATCAATCATCTCTTTTTTGGGCTCCTCTCCTAATAGTGGAGAGCTGTCACCTGGTTTATCATCAGAGTAACATATAGAAAACTCTATTTTACAGTGTCATTTGCATCATTGCGCTTGATATACGGATCATTATATTAGAACATTTGATGTCTGCTGAAGTCAGACATAGTGCACTCTGTGACCTGAGGCCCTCTCTGAGTTTTACAGTACAGGCTGTAAAACACATCTTAATGAAAAAAACTCAAGAAATATACTAAAATGTCTTGGATTGATGGCAGTTATCTATCAACATCTGTAATCCAATCTTCTTCTGTGTTTATATTTCCTGTATAAAGGCTATTGTCCAAAATAATCCTTCGTTTACATTTCACTGCCGGTTGTATATTCTGTATATAACTGTGTATGTGACAAATAAAACTCTTGAATCTTGAATTGACTATTGGACTTTTCACATTTGAAATTGTTGATTCAATATGGAAAAGTCAATATTATACGCTGTGTAATAAATATTTTAGAGGCATTTTATGAAAGGTTGTCGTTTGTTAAACAGCTTGCCGTTACGCTTTAGTTACACTGTTGATGCACCGATCATGATTTTTCATGGCCGATTCCAAGCAAATTGGCAGATTCCGATACAGGTTGCCGTTTTTTTTTTTCTTTGTTTAAGCAAATTTATTTGTTGTGTATTTGCTCTGTAACAGGCAAACTGGCCTAAAAAAATTAGTAGCCGTTTGAAATTAGAGGCAACATCTGCATTTTAATAATTTTAATCATGATCCTAACAAAGATGCTAAACACATGGAGCAGTTGTGTTTGAATTAGATTTGTGTGATTTCCTAGCCTGACAAGCCAGGCCCACATTAAGATGTTGGGTCTGGGAACTCACCATTGGCAGGGCTCAATCCGAGGGGCGGGATAAACGGTTGTCTTTCAAATTCCCTCTGCACGCAATAGGATAGCGCTGCAACCAACCAGAGCAACGAAGAAGGTGAAGCAGAGCTAGTTGATAGATTAAACTTTCGCCGTATCCGGTCGACAAAACTCCAAACACATCTTCCTTTCTTAAGAATGACTTCAGTGCCGTTCTTTGTTCTTTTCTCAGAGAGAAAACTCTTTGCCAGAGTTGCGGCCAAAGCAGATTCGAAAGACTGCTATTCGCCAGCTTCTTTGTTTTTAAGTAGCACGCGTCATTATGTTAAGCCCGCCCACCGACTCTATACACGATGTGATTGGCCTGACCAGAGTTTGGTTTTTCCAGCTCGCAGGTCTACCGAGAGTTGCTAGACTACACTCACGGCAAATTAGATTTGCTGCCACTAGGGTGCGTCGAGATTTCCAGATTTAAAGGTGCTGTATGATGGAATGACAGCTAGTGGTTGAAATTGGTTACTGCAGTCCAAATTAAAAATATAGTTTGCCCCGCCCCTTCATCCTCAGACTCAACGCTCGCATGGGTTGGCAGTTTAAGGACACGCAACAGGAACAAGCGCAATTGACAATGGAAGGCGAGGAGACTTACACACTGTAATTTGATGAGTTGGTTTATCCTCATTTTAATGTGCTTCTGTTCATAGAGATTTTTAGATGGATTTCGAGGCTTTTTAGGTCAAGGTAGAATCTCTGATCTCTGACCCAGCTCGTTTGCTGGCTTCCATGGCAGCAATATGCTGTGTTTTCCGCCAATTGGCAACCTTTGGTGTTGAAATACTATTGGGTAAACTGGCAACGTGCGGTATCGCACAGACCAAAATAAAAACAATCTGACACGGAACCCACATTTCAAAGTAGAATAACTGTCTGTAGCATTGTTTTTCAGAGATACAAGTATGTGGACTTAGCATGTTTCCTAAATATCTGCAAACATATTATGGTATTTTTATGCTTTAGTACAGTCAAAACTTACATACAGCACCTTTAAAGCAAAAACTGAATAGTCTAATTTTAGATTTGTGAAATTATGCAACATAAGACCCACCTGCACAAAACAAAAAACAGCAGGCGGACTGAATGAAAATGCAAATTCACTCTCTTACAATAGGTGGCGCTTCTGGAATAGCAGCGAATTTCTTTGGGTACTACTGTACACAAAGCTGCGCTGCACTCATAAACGCTTCTTTATAGGGGGTACGAGGAAAAGAAAATACCATCAAAACTTTTCTGAAGACTGTCAGTTCCCTGCAGAGATACATTCATCCCCCACACCCAATTCAATATTTAGATTTTTCTTCCAATATTTCGAGCATTGCGAACAGTGAGCTTGCTGCTCCTAGTACAGTGTTTGTTCTTTGCTTTCATCTTCTGCATGTCCTGTCTCTGGCCTGTGTTGATGTCCTGTTTACAGACTTTGTGATATTTCCATGCAATTGACATTTTGGTAAATGATTGCAATGCAGTTTTTGTGCAAGTCTGGAACAGAGATTGGCCCAAATAAAGCTAAAAACCAGTTCCGATTTATGGCCGGTCGGTCGGTGCGTCTCTAATACCTTTGAAGCCATAACTGAGTCTTGAGTTAAAAAAGCCATCAACCATAGTTAAGCATAATGTGAATATTCCTCAAGTTTTGGACACTTTCTCATTGCAGAATATCACCAATAAGATAAAGTCAGAGGATATGTTAACATCCGCATGCCATGGTTATGTGGTTTCCAACAGACAAACTGATAAAATCGACCACTTCTGTTTTAAAGGACTTCAACATTTTAGAAGAATGTTGCACACCCCCCCACACACACACACACACAGACACATTTACGTAAGTAGCACAACTGCATAAGATATTAAGACTTTATTTCATGGAATAGTTTATTTTTCTTACCCCATTGGAAAATTGTCCCCTCTTATTTTAAGCATAATTAAAAAAAAAAATTGCAAAAAAAAAGCTTAATAGCTAAAGCTTTACATATTCCTATTAGATTAATAGTCATTTTATTGTAGACGAATATCTAAAAATCTTCTCAACTGATTTTGTTTTAATGATGCTGAGATATTTTACAGGAAAACAAGGCAAGAATACTTAAGAAAATGATTTTGGCAGTGTCTGTGTAAGATGCATTATTCTTCAGAAGTTAGAAACAGTTCTGCTGTTCACTTCAGATACACCATGGGCCTTGTTGACAATGCTTTATTGAAAATAAATGAGCAGAGAAAGAGAGAAGAAAGAAATGAGTGAATAGAAGAGTGACACAGAGTGGGAATGCTTGAAGAAATGTCGGCACGAAGGAGAGAGAAGAAAGGTTTATATAATCAAGGGACAGGAAAATATGGTTGTGCTCGAATAACAAAATGGGATTGTCTTGTGTCTCTTCCTGTCCTTCACTCTTTCATTATCTCTCTCTTCATGAGCTAGTCTTTTGTTTCTTTTTCTCATGTTCTAATTTTTAACCCAGCGTTGTGCTCACGTCCAAATCTGGGTATATTAACATCCTGTGTGTTTTACGGCAGGACGGATTTGAAAACATCAAGAGTTTAGTGGAGGATCAGCTGCAGACCAGCATGGTCAGTAAATACTCATTTAACACGATTACACTGAATCATCAGGATTGTGCAAATATTTAATCTTTCACTACACTCTAAAAAATGCTGGGTTAAAAACAACCCAAGTTGGGTTGAAAATGGACAAACCCAGCAATTGGGTTGTTTTAACCCAGTAATAGGTTTAACCCAATTGCCGGGTTAAAACAACCCAATTGCTGAGTTTTGTTTTTAACCCAGCATTTTTTGGAGTGTATTGAATTACAATAAACATGTTATTATACACATGGCATATGAGGTATTTCCTGAAACCTGATATTGTTTGTGTGTTTGTGTGTTTGTGGGTTTGTGTGTTTGTGTGTGTGTTTGTGTGTTTGTGGGTTTGTGTTTGTGTGTGTGTGTGTGTGTGAGAGAGAGAGAGAAAGAGAGCACTGTTAATAAATTAATTTAAGGCACTGCAGTCTGTATATGTGCTTGTTTGTGTGTTTATTTCTTTTAAAGAATTCTCCATTATTTGATCAAAAATACAATAAAACAGTAATATTGTGAAGTATTACTATTTAAAATAATGGTTTTCTATTTTAATATATTTTCAAATGTAATTTATTCTTGTGAAGAAACATTTCTTATTATTATGTAATATTAATTAACATTTCTTAATATTATTTCTTATTATTATTTGAAAATGAAATATTAATTTTTTTGGAAACCGTGATACATTTTTCATGATTTTTGATGAACAAAAAGTCACCTTTCAATAAAAAAAGAAAAAAAAAAAAAAAATTCTCACTGACCCCAAACTTTTGAACCGTATTGGGTATATATTGAATTATATACCCAATTTGAAGTCTTTATTTATTTTGAAAAAGTTCTATTAAATGTTGCCATTAATTAAAAATAAAATTTGTTTAGAATTTTGCCCAACCTTGGTTTCATGACGCATATCTGACACTGTACCTCATACACATATATCTCATATTGAACATCACTCTCTTTCTTTCCGTTTCCATACAGGTGGTGGGAATCATAATCGGCGCTGGAGTCGCCATCGTTCTCATTGCTGTCCTCATATTTTTTGTCCTGCGCAGGATGCAGCTCATGAGTTAGTGCTTAACTCATTTGTGAAATTAATATTTTTTATTACCTTTTTCTAAGCTCTTTAAAACAGGGTTTGTATAAGGTGCTTAAAGTGCTTGAAGTACTTGAATTTGACTTTTTGCAATTTAATTCCTGGAAAACCCTTGAAAACAGCCATATTTATGAAGAGGTACTTGAAAAGTGCTTGAATGATATGAAATCAGTGTTTAATTTGTTTGATGAAACCATATTTTCATGCAAAATTAACACTGCAGCCTGTATGATATAGATATAAAGACATTTCGCATGACTATGAGCGTGATATTGCTCATATAAATATCCAAGTATATGATACAGCTTTCATTCTTCAGGTCAATCATGTATTTATGAAAAAATATGAATTTGAATATTAATATCTTTGTTATAGTATCCTTTCAATGGTTAAAGTTACTAAAATCATTGCATGTGCTTTGAATTTGAAAGATAATAAAGATATTGTTTTGATAAGTGAGATCTCGGATTGTAGTCCTTGAAAACCAAAAAGTAGTGCTTGAAAAGTACTGGAATTCTATTTTACAGTATCTGTACGAACCCTGTTAAAATGATCAAGTAATCTAGATTTATAATTTGTTTGTTTGTTTGGCGTGTTCTCTCAGAACTCGAGGCTCAGGAAGCTCCGAAGTATCGTTTTCGTAAAAGAGACAAAGTCTTGTTTTATGGGAGGAAGATTATGAGGAAGGTGTCTCAGTCCACCTCCTCACTGGTGGGCTCCGCCTCCTCCTCCAGGCCCCGCCTCAAAAAGAAACAGAAGATGCTGAACATTGCCAAAAAGTGAGTTTCTGTAGTGTGTTTATGACGTCAAAACTCAGAAGACCAATTTGTCAGTGGTTCCCTTGAGATTTTCCTATGGGATTTTACAATGGGGTTTTTCAATTTATGAGTAAAATAAGGTTTGTGGTAAACATAACTTGCGACACTTGAATGTTTTGCCTTATAACGTAACTTACACATATCGAAAACTTAAATTTTTTTTAAAGCATATATTTCTAATAAGTAACTAGATAAGAACATTTGGGTGTGTGTGTGTGAGTGTGTGTGAGTGTGTGCAGTTTACATTGTAGAACAAAATATGCAAGTATCGTCAACTTAATTTTACCACAGACCTTATTTTACTCATAAATTGAAAAACCCCATAGAAAAAGTTTCAGAGTTTTGACGTCATCCCTGCATCACTCTATTTGGTTCTTTTTATTGTCTCAGAAGATTCCCAAGCATCATGTCATGCCTCTGTCCTTCAGAATCCTGCGCTTTAAGAAGGAAGTGCCTACTCTGCAGATGAAGGAGCCTCCTCCGTCAGTGCTGGAGGCAGATCTCACAGAGTTTGACGTGGCCAACTCTCACCTGCCATCTGAGGTGCTCTACATGCTCAAGAACGTGCGGTACGCTCCCATTGTGGTCTTGTTACACATGAGTTTTCTTTACATCGAGAGCGAAATATGACACTAGATTATAGTGTAAAATATGACATATAATGTATGTATTTGGCCTGGTTTCTCTGTTTCTCTCTCCCACAGTGTGTTGGGTCACTTTGAGAAGCCGTTGTTTCTGGAGCTGTGTAAACACATGGTGTTTCTGCAGTTCCAGCAGGGTGAATATGTCTTCAGACCCGGTCAGCCTGATAGCAGCATATATGTAGTACAGGATGGCAAGCTGGAGTTGTGTCTTACTGGACAGGTGTGTGTGTGTGTGTGTGAACACTGTTGTGGCGAAATTAATATAAAAGGCACTGTAATCTGTGTATGTGCTTGTTTGTGTGTGTGTGTGACTCACCCAGTGTTATTTTAGTATCATTGATATATTAGTATCGATTTTTTTATTTTTATATATATATTTATATTTTCTGTATTTGTTTAAATTCTAAAGTTTTAGTCTTTTTTTTTTTTTTTTTTTTTATAATTTTTATACTTTTTGAGTATTTATTATTTATATTTGTATTAATCTTTATTTTAATACTTTAAGTTAAACTTATTTCAAGTAAAAAAAAGTTGGTCCCAATCTCCCTCTCCCTCTCCCTCTCCCTCTCCCTCTCCCTCTCCTCTCCCTCTCTCCCCTCTCCCTCTCCCCTCTCCCTCTCCCCCTCTCCTCTCCCTCTCCTCTCCTCTCCCTCTCCCTCTCCCTCTCCCTCTCCTCTCCTCTCCCTCTCCCTCTCCCTCTCAAGGATGGGAAGGATGGAGTGGTCAAAGAGGTTTACCCTGGAGACAGTGTTCACAGTCTACTGAGCATCCTTGATGTCATCACAGTGAGTCACACCCACAATTCCTCTCTCTGTAACATAATTATTTTATAAAATGCGTTAAACGACCTTTGTCTCTGTTTTTCCTCATCTTTTCCTGTTCCTGCTTTTTCCACTTTTTCTTTCCCTTTCCTTTTATATATTCCCTTAAGAAGGTCAAATAGCAATTTTTTTACATTGGAAAATGCTCACAGGAGATTACATATTTTGGATATTATGCATAATTCAAAGATGAAAGTGGTTTGTGTGTTTGTGTATTTCAGGGTCACCAGAGACCATATAAAACCGTCTCTGCGAGAGCGGCAGAGGTGTCCACTGTCCTCAGGCTGCCTGTTGATGCCTTTCTGTCCATCTTTGAGAAATACCCAGAGAGTCTTGTGCGAGTGGTTCAGGTCTGGATTTATGAAACAGCTCAAAAGATTCCATTGTGAATTTTTTTTTTTTTAAGGACACTGCATGTAATTGAGAATATGCTTCCTGTTGTGTCACCACTGCAGATCATCATGGTCCGTCTTCAAAGAGTGACGGTTTTGGCCCTGCACAACTACCTGGGGCTCACCAATGAACTCTTCAGCCATGTGAGTGATCACGCATATACACTCAATGCACACACAATTTCTTTCTCATGACTGGTTGGATTGTAAGTCATATAGTCATTTTAGAATGTTTAAAATATTTTACAGTATTCAAAATATTACAGATATTTTTAATTTTCTTTCTGTCTGCCTTCCTTTAGGACATGCAGCCTCGTCCCTCTCCTCTCTCTCCTCATCCGACACGCTCCAGTCCTGTACGACACAGCAAACGCTTTGGCAGTCTCACCGTTCCTGATAAACACCGTGACGCCGCTGTTCAAAATGCTACTGGTGAGGCACAATATCATAATTCACACTTATTTACATATAAACATTGTTTTCCCTTACTTTAATGCAAATAAATAATGATATATTACTTATATTCTCTACTGTGTATTAATTAATGAGAATCTAATGAATAATCTCACAATGCAAAACATTTTACTAGTCATAAAAATAGATTAATTTAAAAAGTATAATATTTTTAATAAAAATAAAAATATTATAAATTTGTATTTTATAATTTTTTTAAATGTACTGTAAACTATTTCTAAAATAATCCATGGTAAACCGTCAGCCCACATTATTTCATCTTATTTTTAAATA
Source organism: Paracanthobrama guichenoti (assembly GCA_018749465.1). Taxonomy (NCBI): domain Eukaryota; kingdom Metazoa; phylum Chordata; class Actinopteri; order Cypriniformes; family Gobionidae; genus Paracanthobrama; species Paracanthobrama guichenoti. Next base: position 39,874,483 of record CM031943.1, read on the forward strand.
GTTTTGTTTAACAGCCGAGTTTCTTGTAAAAAAACTTCATTACTCATGATGAAAAAAAACCAACATGCTAGCTCCACCCACTCCCATGAAGCACTGCAAATTACATAATCAAGTCGATCTCTATGCTCTCAAAATACTTAAATGTTTGTATGTATACTGTATATGCATATTTTGCAATAAATTAAATAAAATAAAAATATATAGTTTTTATATAATCAACATTTGTATAGGAGTAGTTTTATATTTCTCCATCATCTTGAATTCAGTTATGTTGTTCACAATGCTTCATGGGATTGTAGTTCTTTCCTCACTAAAGCTGTTAAGTACATAGTCTTGTACCTTTTGTCTTTTTGACCAATTTTCAAAAAAACATCACCTTGTAGCTGATTGGCTTGATTCATGGTTTATAATTTCTTTAATGAAGACTTCTATGGGAGAAATGAATGGAAAAAAACTTCCAGAACCAGTGCCACTAAAAAGGGTTTGGGCACTGTTGCACTCTATTAAGGATGCCTCACACTAATAGTTTTGTAGTTTACGCACTTTTAAAAATCAGACCATGTGATAGTGGATTTTTGATGTCATCAATCTTCATAAGCATTGGGTTGTTCATTTGTTTAAGAATCCTTCCCTGATTATGTAAAACACTTTCTAGTGTGAGTCAGGCATAATGTTGCTTATCTCTGTGTTTGTGTTGAGTGATGTTAGGCCTTTAGATTTGTTAACAGTGAGAGTTTGGATGATGCACCCCTGTCTGCAGGTGGGGATCATGGGAAGGATGGCGGCACTATACCGACCCTCAGTAGGACCATATCCATGCCTGTAGACATTGCAGGTAAGTGCTTGTGTCTTAACTGCATATACACTACAATCCTACAAATTAAAATTTGAATTTAGCATTTCAGATCATTCAGAATTCAGATTGTTTTTAGTCAGCAAGGATGCATTAAAGGTGCAGTGTGTGCTTTTTAGCGGCATCTAGCGGTGAGGTTGTGAATGGCTTTCCTGTAGCTCAAACAATAAGAGCGTGGCGCTAGCTACGCCAAGGTCATGGGTTCGATTCCCAGGGAAAGCAAGTCCCAAATGTGTACCTTGAATGCAATGTAAGTCGCTTTGGATAAAAGCGTCTGCCAAATGCATAAATGTAAATGTAAAATGTAAATGAATTGCAACCGCTCACCCCTCCCTTTCGAAGCACGTAGAGAAGCTGTAGTGGCCAACACAGGACAAAGATGTCGTCTGATACAGCAGAGAGTGGCTAGCGCTCTTTCTAGAGCAGTTTGTCCGTTTAGGGCTACTGTAGAAACATGGCGCCGCAAAATGCCGATTTCACTGTACAGGGACCCGGCTGTAGATAGAAACGGCTCATTCTAAGGTAATAAAAACAGAACGCTTCATTATGTAAGGTCTTTATACACCACTGAAAACATAGTTATATATATTATATCGCATTTCTGTCAATAGATCCTAATGAATATTACACACTGCCCCTTTAAACTGGTAAATACATTTACATTGTTACAAAAAAATTCTATTTTAAATGTACCACAGTTTCCACAAAAATATTAAAAAGCACAACTGTTTTCAACAGTGATGATATGTTTCTTGAGCTGCAAATCATCATATTGAATGATTTCTGAAGGATAATGTGACACGGAAGACTGGAGGAATTATGCTGAAAATTCAGCTTTGCCATTGCATTTTAAAATATATTCAAATAGAAAACATTATTCAAATAGTTATTTAAAATTTTAATAGTATGTCACAGTATTATTGTTTTATGGTATTTTTGATCAAATACATGCAGCCTTGGTGAACATAAGAGACTTCTTCTTCAAAAACATTTTGAATGGTAATTTACATTATAGAATGTGTAAAATATAACAATTATAATATTGATGTGTATATATACAATATAGACATGCATAGAAATGTGTATTGTGCTTATGTTGGTGTCATACTGTGATGTTATTGCTGACCTTTTCATAAACTCTTTTTGTTGTATATGTGTATGGTACAGGAATGCAGAAGAGTCTGCGTTCAGATTTCGACATGGCATATGAGAGAGGCCGTATCTCTGTTTCTGCCGAAGATGGAGCTCCCATTCCACCTGCTTTCACACGAGTGAGTTTTTTTTGCACATATTTTAACATACAGTGTTTTGTATTACAATTTCGGGAGTCTAATGCAAATCCTCATTGAGAATAAGAATTCGAAAAAAATGCATCTTTTGAATTTAGGTTGAAATGAGTCAGACGTAAAGGTTTGAAACATTTAGAGTAAAATGTACAGATATCATGCTTGCTTTCTGTGTCTCAGGAGCAGCGTGAGAGGAAGGTGACGGTGGACGAGGTGCCTTCAAGTGTGTATTTGTATCCTGAGGAGGAGTCAGGGATGGAGAACATTTTTTGCCCATTTCAAGGACGAACTAACGCTACAGTGTTCGAGGAGGCCCAGAAGGAGATTCTCAAACTCATGAGGATTGAGGTATATCTGTGTTTGTGTGCTACAATTAATTTTTCCAGTAAAACGAAGCAGTCCCACATGCACTTTAGTTTTCTTCTGATTTCTGTCAGTCACACCTGTGTCTCTGTTGACACGCTTTCCTCATATGCTCTCTTTCATCATCAGGATCCTACGCTGCTGAATGGGAGGGTGACGTTTCATCATGCTAAAGCTGGATCTGTGTTAGCCAGACAGGGAGACCAGGTGCTCATATTCTCTAATCTCCTTTCCTTTCTTTCTCTACTGCACATTTTTGTTGGCGAACCTTAGATCTCTCGTATTGAAGAATCAAATGCTTGTATTTCCTACGTTCACGCTGTCAGTCCAAGTCCGATTTTTTTTTTTTTGTGTGTGTGTATCCGATAGGAATCTGATCGAAATGTCCACACTGTGAATCCGTTTTGTGTGTCCCGTGGCACTTTTCCGTTTTCCAGAAAATCTGCATTGGTTTCTATGACAAGTATTTCTTTTAAGTGTTTTATTTCTTTGTATCCTCGAACCTACACATCAACAACAACACAATTTTGCTTCCGCAATGATATCCAATGTGACATAAGCAAAAAAACAATGCAAAATCCGATCAGAGCGGTCAGACTGAAATGGATTTCCAGAAATGAGGTTTAAATAGGATTTCAAATGTATCTTGAAACAGATTTGTAAAAATCTGATTTTTTTTTGTTGCCATTCACACTTGCTAAATATGATATGATGTGCACAAAAATGGATTTTGGACAGATTGGATGATTGGTCAGCTTTATTTAGTTCCACATTATCACTCCATATATACTCAGTAATCCTGTTGGTTCCTCTTCTCTTCTTTAGGATGTGAGTCTGCATTTTGTCCTCTCTGGCTGTCTTCACGTCTTTCAGAAGATGATTGACAAGCAGGAAGCAGTGTGTCTGTTTGTGACTCAGCCAGGTGAGATGGTAGGTCAGCTGGCTGTACTCACAGGAGAGCCGCTCATCTTCACCATCAAAGCTGAACGTGACTGCACCTTCCTCAAGATCTCCAAATCCGACTTCTATGAGTGAGTGTTTCCATACAGTCTTGCAGCTGATTTGATTTTTTTCAGATTGCAAATCTGGTGGAACTTTATTTTACAGCCCTGTTTTGCATGCATGTACATGTTATGCCTTCATGTGCTATCGGAATTATCATAAATACAATTTTCCTAGTTTTTCCAGAAACTACCTCTAAACCTAACCTTAACCTATGTAGTGACCTTACATTACTCAGTACTTTCGTGAGTACACTGTAACTACATTAAAAGTGCACATACTGTAAAATAAAGTGCAAACGCAACTCTTATAAGAACAAACCTACATCTAGTGAACCGCTTTGCTAATATTGCCTGTGTTTGTGCTGCCTCCTGTAGGATCATGCGTGAACAGCCAAGTGTTGTTCTTAGTGCAGCTCACACCGTGGCTATCCGTATGTCTCCGTTTGTACGACAGATGGATTTTGCCATCGACTGGATGGCTGTTGAAGCTGGACGGGCCTTGTATCGGTATCATCACTTTCTCCTAATTTTTTTTAACTGAACTGAACTGAACTGCAATTAATTAATTACTATTTAGTTCAGTATAATCTTTTATTTAGCTGACAAAAATCACAGGTAATAGTGCAAATGTACTTTGCAATTTGTTTTATTCCCCCAGTTTCACAGACAAGGCTTAAACTAGTCCCAGACTAAAATGCATGTTTGAGCTGTTTTAACTGAAAGCAACTTGCACTGGCATATCTTAAAATATGTCAGTGTCATTGTTTTGTCTTAAGATGCACATCAGTAATATATTTTTCTAGGGTACATTTATAAAAGCTACTTAAATGCTCTAATTGAACTAAGGCCTAATCCTGGCTTAATCTAAGCCCTGTCTGTGAAACCGGGCCATTAAGTTGTTGATTTGATAATTCAACTTTTTAATTTTTAGAATATTTTTAATCGGCAAACAGATTTTTTTTATGCAAACATGCAGCAATTCGATTTTTTTTCTATTTTAATATATTTTCAAATGTAATTTGTTCCTGTGATCTAAGCTGAATTTTCAGCATCATTACTCCGGTCTTCAGAGTCACATGATCCTTCAGAAATCATTCTGATATGAGGATTTGATGCTCATGAAACATTTATGATTATTGACGATGTTAAAAACAGTTGTGCTACTTAAAGAGCAGCAAGTAATTTTTTTAAACGAAAATGTCTTTACCGTCGCTTTTGATCAATTTAATGCATCCCTGTTAAATTTAAAGTATTAATTTCATTGGGTGGAAAAAATCAGTCATTAAATTTGTTGTGTTCTGTAGGCAAGACGATCAGTCTGACTGCACCTATATTGTGCTAAATGGACGACTGCGTTCCGTCATTCGAAAAGCCAATGGGAAGAAGGAGCTGGTCGGAGAGTATGGACGAGGAGACCTCATCGGAGTTGTGAGTCTAAAGCTCTGACATGAACCCTAGTTTTAGGATTGCTAAACTATGGCTAACCCTAAGTTTCATACATTTCCTCTCAGGTGGAGGCTTTGACACGGCAGCCTCGTGCCACCACGGTCCATGCCGTCAGAGACACTGAGCTGGTGAAGCTTCCGGAAGGAACGCTCAACAATATTAAGAGAAGATACCCGCAGGTGGTGACGCGCCTGATCCATCTGCTGGGGCAGAAGATTTTAGGAAATCTCCAACAGCCTCGTGGACCTTTCTCAAGTACATTTAGCCCCAAAACCAAACATTAATCAGTCAACTCGCATTAAAATCTATTTTTTTTGTGTTTAAAGAAACACATATTTGAAGAACTTTCAAAATGTCACTTCTTTCTTTTGTCTAGGCACTGCGCTGGGTCTGCCAAGCATGGCGTCCAGTCCGGACGTCACTAACCCAGCCAGTAATCTCTCCACTGTGGCTGTGCTTCCTGTTTGTGATGATGTGCCAGTCAATGCTTTCAATTTGGAGCTTAGCCACGCCCTCAGCGCCATAGGTACACTTAAGCAGTTATACCGATATACTCACTTCACTTGGGGGGATAAACTTTTCACTTAGCAGCGATATACTGTTAGCGAACATGTTTAGATGAATATGCAAATAAGTCCGGCTACACACTGGCTGCATGAGCGTGGTGTTTCTGTTGCGTGTCAGCTACGTGGCGTTTTCTATGCCATTGCACATCAGAAATGTGTCTGACACAGTGCTGCTGCTGCTAGGTGACGTACATGGAGGGCTATCTGTCGGGACATAGGCGCCGACAGACCAGTCTACATTTAGATTTGCAGTGTGTTGCTCTTACCTTTACGACAACAATTTCAACTGTTATCACACATATCAGTTGTGGAAGGCCTATACTTCATGTTAAACATAAATATATAGCCTACTGATACAGCAAAGACAACGTCGGCAGTATTGATGGCAAAATAGGCTACAGAATATTTCGTTCTGTATTGACAGGTGCAATATTTGAAAATCGATAATTATTAAATTACAATTATGTCTGCATTTATGTCAAAACTTAGAGACTTTCAAACATCAAAATGTCATTTATTAATATGTATTTGTGTCAAAGTGACATATAAAGATCTTTTCCTATTCTATTTTGCCTGGAAATGCTTCCAACACACTTGTGTGTCGCGTGAAAAATAGGTGTTGTTTCTATTTCTAGCATGCTTGTGTTTTTGAACCGCACCTGAGATGCGCGTCACGAAGGCAGTGCGCAAGCTCTAACCTGTTAACATGGGAGCCGAAATAAAAACGGACACGCCACGCAGCCAGTGTGTAGCTGGCATAAGTGCTGCACACTTTCTTCTCAGTTCGCACTCCAGTCAAGTCATGTCACGTTTATTTATATAGCACTTTATACAATAGATTGCTTTAAAGCAAGGAGTTTTACAGTATTAAATATGAAAAACAGTGTGTAAACAGAATTACAGCTTCGATTTCTACTATAAAGAAGCTCTCCAGTGTGTTCATGTTTTTACTCATGTCTGACCTCAACGGATTGAATAAAAGAAATGAACCAGAGAAGATTTATATGTCAAAGAAGGTGGAGCCCCAGAGCCACACCTACCTATTTCTTAATCACCATGGACCAATGGTAGTTTGAAGGTGTTTACCAGTTGGCAAGCCTTTTTGAACTCCCGCAACTCCCAAACTTCGTTTTGGCCGTATTTTGTGTGAAATGACTTCACACCAGTGCATTCTTTGATTTCGTAGTATATCTGGGCCTTAACACACTCTCATTCTTCAATCAGGACCAACCCTGCTGCTAACCAGTGAAATCATCAGAGAGAGACTTGGCGCTTCTGCTTTGGACAGGTGTGTATATATATATATATATATATCTCAGAACATCTAATTCTCATATATCTCATTTGTTCTCACATCTCATTGTAATCTGAAATGCTTCTCTTTTTTTGTAGTATCCATGAGTACAGGTTGTCAGGTTGGTTGGCTCAGCAAGAGGACATTAATCGTATAGTGCTGTATCAGACGGACAGCGGTATGACCCCATGGACTCAACGCTGTATCCGACAAGCTGACTGCATCCTCATTGTGGGGCTTGGAGATCAGGAACCTGCACTTGGAGAGGTATTTGTTTAGATTCACTATACTCTGTGTTGTTTCTGTCCACATTCATGTAAATGTGTGAGGTGGTGTAGCGGTTGAAGATCAAAGTTGGTAACCAATGTCATTGGTTCAAATCTCACAAAAACAGAAAGGTTCATTTTACCTGTCACCTTGAGCAACCAACTTCAGGTTGTGCAACTTGGCACATTTGATATACCACCAACATGTAAACTGATCCAGAATGCAGCGGTGAGAGTAGTCTTTAATGAGCCGAAGAGAGCGCACGTCACACCTCTCTTCATCAGTCTGCACTGGCTGCCAATAGCCGCGCGAATCAAATTCAGGGCACTGGTGCTCGCCTTCAAGGCAACCACTGGCTCTGCACCAACATACCTAAACTCGCTTGTTCAGACTTACACACCCTCCAGAAGCTTGCGTTCTGCAAGTGAATGGCACTTTGTGGCGCCATCCCAAAGAATCCTTTCCCAATATGGAATGGATCCCAATATGGAATCCTTTCATATGGAATCCTTGTGCTGTTGTTTGGTGCTGTAAACAATCTTAAGTAGTTTGCCTTTTCTTTTTCATACCCAAGACACATTAGGAGAAGCATTTACATACTGTATTCCTATGACTGTACTTAAAAAGTACAAAATTATGAATTTGCAAAAGTTGTTCCTGAATCAAAAAAACGTATGAATCGTGAATTTAATCAATTTGATGTCAACCCAAAGATTCACACCCCTAGCAGTCACAGATTTGAGTTTGAATAGCTTCAAATACACTTCAAATACACTTGAAATGTTTACATTTCACTGCCGGTTGTATATTTTGTATATAACTGTGTATGTGACAAATAAAACTCTTGAATCTTGATAGCTTCAAACACACTTTCCTGTAGCTCAAGCAATAAGAGCGTGGCGCTAGCAACGCCAAGGTCATGGGTTTGATTCCCAGGGAAAGCAAGAACTGACAAAATGTAAAAATGTGTACCTTGAAGTCGCTTTGGATAAAAGTGTCCGCCAAATGCATAAATGTAAATGTGATTATCCAATCAGAATTTAGATTCAGAGTGAATGGTAAAAGGTTCTGTTTTGATTCTCCCATGTTCTTACCTTCTCAGTTGGAGCAGATGTTGGAGAACACAGCGGTACGGGCTCTGAAGCAGTTAGTTCTGTTACATCGCGAGGATGGGCCGGGTCCTTCGAGAACTGTTGAATGGCTGAACATGCGAAGCTGGTGCTCTGGACACCTTCACCTGAAGTGCCCCCGTAGAGTCTTCTCACGAAGAAGCCCCTCCAAACTGGTAAAAAAAAAAAACACGTTTAGCTTTCTGTTGATTTGTAGAACAAAGATTTTTAGTAACCCTTGTGTTTGGCATGGATGTGGTTGTTGTGTTAAACAGCGAGAGGTATATGAAAAGGTTTTTGAGAAGACTGCAGACAGACACAGTGATTTCTCCCGGCTGGCCAGAGTACTCACAGGAAACAGCATCGCCCTTGTGCTGGGCGGAGGAGGAGCCAGGTGAGCGACACCAAGCAATCGTTATACTGTAATTTAAATGCAAACCTGAAAAATGGACTAAAGCTTTTTTTTTATTAATTTATTTTTTATATTTACCTTTGTCAGTGTTAATTTATATTTATATACTTATAGTTTTTAATATTTGGAATTAGCTGTTATTTTTATTTTCCATTTTGTTTTAAATTTAGTTTAATTTTTAGTTACTGTTATGTTCTTTTGTCATTGCAATATTTTTTAAATATTACTTTTTAGATTAAATTTTGTATTTTTTATTTCAGTTGTTATTTCCATGCTTCAACCCAAACTTACTTAAGTGCATTGCTGAGACAACATTTCTCATTTTTGTTTAGTTTGAGTTTTTCCATCTTATATTAAATTTTTTTTTCCTTTTCATTTCAGTTATAGTTCAACAAAAATGTTTTTAATAGTTTTATTTAATGTTAACTGATGAAACCTCACTGTAAAGTGTTACCTAATAACCAGGGTTATTATCATTAAGCATTTATTAATCTTAGTTAATGTTAATTTTACCATTTACTAATGCATTATTAAAATCAAAGTTCTATTTGTTAACATTAGTTAACATACTGCGAACTAACATGAACGACAATATTCAACATGAATATTTTTATTAACTAACATTAACAAAGATGAATAAATATTGTAACACATGTATTGCTAATTGTTAGTTCTTGTTAGTTAATACATGAACTAATGTTAACAAATGAGACCTTATTGTAAAATGTTACCTTTTTACTAAATGGTCAACGTTATGTTCAATCTTGCAGGGGCTGCTCTCATGTTGGTGTAATCAAAGCCATGGAGGACACTGGAATTCCCATCGACATAGTGGGAGGAACGTCCATTGGCTCTTTCATTGGTGCTCTGTATGCAGAGGAGAGAAATGCTGTCCGGGTCAAGCAGAGGGCGAGAGAGTGGTCCAAGGTAACATCGACTATCCGTCCCCTCACACCCTCTACCTTGCTTTGAGAAATCAGATCTTGAGTTATTAATCACTGAAATCTATTTCTCTTGCCGTCAGGCCATGAACTCTGTGTTCAAAACGGTACTGGATCTTACTTATCCAATCACGTCCATGTTCTCTGGCTCTGCCTTCAACACCAGCATCTCCAAAGTCTTTGAGGACAAACAAATCGAGGTGAGAGGTCACCACTGCTCTTTTGGGGTGCATCTGTTTCATAAAATCTAGAAACACATATTTTGTTATTTTTAACTGCTCTGTATTATTACTTAATTTTTTTAATCTTCAAAATATCTAAGAAGGGTGATCATCATATGCATGAGAACTTTAACATTGTGTTGTCCGTGCTTGTATTTGAAGGACTTGTGGCTGCCTTACTTCAACGTGACCACAGACATCACAGCTTCTGCTATGCGTGTTCATAAAGATGGTGAGTGATGACTGTGTCCTCTTTACTTTCAGCTTTAATGTGGGGTTCCACAGGGTTCCGTGTTGGGGGTATTTGTCTTTTGAATATAATATATTTTAAGAATTATAAATCGTATCATAATTTTAGAATATATTTATTTAATCATTAAATAATCTTGGCAAATGACAGTCAAATATTGATAGAAGAAAATAAATGAAAAACCTTAAATGTATCCTAACCTAAAAATGTGTCATACAGCAGTGATAAATTTAACTATTAAAACTGAACTTTGGTAACAGGATTTTCAAATGTTTACTGTTAGTGTTAACATAACCTTGAGAGAAATTTGGGATGTTCAGCCTGTCTGGTTATGAATTTGTAATGAACGCATGCATTAAGAAAGAGGAGTTAATGTTGCATGTGCAGTTTGCTGAAAAGTCTGAAATAACTGATTGTTACTAAGAAAGTTGTTTCATTTTGCCTGTTAACTCAAGTGAGATGTTAATGCAGTGATTCGTTTCCATCACTGTGTTTGTTGAATGCATAATCACTTTCAAGTATTAATCAAGTATTTTGGGATTGACCAATGGCATCCATTATCTCTAAATTCTGGGTTTGGTCCCCAAATTCAGTCAAACATTAATTAGGGTATTAAACACGTATACTGTAACATAAGTTTGTTCACTCTGGATAAATCAGTTAATGTTCATGTTAACAACACTGACTACATAGCCTAGAAATCTAGACGCACCCTAGCGGCAGCAAATCTAATTTGCAGCCAGGGCGTCTAGCAACTCTCCGTTGGCTTGCGAGCTGGAAAAACCAAACTCTGGTCAGGCCAATCACATCTTGTATGGTTAACATAACGATTGAAAACAAAGAAGCTGGCGAACAGCGGTCTTTCGAAGCGCTTTGGCCGCGACTCTGGAAGACTTGGAGTTATGCTTTTCTTTTGAGAAAAGAACAAAGAACGGCACTGAAGTCATTCGTAAAAAAGGAAGACGTGTTCTGAGTTTTGCCGACCGGATACGGCGAAAGTTTAATCTATCAACTAGCTCTGCTTCACTTTCTTCGTTGCTCTGGTTGGTTGTAGCGCTATCCTATTGTGTGCAGAGGGACTTTGAAAGACAAACGTTTATCCCGCCCCTCGGATTGAGCCCTGCCAATGGTGAGTTCTTAATGTGGGTCTGGCTTGTCAGGCTACTGACTACAGTTTAGAGCACTAAAATGCTGGATTTGGGGGCCTTCTATTGGTCATGTGGTCACTCCGGTTTGCCCAAATGGATTATGAGATTGAATTTGCATGTCTCACTAACTGCAAGGACAAAGCTTCAAGCTTGTCTCGGTTTTCTTTCCCACTCCATCCCTTCTGTCCTACCTTCCGTCTTAACATTTTTTGTCATAGAAACAGCTAATCTCGCATTCATTCTCATCCTTTTCACACATCTTGATCTCACTGTTTTCTTTCTATTACATTCTAAATGCCCATCGTGTCAAAGTATAGTAGAAGCTGTCGTAGAAGACAAAACCCGTTAGTGGTGTCTGTAGGATCCAGAACACATTACCCATTTGCTTCCCCCTGCCCTGTTAATGTTGTTTCCTCTTCATTCTGCTGTTGTAGCATTGCTCAGGCTCTTCTAATTCTCACACTGCGCATAAGGAATTACAAGTCCAAACACTTTACTGCAACATTATGCCTTCACTCAGCTGTGGATGTTGTGCCCATGTGTTAGAAACAGAAAGTCTTCTTATATTCAAGCAGTTTCAAAATGTGAGAGTAACGTGTTCATACTCATTTCACAGATTATCGAGCATTAGTAGTTAAATGTGAGTATGTGGCCTGAGGTTATTGGCATGTTCATGGCAACCACTTTCCTTCATAGTTTTGTTAGTTTTTATGTAGTTCCCAGTCATGAAAAACCTGGAAATATTTTGAATATTTAATTAATATTAATTTAGTTTTAAAATGTGATTGTCAGGCCTGGAAAAACTTTTTGTATTTGTAAAACTTTCTAGTTGATATATTCTATGTAAATAATTGAATATCAGGCCACCAATCAGTCCTTCAGCTTTGTGTCAGTGGCCATAAATCAACTGACTCTCAAGAAACACAAATCACACTGGTGTAGTTTTGTTCACAGTTCACAGAGAGTAAAACACACAGCAGTCAATATGAGCATATCTTTAGTTTCATGTCCTGTGTGTGCCATAATACTTAACAGCCTGCAGATCTCTCAGTCTCACCCTCTATGTGCCCTTTCACCTCTTCTGCCTCCTTTTCTAATCTGTTTATTTGCTCATTTTGGCATGGCTTAGATTGTCATCTCTAATAAATGCAGTTTGCCTATACATTCAGCTCTCATTCCCTCTTTGGTTAGGAAACCACACAGTTATGTTACAATCTATTATTTTCTTGTTCACACTGATTAGAATAAGATGTCCGATTGGCAAAGCCTCAACATGATGTCCATGAAACTACGGAGGGTTATCTGAGAATTTTGGGTCGCCCCCTCTCATTCTCACTCATCTGTTTCCTGTTGTTTACTGTCCCTCCCTCCTCTGTCTCTCTCCACGTCTTGTCCAGTTTTGATTTACTCTCCATCTTCATTTTGCCAGGCTGTGTTTGGCGCTATGTTAGAGCCAGTGCCTCCTATACCCCTTATCTGCCTCCTCTCTGCGACCCCAAGGACGGCCACCTTCTCGTGGATGGTTGCTATGTTAACAATGTCCCAGGTCAGGATTTTGCCCCCTTTCCCCCCCTCCACCAGCTCCCAGAAGCCTAAAGGAGGTTTTAGAAAAATCTTCTACACCAATATCCCTGCGACAACCAACCACTCAGTTACCCTTTGCTTTTTATTGTCTCTTGTCCTGTTTAAAAACAAATTAACCCCTTGTTTACATTGGGAACCCATGGCTTGGAAGGAACATGGGATAGTATTCAATGAGAGAAAGAATAGAGGAGAATCACAATAAACATTACATTTGGCTGAATCTGACGAAAAACATGTCCAGGTCATTTTATCCCAATCGAGAGGAAAAAAGAAATTTTATTTTGCATAAATTTTAGGATTTATTTTTTATGGCAAATAAGCACTACTATCCCACATATTCTGATGACCATAATGTGTCGGGATGTTTTATGTAATTTCCATTTATTGTCATTCGATTTTTATTACTGTAATTTCTTTCAATTAAAAAGTACTTCAATACAACCACTATACAGAAATAGGATAGATAGATAGATAGATAGATAGATAGATAGATAGATAGATAGATAGATAGATAGATAGATAGATAGATAGATAGATAGATAGATAGATAGATAGATAGATAGATAGATAGATAGATAGATAGATAGATAGATAGATAGATAGATATGTATATATATATTTCTTGTGCTTAATTGTCATGAGTAGTACAAAGTAGGCTTAATGGTAGTGGAGTAGGCTTCATTTTCCTATTTAATTTTCTTTTAGCAAAATATAATTTCTTTTTAGGATGAAATATGACCCTGTCATGTTCTTGATCGGTTTCGTAAGATTCAGCCATTTACTTTCAGGGCCACTAGGTGCACAATTTACATTAATTTATTTTATTTTATTCAAGACCACTCTTCCCTTAGCTCTTTTGTAAAGGACACTTTACACACATATGCTGCGTCCCAATTCACCTACTTGTACTACGCCCTAAAAGTATGCACTCTTTTTCGTGAAGAAAAAGTACATACTTTTGAGTGTGTAGCAGAAGAGTATGCAAGCTTTGGGACATACTACTTCGTCCTCTTTAATGGACGGCTCTGTCGCTTAGTTACGTGCATCCTGTCACTGTTTAAACGGCCCTGCCAATCATCTCGTCGCACTTAAAATCTTCCACATTCAATTTCATTTCATTTCCTACCGTATCGGAGAGAAATGTAGTAGCGTGTTGATCTGCCATTCGTGGCTCTTTCATGCGGAGACTCTCCTCATGCATTTTCATTTTAAATATGATGATGCATTTAAAAGGTAATGGCCAAACGTATCATTACAAAACTTCACAATGCTGTTGCAGATTAAATATAATGTGGATAACATTGAATAAATATCTTTTAGTCAGATTAAATACTGATAATTAATCACTCAAACCCCTTTATCTAAACCTCTCTACGTAACCATCGGAGTCGCACATCGGTCATGTTTGTAGTTTTTTAAACACTTTTTATCCACGTTTGTAGTTCTGATCGAATCCTCATCCAACTCGCAATGGGATGTGGGCAATATCAGCCGTTAGAGTGTGCATCGCTCTGCACTTTGGAAATAGTAGACCATCCGGGTGTCTTTGGATACTTTTTCAACATACTACGATTTGGGACATACTAATTCTATTTTCGAATACTATTTAGGATGGATAGTATATGAATTGGGACGCACCAATAGACTCCTATCCTTGGACTGAGTGCACACAGTCATCTGATACTCAGATTCCCTTTCCTTTTTCAGCCATGTCTCAGTTTGCATTTCAAATGTAATAGATGAACAGTAGGCTTCTGGAAAATATGGCAGTGTTAAGTTTAGAATGATTTTTTGCTGGGGTTTTCATTCACTGAGATATTAATAATAATAGGTAGTATATTATTAAGGTCTCTGTGTCAGGATAGTTGGTGAATATAGTTTAGCAGTCTAGTGTCAGTTGCTCTAGCTAAACCACCGCATAATTATGTTGACATTCATTAAGCTACAACTTCAGCCCCTTTCACTCAGAGAATCCGGAAAATATTTCCGGGATCATTTGATTTTGGTTCAGTCACACTGCCAGTGATTATCTGGAATCTGTGCGTGCGTTCACACACATTCCGTAAAGATCCTGTAAAAACACGTAACATCAGGATGAAGAACACAAACTTTCTTCTTTGTTAATGTGCAACGTGAACGCTGATCTGCATTGAAAAAATCTCCAGTCAAAGAGTCGCACGATAACTACCTCATTGCGACGACACATGCGTTACCTTACAGCTTTTTGCTCACACAGGGCTCGTTCCAGGACTGATCCCAGCAATGTTATAGGCCCCACATGTGTGCATTCACACAGAGGCACTAGCAATTCTATGGCAAACCCTTTGTGTGAAAGGATGTTGGCAAGATTAATGGTGACCTTTTCTTTTGTTTTTTAGAAGAAAATTTAATTTAATTAATATACAGGAAAACAGGATATTGCTTAATTTGTATGCCTCTTGTAGATACTTGCGACATAGTTTTGTTGTTCAGGCTGATATATTTTCTCCATGCACTTCTATCATGTACACATCACATGGACTCTTTCCATCTACCTTGAGCTTGGCTGTCATCAGCACACACTGTGTGCATGCTGTTGCATGTTATCTATTGCAGGCCGCTACTCTACATGTGTAAAGTATTTATGAGGTCAAGGGTCACTGGGAGGTGTTGTTCTGGATTCTATTGCACTGCTAGCTACATATGCTAACTTATTAGGAATGTCCAGTGCTCGAAGTGGGCTGGTACGCACATATATATTTACCGGCACATCTATATTTTAATCTTTAGTGTACCTTAACTTTTTCAGGTCTTTTTTCCACACTTTTTCCACATTTCAAGCACTGGGAATGTCAAAATTTAAAACAGCCAGATCTTTTTATGTTGTTTTACCTTTATCAGTGGGCACGCTTTTGCTTTAAAGTAGTTCACCTCAAAATGAAACATCTGTCATTATTTACTTCAAAATAGTAAATGGAGCACTGAAGCTGATTTTTTGTAGGCCAGTTTGCATCACCCTGGTTCTTTCAATAAAAACCCAATAGGATGTTTCCATTGTCTTTTGGATTAATGCAGAAAATCAACAGAAGTTCCTGATTATTACACGTTTTCTTCATCATGGTTTTCTTCACAAATGAACGCAACTTTTATGAATTTTGAAGCCTAAATACAATCCCCAGAAATAAAAAGCTAAACGTTAAACTACACCATGGTTGACTTCAACGTTACACTGCAAAAAAAAAAATGCTTTTCTTATTTAGTATTTTTGTCTTGTTTCCAGTCTAAATATCGAAACATTCTTAAATCAAGGTGCATTTCCTAGATCAATTCAAAATGAGTTTTTGCTTTAAAAAGCTAAATTATCTGCCAGTGGGGTAAAGAAAATGTATCTTGTTTCTGTTTGAAATCTTGTCTCTTGTTTCTGTCCCAAACAGAAACAAGATCATTTTTCTTACCCCATTGGCAGATAATTTAGCTTGTTTTAAGCAAAAACTCACTTCATTTAGATTTTGTTTCCCTAGAAAACAAGAAGGAATATCTTATGTCATTTTACTTATTTAGTAAAAGCATCTTGATTTAAGAATTTTTTGATATTTAAGTAAGAAAAGCATTTTTTTTCTCAGTGCACCGCCATTAAGCTTCTGACAAGTCTTTCAATCTTTATTTTAAAAAGTTTTCCTCTGAAAGTTTTCCTCCAAAAGCATGATTATAAACACAATGAGTCGGACTAGATGAGTTTTCCTGTTCGGCTGATGACATTTAATGTCCCCGTCAACCTCTGCATTCCCATTTAGACCCTTGTTAGCAACCGCCTATTTCAAGACAAGTAAAAGGATTTAAACAAAAAAAATCACAGACGTATTTGTGTCGTTGAATAAAACATGAAAATATCTTGAGCTTATGTTAACCACAGACCTAATTTCAGGCATTTAACCAAAAACATGGAATTGGAACATGCTAACTCCTTTCCGGGTTTTGCCCTACAAAAATGCTTCGCTCTATAGTGACAGAATTTTCATGTTTGGGTGAACTATCCCTTTAAGAGTGCCACATGCTGAATGCACCTGCCTCTCTCGATTTATCTCTCTCCTTCCAACCCATGTCACTGTCACGCCTCTCCTGACACCTGCTGGCCGAGTCTGGTACTGCAGGCAGGAACAGGTTGGCAGTGCCCAATATGTTCGCTGACAGTCTTTCAACTCTGTCTCCTCAAGTCTCTTTATCCTAAATATACATCATTATTGTCATGGAGTGATTTAAAGATGAAAATAAGTGAATTAATTGTATGAATATTAGCATAATTTGTATGTTTTGCAAATTAGAAAAAGAATGCATTTTTGAACATTTTTGTTAAAAACAAAACAAAAAAAAAGGCAGTGAGGCAGGGTTGAAGGATAAGTCAACCTTACCTCATGGGTGTTAACTCCTCTTCTGTCAAGGTCGGGTTCACTGTATGAGGTAGGCTAAACTAAAAACCACCGCACACCGTCCTTGGGGTGACCATCACTGTATCTCCCTGCTGGTCTGTGCGCTACTAACCAAAATTGTGACTTTAGTGTCACCTCCAAACGCTGCTGCGGCATTGCGTATAGGTTCTTTAGACGTTATTAAGAGGTTATTGTCCCCTCCCGGTGTGGTAGGCTCCCTGTGGCGCTATGTCAGGGCGAGCATGACCCTTTCCGGGTACCTGCCACCCCTCTGCGACCCTAAAGATGGAAACCTGCTCATGGATGGAGGATACATCAACAACCTGCCAGGCAAGTACGCCCCCAGAGAGAGGGCCACTGGGGCCAGAAACACAATCTGGGTTGGACAATTACTTAATTTTTGGCTTAAAAGAGATATGTGGCTCTGAGTAAGTATAATGTCATTTTCTTTGTCATTTTGAGGGTAGAATGAGTGGTTTTGCTTTATCCATTTGAACTCAGAATTTGTGTCTATTTTAACGTGTTAATTAGTCAATTTGGCATCTGGGAGATTTCCATTAAAACAATTTTTTTTTATTTTGGACATCTGTTAGATGTCCAAGATGTCCATTGTTAATTGTTCAGAGACAAATGGATAAAGTTTAGCAGGGATTGGGTGGTGTGGACAAAGATGGTCAGTTGTTTGACCTCTAGTCTTCACCAGCCTATTAAAAACATGATATTTTATCAGATTGTAAATGTCAGTTGTTTAAGTTACTATTGTTGTCTGGTGTATGATTGATCTTAAATTGTGATTTTATACATTTTTGATGTCTCTTCTGTACAATATAAGAAAGTGCAATTTAATGTAGTCAAATTCTAAATTGACTAATTTCCTAAATAATAAAAGAAAAGAAAAGAAAAGAAAATGGCCCTAAAAATCACCAGACAGCAACAGCATAAAGTCCTTGAGTTTGCAGTGCAGCATAATAGGCAGAAAGACAACATTCACATAGTTCAGATGTTGCATTTCAGACTTGGGGCATCTTAATTGAGGGGAAAAAGACAATTTTGCATGTGTTATAACTTGATCCGATTTATTTCACAGCAATCAAGCAGTTTGCACTGCCAAAAAACAAAATTATCCTTGCATGAAGATCATCTGTGTTTTATCCCTCTGAACATATAAACATAGGAAAACTATCTTCCTAATCTATCTTTCCTAATCTGAACATATAAAGATTAGGAAAACTTTATATATATATATTTATATATAAGCCTAATTGCGTCTTCATAACTAGTCATCATTGATTGTCTTTTTCCATCCTTTGCTTGTCCTGAACACCTGCAAGGCTGTTTCACCACAATTCTGTGAAAAGCAAAATCATTTAGTTCTAAAATGTCCTACTATTGAACACAGGTGTTTATTCTGTCATATTCCTGATGAAAATGGCAGCTTTCCAGTTATGGGTTTGGTGAAATAGTGTTGATTGGTGATCAGTTATTATTACTTTAAGGATTTTGTCTGAAATATTAACAGTATTTTGATTCTTCCTGCTACCTTGTGGATGTCTGTCTTTGTGTGTGTGCGTGTGCATTTGTTTGCATTCAACTGGCATTCTAACGCCCTGCAGCGGACATAGCTCGTAATATGGGCACAAAAACAGTCATCGCCATTGATGTGGGCAGCCAGGATGAGACTGATCTCTGTAACTACGGTGACAGTCTTTCTGGCTGGTGGCTGCTATGGAAACGAATCAACCCGTGGGCGGAGAAAGTGAAGGTGAGTCAATATTGTGGGATGTTAGACTTCTTATAAAGAAAATTTTAATCTTGTAATAAATTTAAAAAGTACAGATGCACTGATACAAAATATTCCCCCAATACCGATAGCCGATTGTTCAGAATGATATCTACCGATAATATCCAAATTAATGCTGTAAACTATACAGGGAACCCTCTCATTTGGTACATTACTATAATATTATAGGTTAAAATTAACAACAGACCCCAAACTATTACATTCAACTGCTATTTATTTTTACATATAGGCTAATAATTACACTCAAATTAAAAACTGAATGTTTGTATACAACTCAGTTACACATAAGGTAGTTTTACAAACACTTGTCTTCATGACAAAGTTGTTCAAACATATATCATTAACAGTAAATAAGCTCCTCTAGTGTTTTATAGCTAACTAAGGATCTGTGAACTTTACTGAGGTAAATGCAACATTAAGTGACATGCTGTTCTCAAGCTGTTTTACTGACATCTTTCCACGGTTGAAACTGACTGGTCAACTACATGAGACATGATACATTTCAGTAAGTTGTACTGTATCTTTTAATATACCCTCTAATGCGTAATCATGTTTATTTTGTGCTATAACAAGTTGTATTAAAGTGGAAGAAAAGTGAACTGAGGCGCTACAGCTACAGATGTCACATTTAAAGCATCAAAATGCCATTCATTATATGACTCTCGTGATAAAATTGAAAGATGAGAGACTGTTTCTTATCAGAAGTAACAAAGCTCTTTGTGATTATTCGATGGGAGGTGCACTACAAATATTGTTTGGTGTACAAAACCCCGGACCTGGCAACCTTGGCTTGAACTACGGGTGGTTCATAAGTTCAAATAGAGTTTATTTTATTTTATACATTTTTTTTTTTTTTTTATTGGTAATGCGTCACTTCAACAGCCCTAAATTCAACACAAGAGATTTTCTTCACACACAGTATGGGCCCTATTTTAACGATCTGAAGCGCATAGAGCAGGTGCACTTAGGTCATGTCCGAATCCACTTTTGCTAGTTTAACGACGGAAAAAATGGTCGCGCGCCAGTTGCATGGACTAAAAAGGTTGTACCTAGTCTCTTAATGAGTCATGGCTGTGTTTTGGGCATAACGTGCAATAAACCAATCAGAGTCTCATCTCCCATTCCCTTTAAAAGCCAGTTGCACTTGCACCATGGTGGATTCGCTATTTACATGGCGGAATTTGCAAGCAGAAAGACATAATGCTTCTCCAGAAAGGAATCCTTTTGTTTTTAATATTTAAAAATGTTTGTGTGCTGCTGCACGTCCGTGTGTGTGTGTGTGTGTGTGTGTGAGATAAGCAGAGTGTATGCACGTTGTGCACATTACTTATGCGCCCTTTAAATAACACCAAAAATACTGCACTATTGACTTTAGACCAGGTTTTTGTTGGTCAATGGCGCAGTCGTTCTCAGTTCCTCAAAATAGCAACTCGCCAACAACACGCCTGAACACACCTCGTTTTCAGACCATGGGTGCCATGGGCGAACAGATGAGTGCGAGCGCATTTGCTATTTAAAGCACGTGGCTCTGGATGTGAAAATGATAACCAGATGAAAAAAGCAAAAAACACTTGCGTTGCGCTTGGCGTGTCGCATTGCGCCAGATGTGTGATAGAGCCCTGTGAGGTGCAGTCTGACACAGTTTCTGCCTGATTGACAGAATATAATCAGCCCTGACCCATTTTGCTGGATTGTTGACTGATTTTTGACCGATACTAGATGCATCCCTAGTAAAAAGCTATTTAATTTTTTAATTATTAGAGTAAAGTGTTGTATTTATTTATTTATTTTTTATGTGTTACATATTGTATTCTTGGTCTAATTAAATTATACAATTCATATTTTCTATTTCTATCTATTGGATATTTCGGTCATAATTTCACAAAGCCCCCAAAGAACCTATAGAAGTTTATGAGACTGTACTATGCAGAACAAATATACAGTGTATTGATTGTACCAGCTCTCCATAAATTGTTTAAGAAATGTTCCCTCTGTCTTTAAGGTGCCTGACATGGCTGAAATCCAGTCCCGTTTGGCCTATGTATCCTGTGTACGGCAGCTGGAACTTGTGAAGAAGAGTGCATACTGCGAGTACATTCGCCCTCCCATCGACCGCTTTAAGACCATGGACTTCGGGAAATTTGATGAAATCTATGTGAGAACACAAAAGCCCATATTTACAATAAACATAGGGGGCCAATTATTCTATGTTTTCTTGATACTATAGAGTTAATAGCAGTAGAGTATTTATTGTGTGCATATTGCTGTTATTCCAAATAGTAAATGACCTCCAACTGGGATAATTAAAGTTTTCTGTTGTCTTTCAGGATGTGGGTTACCAGCATGGTAAACTGGTGTTTACTGAGTGGGCTCGTGGGGACATCATTGACAACATGCTGAAAGACCATCGCTCAGCGGACTATAATGACAGCAAGAAGACAGATGTGAGTTTTCTTAAACTCATTTAAACAAGCCATCATTCAACACTTTTTTTGTCTATTAATATCATTCTCTTGTGATTGGCTGTTTGTTTCAGTCATGCACGTGTCCTAGTGCAGACTTTACTGATCTAGCTGAAATTGTATCCAGGATTGAGCCAGTACAGAGCTACCTAGGAGCTGATGGTCAGTTGCCCAAAAAATTATTTTTCAACTCATGTAGTTGCTGTACATTGCACTTGTACTTAACTGAAGTTTTTGTGTCTAGCAGAGGAGTCTGACTATGCAACGGAGTACGAGGAGGATGGGATGGACACAGTGAGAGAGGAGGAGGGTGAGGGTGAGGGTGAGGAAGAAGAGGAGGAAGAGGCTGAAGACCCTGAGGACCAGTCTCCTGGAGAATGGGGACCAAACGGGATCTTCACAACAGTGAGTATATACACATATAAAAGGTTGTATGTCCTTAAAAGTTAAACCCACAGTTAACACAGTAACTAACCACATAACCGGTGAAATTAAAAACATTTTGTGTAGGATGAAGACAAGACGGTCCGTCAGAGGAAGAACATCACAAGGGACCTAAACATGGACTTCTCTGGCGTGTCAGATTCCTGAAAAGGGAGTACTGCAGGGTCCAGAGGTCAAAGGGCACTGGAAAGAGAAGCAGAGTCCCACCAGGGGCTGAGGAGTGTAAAGATAGATACAGAAGAAAAGACTTCTGAATGAATAAGATTGTTGGGAAGTCACCAAAGATACTGTGATTTAGGCCTAGTAACACTACATTACCCACAACTTGTCCCTCTATTATCGTTTTGCCTGACTTTATTTTTTTGGCTCAAGACTCTGTACCAACAGAGTCCAAGGACTGTGGAGGCCTATCTAGGCAGTGGAATCACTTCATGAGATACTGTGCCACTGAAATTAGGGGTTCTATATCTTTTGAGATGTTTTGGTATTTTACATCTTAAATGTCTAAAGGGGGTTTCACGAGAGTGATGTCTACAGTGGCAGCCAGTATACCACTGGTCTGGTCTTTTTCCAGATTATACCAGTTCAGTAGAGATAGTGTGTAGTGTGTCTGGTTTGTGATTTTAACTTAATTTAATTTTGTGTATGTATGTATGTATGTGTGTGTGTGTGTGTGTACATACGGTCACAAACTGAAAATTCATTGGCAACTTCTCCCTTAAAATGCCTTCTAGACTGAAAACGGTGTTCCCAGGATGCATTTTTAAAGGTCTGAAACTGAGAAAAGATGGCATAGGTTCAGAAAAGACTTTAGAGGGAGTGATGCTGCTTCCTGGAGTCTCATCATTTCCATTACAATGATTAGATTGTAATAGTAGAGTAGTTTTGATGGTATTTGATGCAAGGTTGCCATGCTTGCATGTTAGCAGGAAGTGAGCACAGTAGAGAATGAGGAAGTTAGTGTGGAAGTGAGCGTGTCAGAGAGCGAGGAAGTGAGTGCAGAAGTGAGAGCGGCAGAGAGCGAGGAAGTGAGAGCAGAGAGCGAGGAAGTGAGAGCGGCAGAGAGCGAGGAAGTGAGAGCGGCAGAGAGCGGCAGAAGTGAGAGTGAGGCGGCAGAGAGAGTGAGAGCAGAAGTGAGAGCGGCAGAGAGAGAGCAGAAGTGAGAGGCAGAGAGCGAGGAAGTGAGAGTGCAGTGAGCAGAGAGAGGCAGAGAGCAGCAGAAGTGAGAGTGGCAGAGGCGAGTGAGAGAGCAGCAGAGAGAGTGGCAGAGAGTGAGAGCAGCAGAAGTGAGAGCAGCAGAGCGAGGAAGTGAGAGCAGAGCAGAGGAAGTGAGCAGAAGAGAGAGAGCGAGGGAAGAGAGCGAGGAAGTGAGAGCAGCAGAAGTGAGAGTGGCAGAGAGCAAGGAAGTGAGAGCAGCAGAAGTGAGAGCAGAAGTGAGAGAGCAGAGGAAGTGAGAGCAGCAGAAGTGAGAGTGGCAGAGGAAGTGAGAGCAGCAGAAGTGAGAGTGGCAGAGAGCGAGAGTGAGGAGAGAGAAGAGGAGTGAGCAGAAGTGAGAGCAGCAGAGAGCAGCAGAGTGAGGCGGCAGAGGCGAGAAGTGAGAGCGGCAGAGGCGAGGAAGTGAGTGCAAGTGAGAGTGGCAGAGGCAGAAGTGAGGCGGCAGAGGAGAGTGAGAGCAGCAGAAGTGAGAGTGGCGGGAAGTGAGAGAGAGCGAGGAAGTGAGCAGAAGTGAGAGCAGAGAGCAGCAGAGGCAGAGAGCGAGGAAGTGAGAGCAGCAGAAGTGAGAGCGGCAGAGAGCGAGGAAGTGAGAGCAGAAGTGAAGTGAGAGCAGCAGAAGCAGAGAGCAAGGAAAGAGAGAGCAGAGCAGAAGTGAGAGAGTGGCAGAGAGCGAGAAGGAGAGTGGCAGGCAGAGAGCAGCAGAGGAGAAGTGAGAGCAGCAGAAGTGAGAGGCAGCAGAGAGCGAGGAGTGAGAGCAGCAGAAGTGAGAGCAGAGAGCAGAAGTGAGAGAAGTGAGCAGCAGTGGCAGAGGCGGAAGTGAGAGCGCAGAGAGCAGAGAGCGAGCAGCAGAAGTGAGAGCAGCAGAAGTGAGAGTGGCAGAGAGCGAGGAAGTGAGAGCGGCAGAGGGCGAGGAAGTGAGAGCAGCAGAAGTGAGAGCAGAGGCGAGGAAGAGCAGCAAGTGAGAGAGAGCGCAGAGAGAGAGAGGAAGTGAGAGCAGCAGAAGTGAGAGTGGCAGAGAGCGAGGAAGGAAGGGAGAGAGCGCAGAGAGAGAGCAGAAGTGAGAGCAGAAGTGAGAGAGAGAAGAGAAGTGAGAGCAGCAGAAGTGAGCAGAGAGCGAGGAAGTGAGTGCAGAAGTGAGTGGCAGAGAGCGAGGAAGTGAGAGCAGCAGAAGTGAGAGCAGCAGAAGTGAGAGTGGCAGAGAGCAAGGAAGTGAGAGCGGCAGAGAGCGAGGAAGTGAGAGCAGCAGAAGTGAGAGCGGCAGAGAGCGAGGGAGTGAGAGCAGCAGAAGTGAGAGCGCAGAGAGCAAGGAAGTGAGAGCAGCAGAGTGAGAGCAGCAGAAGTGAGAGTGGCAGAGAGCGAGGAAGTGAGAGTGGCAGAGAGCGAGGAAGTGAGAGCAGCGGAAGTGAGAGCAGCAGAAGTGAGAGCAGCAGAAGTGAGAGCGGCAGAAGTGAGAGCGGCAGAGAGCGAGGAAGTGAGAGCGGCAGAGAGCGAGGAAGTGAGTGCAGAAGTGAGAGCAGCAGAAGTGAGAGCAGCAGAAGTGAGAGTGGCAGAGAGCAAGGAAGTGAGAGCAGTGAGAGCAGAGAGTGGCAGAGCAGCAAGTGAGAGTGGCAGAGAGCGAGGAAGTGAGAGTGGCAGAGAGCGAGGAAGTGAGCAGAGAAGATGAGTGACACAGAATGAGAAAGTGAACGAGGACGGGAATGCAGAATGCAGGGAGCTTTTATGAGGAGTTTCATAATGCCAAAAATATCTCATGTGGGTTTGAATGGGTGTTTGTCTTTTTACAGTGTTTTTTCAGCCTTTCAGAAATGTAGAGCTACTAGACGAGGTGGATGCCTTATTTTGTTATTGCACATTCACAAAGCAAAAAAAAAAAAAAAAAAAGAGAGAGAAAATGAACAAAAGGGACACCTGTAATATTATACCAGACATGAAGATGTAAGGAGTTTAAATTGTTATATTGCTAAATGAGTGCCAGGAATGCAGTATCTAGTACTGGAGCACTCCAAAGCCAAATGTCATCTTTCCCACATTCACCAACCCAAAAGTTGTCCATAATCAATGTACATTTCCCTGAAACCTCACTATGATGTACAAATTCTTCGATCCTTGATGCTTTTGCTTTGTTTCAGTCTTTTATGCTGAGACATCTTTGTTTTATACGTTTATGAGAACTGAAAGGATTGCCAACTACTATTTAATTTATTTGTTTTACCACTAGCTTTTTTAAAACACTTTAGAGATTGTAGAGAATAACAGTAAACGTTATTTTGCTTGATTAGCATTTTTGCACTGATGATAATAAAGAAAAAATAATTTTGAATGTCTAATATGAGCGGTTGTTGAGGGTCAGATAGGTCACTTGCAACCGTTTGAAGCCTCAGACATGAATACTGAATAATGAAATAATGATTAATAAAATTCTATTTAATGCCATGACTAAATCACTTTCTGAAGTAAGATGTGTTCCTGAGTGATTATTCGTGTGTGGGAACGCATTTATATAAAACCTATTCTATTACATTGTCAAACTACAGATTTAGCTTTGAAAGTGGATTTTATCAATTTGTTACCAGCACTGTTGATTATGGATGGTTTGTTTAGACACATCAACAAATCTGAGGAAAGGAATGACATCTCTCTGGGTTATCGTCAGGATATAGCTACATTTACATATTTCACTTTTAGGGTTAGATAGAATATACAGTCAATGGAAAGTCGCTGTAAAGTAACGTGGTGTGTGTGAAAGTGTGGGTAAGTATTCCCTACATTGTGGCTACCATTTTATTTTGTGTTAATATTTAAAAAGATTTATACTACAGGCATTTATAGTGTTTAAATGTACTACGTTAAATAAAAAAAACTATTAAGAAATTGCTATGATACGAACTGCGTCGTCGGACTTTTGGACTTTTTAACGGTCGACTACCGGTTCTCAGAGGAAGAGGTAACGTTAAGAGTTATACATTTAGTTAGTCATCATTTGGGCATTTATAACGTTTGTCACTTTAGCTCTATAGTGTATTTTATTTTCAAGGTTTTGTCCTCTTTGGTTAATTTGCTCACAATACATTTAATGGAAGCGGTATTCCCTGGTTGCTGTGGCCTCTTTCAGCAGGATAATGAGCCCTGCCACAAAACAAAAATGGTTCAGGAATGGTTTGAGGAGCACAACGAGTTTGAGGTGTTGACTTGGCCTCCAAATTCCCCAGATCTCAATCCAGTCGAGCATCTGTGGGATGTGCTGACAAACAAGTACGATCCATGGAGGCCCCACCTTGCAACTTACAGGACTTAAAGGATCTGCTGCTAACATCTTGGTGCCAGATACCACAGCACACCTTCAGGGGTCTAGTGGAGTCCATGCCTCGACAGGTCAGGGCTGTTTTGGCAGCAAAAAGGGGACCAACACAATATTAGGAAGGTGGTCATAATGTAATGCCAGATCTATATATTTATCTCAGGGGGGAACAGTCACGGCCCTCTAAAATTGTTAGATGCTCTGAGGATTTTGTCAGTAAAATAGCGTAGCAACTTAAAAGCTACATTTCTCACTAGCTTCACCCACGCTATTGACACAGTGGTGGGCAACTGGCAAAACTGGCTCGCCCGCAGCCGCATTATTTTGATAGCGGCTGGTGCTGAAATAGCTCTGTCATGAGGGTAACGGAGGCCAGCTAGGTAGAGCTGTGCAGGTGAGATGTCAAGAGACACTAGTGACTGGTGTTAGAGGTTGCAGCCTTTAGCCTCCGTGTTAGAGCATCTGAATCCCATGCGAAAAAAAGGCGGGTTCGGTGCGAACTGTTGCGGTATTTATGTTTTTGAATTTCGTAATAAAATGGACACAATTTGAAATCTGAGACTTCGCTTCATATGATCAGTAACAAAGCTCAAAGATTACTGCGATTTATTGGATGGGAGATGCGCTACAACGTTCAGTTCATTCATCAACTGCAAACGGGATATCTTGGGATTTAAGAATCGATTTCGGTTATAACTTGCAAAATTACTGTTTTCATTCCCAAGATATTTACACTTCTATTTGTGCTATTGCCAGGACTTCAGAGTTGGAAAATACAAGGTGTGTGTACATTTTTATATATATATAAAGTTTATATAAATATTTCCATTTGCAAACAATTTCTGTGAATTGGATTGGTGGACATTCTCTGCTTTGAGTTATGGCACATCAAAGACCGTACAAGAAGACATCTGAATAAAGTACATAAAACAAAAATAAACCACAAAAAACACTTTTTTTGTATTTTATTTGTTTTAGGTTTTTGAAAGTTTTGTAATTTTTCCCAAAAGAAAAAAAAAAAAAAAAAAAAAAATCCTGAGGTATTCACAATATAATGGCATTTCTTTCATTTGAAATGAGAAAACATCATAAAATAGTGGGGAGGGGGGCATCAAAATGATGATAAAACTATAATGGCTGCAGCTCAATAAAATACAACAGTTTGGGATATTTCTGCTCCATTCCAATATTAAAATGGTACCCAAAAAAAGGAAAACATAATAAATAGTAAAAAAAAAAAAAAATATTCACAAAAGACAAGCTGTTGTAGTTGAGTCTTATTTTTAAAACACCACATCAAATATCTTAGTTTAAATCAGACTAATCCCAAAAAGTCAAAATGTTGCATCATAATATCTATATTCTATAACTTTCATTTATCCATATACCAGAAAACATGAAAGGTTGTCTAAGTTTGTTGTTGGCACAAAGCATTTCTAATTTTTACAGTATATTTTCCAAGCTGTATCAAGATGCCAACAACAATAGAGTACATTATGGAAATGTGTTCTTTTTGACTTGAACAGCATGTCGACGGCCGCATCGAACAGAATTAGCAGGTTTAAACGCGTCTAACCTCCATCTATGAGAGTCAAACAGAATTTGGTGAACTACATGGTTCTAAACTCCATCATGACAATTTTTAATAATAACAATAATAATTTAAAAAACCTCCAGTGCAACAGCAGCTAAAAAATATGAGATTTCCACATAAAGACACATTGTAACCATACAGCAAAACAGAGCTGTGATGACAGCTCCAGGGGAAAGAAAGAAAACAAACCGCACAAAGAGAGGGCGAAAGAAAAAGAGCAATAAATGATTGCTTAGCTTCAACAGAAAAAGACACACCTTTGACGCAACATTCGCAGGAACCATTTGTGAAACAATAACTTGCAATCTGTTCCACTTTTCTCATCTTAATTTGGTGTGATCTTAACCCTGAAGATAATAGTATAACAACAACAAGAACAAACAAACAAAACGGTAATCGTATTCAAAATAAATGAAAATAAATGTTACAAAGGACCAAAACGGATACAAAATAATAGACTTTTGGTTTTCTAACAGCTGAAGACACAATGTCTTGCTGAAACCGCTCTTCACACTCGCTCACAGATCAGCCGAACACAAACACAACATGGAAGAAAAACAAACAAAAGGTCAAGAGTCGATACAAAACGACAAAGTATCATCACAGCTTCAAATCAGCCAACAATGATGAAAGTACAAATTGTATAATGCATATTAAGATTTAAAAAAAGAAGTCAGGAGACATAAAAAGGCAAAAGTGTGTCTTTTTCTAAAAACACAAATGTATTGAAAAAAAAAATAAAAATACAGAATATATATGTAAAAATCATAAATAAAAGAAAATATTTATGTCTCCCGTCCCTCCCCCTTCAACCCACAACAAAATGTAAAATCAATGGCAGTTACTTCAGAGATCATAACATGCAATTGATATACTTACAGCACTTGACAAACTATTTCTCTGAACTACCGACCCAAACACGCCCCACCCCGCCCCGCCCCGTCCCAGTACAATCCTTAAATATGTCAGCTCATTGACGAAAAACAAAAGAAAACACTCTCTCTATTGATCATAAAATCT
>CM031943.1:39905966-39938466 GCA_018749465.1 Paracanthobrama guichenoti
CTGGTTTGAATGTTTTATTGATGACACCTTTGGTGTGTAATGCTGCGGTTATATCTATAAGGTCTACTGAGAGAATGACGGACAGACAGACAGGCAGGTTCCACAGTATCTGTGATCAATATCCACACCAAACAGGAAACCAGTGTTGTGTTGACAGCTAGAGTCCTGTTAGAGATTCTATTTGGCATGTGAAAGGAGCGAATAACCTACTGGGAGGTAAATAGTTACAGCTCATTGTTAAATATAGTGGTAGAAAAAAAAAACAACAACAACCTAATTTCTTGTTTTATTAGCACTTTTGGTTAATTTGTCGATCCAATTCGATGGAAAACTATCCATCATGATCAGATCCAAACGGATTCTGCAAACTGATGAATTTGGGGCAAAATCTTTAGAATGATTTATTGAAGGTGACTACTAAAAGGTATTATTGCATTGTCAAATTAGCACATTATCATAATCAAAGCAGCCAAAATATTTAATCAGGCGAATAATAACTGATTAGTTGATGAATAAAACTGCAGGACAGACAGAAGTTGCTTGCGTGACCCACAGCTAACGGTGTAATAAGGGTGTAACTAGCTCATATATATATAGATATTACCAGCTGGTGTCTATTATTTTGTACAAATAATTGGAAGTCATTCTTATTAGTGGATTAGAGTGAGCAGTGACGTTTGTGAGTCGGCATAGTTTCAAAAACAAACTATTGAGATATAAATATAGATATAGATTCTCAATTTACTTCCTTGCTTGCTTTCTCTGTCTCTTAATGAATCACGTCGTGCGTTTTACATGTAATCATTCTCGTATTTGGTAAATGTGTAGACATTGCAGTGTTTTATGCATTTGGTTTAGAAAAAAAAAAGAATAGTCCTTTGGGGAATATAATCACTGAGAGCAGCATCTAAAGTAAACAGTAGCAGCAGTAAGATAATAAATAAATATAATAATAATAATAGTTTCAAGGATAATGAACAAAACAGTAAGATGCAAAACACAAACTAAAAATAACCCTACAAAAAAAGAAAAAAAAGAAAGTACATTGGTTTAAAACGATTGAAAGCTTTTATGCAACGTCCAGCTAGCTCACAACACAGCGATCTATAAAACAACCGACACCTGTTACCGTCAGCCCTGAAATCTCACCAAACCTCTCTGAAATGAGCCAATACCTTCTATAAGACTTCACTGGAGACTTTCTTTCATACTTTCATATGCCTTTCTCCTCATTTTCTCTCCCATCCCACCATTCCCTCCGCTACGTTCATTAGTCTTTCTTCAGTCCCTTATATAACACCATACTTCCTGTCTCAACGTACAGTTACCCTCTAAATCTTTCTTTGCTGATTTGTTTAGTCATATTTTTCTTCCTCACTCAGTCTAGCAGTGATTTGGCTTCTTAAAGCAGTGAATCTCAAACTCTACAGCTTTGGTTGTGAAAGTCGCTGAACATCTTCAGCACGACCCTTAAGCAGGTGCTGAAATCCTCTGAGAACAACAGCTTGGCAGGAAAAAAAGCAGTGCTGTGTCAAAAAAAAAGGAAAAAGCTTTGGTTTGCAGGAACTCAAATGCTCGTGGGAAAGAGTGAACGGTGAAGAGAATGAAATGATGAACGGTTGTCTGGGTAGAGGAGTCGGGTGAATCAGAGCAGAAATGTTCTACTCACAAAACGACACGTTTTATGTTCTTGAGGAGGAAACGCTTGAAACAAACTGCAAAAAGTCCAACTCCCCCCGCTTGACTCTCAACGCCATTCTGAGTGACTCTGACAACATGTCTCATGTTTGCTTTTGGTGACTTCACCCTCAGACACACTAAGACTAAAACACAGCTAAATCCTGTTAAAATCCCCATTTCTAACACTTGTCTTCCTGAGGTGTGCATTGTTATGACTACAAATTCTGGGCTACTTTTTTTGTGTTTTATCTAGCGATAGACCGATACAATGCAAAATTAGCAGATTATCGCCACTGGCCGATGAACGGAACTCTTTCTAGACATCAGCATCGCCAGTGAAAGTGAAGTGTGTAATTTCTGCCTAACGGAAATGCACAAATATACATAACTGTATAATAATGTTTTTCTGAACAATCCCCCCATCTGCCATTGGTCAGACAAAATCGATAGTCCCACCCCAAATTTGCCCCATTGATCAAACTGACTGATTGATCACCGTTGTCACAAGGTAACACTCCTCAAAGAAACACAAATTGCTCATTTATAATTGTTTTGGCATATTAAACTGGGATAAGGTATTGTAACAGAAATTATACACTTCACCTTTAAAAACACCCTTTTCGGTCAACCACTAGTTTTATCTTAATATACAACCTTCTCTCTTAGCCAATATATCTATTTCCATACATGAAATTCCAGACCAAACTACTTCTAAAAATCTAAACATCAAGGATTAGAAGTTATACCACTAAGAATCACATACACTAAGTACGTGTTAGAATTACTGAAATATCTGCTGATTTCTGCTAGAGTAGAAAAGAACATTCTATAAAACATAATTTATGATATATCACACAGCTAGTTTCTATTTGCTTGGATTCAGTTAATGGCTGTGAACTGAAGGTGCACTTGAATCATACAGGAAAGTGAAGAACCAGGACTGATGAACGGATGATAACACACTCACACACACACCATTGCACAGTGTTGTTCGACTACTCTGTTCAGTCCCTGAGTAAGGGGCTACGGAGGACCTCATGATGTGCAGATTTGGATTTTAAAGTGAACTAAATGGGCTGTATGCTTACTCCTGTGGCTGATCTTTATATGTCGGTCAATGCTCTGAGGTTTAGTGAAACGGCGTTACTGTAAATGTGCGTGCGTGCGTCACAGTGTGTGTGTTAGACTGCAACCTGCAATGGTCCATCCTGTTCAATGGGTGGATGAGGACAAAAATATTTCAGATTTACATCAAACCTGCCCAGGATTGTCTGTCGATCAGTCAAACTCCAAAATGAACATTCTAGCTTTTGTTTTCTCCCCTCTCAATCGGTCCATTTCCACTCCGTCCTGTCTTTCTCGTTAACTTAATTTACATTTCAAACCTGTCCATCCATGTCTCTAAATCAACTTCTCAACATCACATCATTCTTTCTCTCCCGTTTCTGCCGTTCTCCGCCTGGCTACCTGCTGAAGAGCGAGTGGAGCTGGTGATGGCTGAAGCACTGGCTGCTGCGAGGAGACTCTGTGCGCTCCATCACCGTCTGGAACCAGCCCGCCACGTCTACCTCTGACACCTCGTAACGACGGATAAAACTGTGTTCCTATAGAAGAAGAAAAAAAGACCACTAGTGTGAATAAATGTTCAGACCAGGCTATTTAAGATCTGAACTGAGCACTACAACTAATGCTCAAGTTACATGGGAAATTGAGACTTACAAGCAGCTTGTGGTATTTTGGCCTTTTTCTGTGATCCTTTGTGAGGCTGCAGAGATAAAGAAAACTAAGATCTGCACAGAACTCACACATAAACACAACTGACCGATACTGGTGCTAAAACTTGGTTATGAGGGTGTACCAGTCTTTGACGAAGGACTGAAAGTCAGCGGAAAATCCCATGCCGAGAGGAAGAACCGGCGGGTCCTCTTGCAGAACTTTGGTGAGAACCTCAAAGTCTGTTTTGCAGTTCTTGTAAGGAAACTGTCCTGTGGCTAGCTCTACCTACAGGTGGGGAGGAATATAAATAATCACTTTTAGTTATTCAAGTAGATTGTTTTTTGAAACACGGCTCTTTAATTACATTTACAATACCGTCTGAAACTTAGGGGTTGGTAAGCATTGTAATGCATTATGCTCACCAAGGCTGCATTTATTTGGTCACAATTTACAGTAAAACCAGTAATATTGTATTTAAAATAATTGTTTTGCATTTTAAAATATTTTAAAAAGTGATTTATTCCTGTGATCAAAGCTGAATTTTCAGCATCATTACTCCAGTGTTCAGTGTCACATGATCCTTCAGAAATCATTCTGATATGATTTAATGCTCAATTATTATTGGGGCTCAACATCAATGTTGAAATTTTAGATTTAGATTTATTTTTATTGGAAACAATACTTTTTTTCAGGATTCTTTGATGAATAGAACCTTCACAAAAACAGATTTTTTTTTTTTTCTTTTGCAACATTATAAATGTCTTCACCATCATTTTTGGATCAATTACATCCATTCTGAATAAAAGTATTAATTTCTTTCAACAACAATAATCATACTGTCCCCAAGTTTTTGAACAGTAGCATAAATTCCACATCTAAGCAAATTAAAAGAGTGATCATTTAATAATTATATAACACACCCTACATAAACCAAGTGCCATTAAAAGTGTAATGCCAGTAAACGAGGGTCAGCAAGGAAAAGAAGAAAGGAAGGACTCACCAGAGAAATGCCAAGACTCCAGACGTCAGCTCTGATGTCATAGTCTGGCTTACTGGGGTCTGGAGGGTCTATTCTCTCAGGCTAAAAAACAAAAACACAAGAGATCAAAAATATGTATGATGCAAATTATGGAAAAGGTTGTCACTGAGTAAAAGAGTAATTCCTGTATTATATCCACCTTTTGCTTTTATGACAGCAGAATAAATAAGCATTTTTGTATACTTATACTCTAAATATACAAATACTACAGAATCTTTTTATTTATTTAAAATTTTACCCTATAATCTTGCTTTATTTTACATTTTTCGAAATCCTGAAACTTTATGACATTGAAATCCCAATGTGTGCTCACCGCCATGTATGCAGCACATCCGGCGCTGCGAGTCTTTGCCTTAGAATCCACCAGTCGGCCACTAATGCCAAAATCACACAGTTTGATCTGCCCTTTGTCATCCAGCAGGATATTAGATGGCTTCACGTCTCGGTGAATGACACCGTGTTTCTCTTTCAAATAAAGCAGAGCCTTCACAATCTACATACAAAAAGAAAAAGTGTAAGATGAAATGAGATCTGAGAGTTTCAACTTGCAAACAGACCAATATCTAACCGATAACAGATGCCATTCTGAATCAAATTAATTTAAAACAAAGTCTTACGGCCACGGTCATCTTTCCTAGAATGGCCTCTGGTATGGGCCCCTGGATTCTCTTCTTCAGCTTCTCTGCACACGTCCCCATTAGTTCCATGGCAATGAAAACATCCGTCTACAGAGGTAGAAATGCCTTTAAATAATTCAAGTAATTCAATATATTTAAAATGCCCCGATTATGCTATTTTAAAAGGTTATTAATTTGGCAATTAGGTTGTAATAAAGGTTGTCTGAAATTGGATTGTTCAAAGATTCAGTCTCTCTAACCCCTCATTTCTATGAGCCTACCCTGCTCTAATTAGTCAGACGAATAAGTCTGTTCTGATTGGTCGACCGCTTACAGTGTGTGTGTCGTAAACAAAATTTCAGCTCTGGAGGATTCCTCAACGCTTGATACTTGATACGATTGATGGCCTCAGATTCTCCATATCAATTCCACTTCATCACCTCATTGAAGTGCATGCAAAAAAGACTCACAAGACAGTCTTCTCGACATGTCGACAACACAAACCAAACTCTTCCAGGCCTCAGCTACATCTAGTGTTTGTCAAAGTAGATGTTCATGGACAGCCAATGAAGACAATAGACAGGCATTATGCAAATTTGTTAGGTGTAGATATCTAACAGAAAGTGAGACTGGGATTGCTGATGACTTGTTTCAGCAGTTCAGAATCTATTTTCTTTTAGGAGACAATAACTTTATATGTCGTACACTTTGCAGACCTTTTACATTCACAAACAACTATATTACATACTGCATGAAAGGTTATATTCAAAAAAAGAATTAGCTCCCAAATTCTGAAACAGTCTTCCTTGCCTTGTTCGGGAAGTAGACATTCACAGAATTTAAATCTAGACTAAAAACACAACTCTTTAACCTGGCATACACATTATCACATTTATATCATTCAAATCCATTAAAGGATTGTTAGACTGCATAAATTAGATCAACAGGAACTGGGAACATGTCCCATAGCACCAGATGTTCTTGTTACATCGTAAGAAGAATGGCATATACGCTAATATTACTCTGTCTGTCTCATCCTTATCGCGAGGTTACCGTAGTCAGCCGGATCCGGGTCGTATCCAGATCAGATGGTGGACCTGCACCTAGACACGACCTCATCGCAGCCCTGAATGTCAGCAGAGACTTGTCTACTAGAACATTCCCCTGTGAAGACCTCGTCAACACGACAGCCATCGGCACAGATCCTCAGCAAAGGCCACAAGAACCAGACAAGTCCTCTGCACAGACCCCTATGGCCAGCTTTGTCTCCATACCAGCGTGATGAATCCGATCTTCAAGCAGAAGGAACTGAATGAAATATTTTGAATGCTACTGATCCACAATCTGACTTCTGACTTGTGATGCAGCCTGAATCATAATCACACTGTGTTCGTTCGTTGGCCAAAGGAGATCTGAGCCCCTAGCCTGGTTTCTTCCAAAGGTTTTTTTTTCTCCATTTGTGTCATCTGATGGATTTTGGGTTTCTTGCCACTGTCACCTCTCGCTTGCTTAGTTGGGGACACTTTATATTCAGCAATATTACTGATTTGACTGCACAGACACTATTGGATGAAAACTCAACCACTAGATGACGACAATGTTTTCTGCAGAGCTTCTTATAGCTCAATTGGACTTATTTTATAAATGATGTACTTTACACAGTTAGTGAACTGAAATGAATCAACACTGAACTGATTTCAACTAAATAATGACTGTTTAGGGTTGACTTAAGAGCTGCTCAAAGCAGAATTGAATTCTGTTTACATCATTGAATCATTATTTTCCTGTTTATCCCTTAAAAGCTGCTTTGAAACAATCTGTACGGCATAAAGCGCTATATAAATACAGTTGACTTGTTACTCACGTTGGTGACTATTGCTCCATAGCACTGAATGATGTACGGACAGTCATGACTCTTCAAAACAACATCCAGATCCATGAGAATTCTCTTGTTCTCATCTTTATTACCCGTCCTCCTCATTTGCTGCAGGAAAAACACACAAATGGAACATGCTCAAATTAAACACTACTAGTACAACACTATCTACACAAAGAGCAGTGATATAATTAGTAAACAGTATTTACTCCTGCCTAAACTGCTGTTTTAATGACTCAGTAATTACAAGGAAAGAACAAACACATACACATACTCCATTATCCAAAAATTTGAATAATAATATTTTCTGGATAATATTTGATTTTTTTTTGGCTTTAAAACATTGACAACATAAATTGCATTTATTACAATATTTGATCACAATCACACCCACTATTTTTCTCTAAAAATCTTAAGTCTTTAAATATATATTATGTTCTACAATTTAGGAATGAGGTCCCTTGCAAGAGCATCATATTTAGGGGTCCTTGATCAAAAAGTTTGAAAACCCCTGGTTTAATCCAATCCAGAAAAAGATCAATTCTGTATTATAAGTAGTGATGGAAGAAACGAACTGTTTCGAAACTTTGAATCAAATAAACCAATTGTTCAAGTGTGTTTGCGAAATGGCCATCACTAATTATCAGCGACAAGTGATTTTTGCTAGTTTCAGCCCGACACAATCATCATTTTAACGTCCTGCACCACATTGTTTAAACAGCAAATGCATTTGCGCCCATTTGGGCGTGCTGATCTGAAAACGAAGTGTGTTCAGGCGCATTGTTGGCGCGTTACTATTTTGAGGCAACTGAAATGGACCTGAAATTGCTTAACAAAAACCTGGACTAAAGTAAATGGCGCAGTATTGTTTTTGTGTTATTTAAAGGGCACGTTAGTAATATGCGCCTATGGGTGGGTCCATAACGCACGTACACTGCTGGTTACACACACAGGGACACGCAGCAGCACAAACATTTTTAAATATTAAAAATAAAAAGATTCCTCTCTAGAGAAGCGTTCAGTATTTCCGCTTGCAAATTCCACCATGGTGAAAGCACAACTGGCTTTTAAAGGGAATGGGAGAAGAGACTCTGATTGGTTTATTGCACGTTACACGCAAAACACACATTACTCAACAGAATAGGGACAACACTTTTGGACCATTTTTCCCATCGTTAAACTAGCAAAAGTGGATTGAGACATGCCCTAAGTGCACTTGTGCCGTGCGCTTTAGACCATGCGCTTAGATAGGGCCCAGAAGATTGAGCAGAGAAACCGAGTGCTGAACTGACCTTGACAGCGATGACATGGCCAGTCTTCTTAAAGCGAACTTTAAACACCTGTCCACAGGTTCCACTGCCGATCTCCCCCTCACTGATCAGATCCGTCACCTCTGCAGGGTAACGCTGGAGAACACACACACACATACTTTTTCGGGCACTTTTTCCACATTCAATACCTCCAGGATCTATGAAGACAGACTCAGACTGGTTACTCACCTGTCCGTCAATCTTCAGATATCCGGTTTGTTTCATGATTTCCTGAAGCTTTTGATCGATTTCAGCACTGAAGATAAAAGCATAAGCAACACATTAACACACCAAGACCTTTATTTTCTTAAAATGAGAAGTGAGCAAATTACACTATGCTGTGCATGTGGCATACTTCTCCAGGCTCTTCTGTAGGCAGTAAGGTGGGGTGGGAAGCGTGAGCATTTGTCTAGGTCTGCTAGGGTACGAGGGGTGTTGAGGAGAGCTTTCTGAAGATGATGAGCGACTTCCTCCGTCGTTGGCCAATGGTAACTGTAAAGCTGTAAAGACAGACCAGAAGGTTGGAAGGAGTGGGAGAAAGGACAGAAGTCAGTAATCGTTAATTGATGGCCATTACAGGGACAAATGTTCAGGAAGGACCCTAAATTATGAGCCTCAGGTCTGAGGGTCCACACAGCTCATCCAGATTCACTCTGTGGTCTATTTTTCCCTATCATAGTATAGTAACTACTAAAAATTGGGGGTAACGTGTATGAAAATAGTGTCAAACAGCAACATGCTTATTTTTAAATGCCATTCTTAATTTTCTTTATTGATAATAATAAAATAACAGAATATTAAAAAAACGAATTATTGAAAAATTATAATAAATTAAATAAAAATAAATGTGTTTAAAATATATTAAAACTTTAAAAAAACAATTCTAATAATTTTTATTACTGCTATAATATAAAAATATAATCAGATATGTTATCTAATAAAAGTAATTATTATTGTATAATAAAAATAAACAATAATAAATGATTAAATAATAAAAATACATTTGTTTTCTAATTTGTTTTACTTTTATAATATAAAACAATCAAACAGATGTTATCATCTAATAAATATATTATTGTTTTTATATAATATAAAAATATAATACATTTGTTTTCTATCAATTATTGTTGTTAATGTTTTTATAGATAACAGAAACTTAAGATTTCTGTCTCGTAATAATAATTATAAATATAATTTGTTATATTTATTATCATTATACTTATACATGTACAAAACACAACAATAACAGATTTACTAACATTTATATTTAATAACAAATGTAATAAAAATATTAATAATCTTTTGAAATATGACCTGGGCATTT
This sequence comes from Paracanthobrama guichenoti, assembly GCA_018749465.1. Classification (NCBI taxonomy): domain Eukaryota; kingdom Metazoa; phylum Chordata; class Actinopteri; order Cypriniformes; family Gobionidae; genus Paracanthobrama; species Paracanthobrama guichenoti. Next base: position 39,915,529 of record CM031943.1, read on the forward strand.
CTTGACAGATTTTGGCAGATTTAATACATCATTTGTGAGCTGTGGAGCAAATTTTGGGTCGATGTTTAATTAGCATCCAAGTAAAATCAGTCAAAGTCTGTTTAACTGTCTTAAAAGACATGTGTGACCATTTAAAATCCTGAAGAAATCAAATCAAGACAGTAATAACTGTCCATGTCATGCCAAGATCAGACACACTCATACACAGAAGTGACAAAGGCTGCCAAACAGTGAAAACCAGGCACTGGAGTTAGTGTTAGCATTCCCAGCATGCACCGGGGCAAAGTCTTATGATAGACAAGCAGAAGTCACCACCGGGTGACATTTGGCATTCGCTCACCAAACCGTGCAAAAACAAACATTTGATACATTTTCTATGTGTTGTTTGAGCACAGAAACGACACAGCTTTTTTCAGAGTTTGACAAATAAAGTAACTAAAGAGGAAAAGGAGAAAGGGATAACTGAAGAACTTCTGATTCCTCCTCAGGAAAACCTGTTCATGGGAGAGAATCGGTTAGCTTGGGTTAGTCAGTGAGTTCAAGCAATTCGGTGCAGAAATGCCTGCTGGACGCACACATACAGGCGACTACGTGGCCATAATTCACATCTGTGCAGAAAACAGAGCCGAAGCCGCCTCTTCCGGAAAGAACGGACAAAGAGCTGAGAGACAGGAGAGGCCAGACAAGCTCAAAGCCAACAGTTACTGAACACAGAACACCCTGTCGAGTGCCGCCTTAGCTTTGTGTTTGTGTGTGGGAGGTGTTCACTCAGTCGGGCCGTGCAGTTATAGCCACAACATGCACAATGTCTGATCTTCCTACAAAACAAGTTAATCCTACACACAGGTCTCACACCACACACACGCTCGCAGATCCCTTTTCATGTTCAGGTGGAGAGACGGAATGAGAGAAGAAATTAAAGAAATGAAAGATAGAGAGGAAGATTATATTTGAGTATAGACAAAGTGAATGAGATTTCAGCAGTGAAAGTACAGAAAATGGATGTTCTCTAAACAAACATGCTTTTGATGAAATTATAGTAATTTTTATGCAAATGAGATTAATGAAAGAAAGCTGTATGAGATTAAAGTCAACATGAATAAAATTGACCCATTTACTTTATTAATCCACCTTTCTGGACTTTTTTTTTTTTTAAAGTGACATTTATCAAAAGTGACAGTAAACATTTATAATGCTAAAAAAAGCATTCAAAGAATAAATAGATCCTGGATCCATGAGTTTTTAACTGATCATTTAAAAAACTAATTCTTAAGCATTAAATCAGCGTGTTAGAACGATTTCTGAAGGATCATGAGACACTGAAGACTGAAAATCCAGCTTTACCATCACAGGAATAAATTACATTATATAATATTGAAACAGAAAACAGCTATTATAAAAGGTACTAATATTTCACAATATTTCTGTGTTTTTTTTATAAGATAAAATACAGCCCTAGTGAGCACAGACTTCTTGAACTTCAGATGTGATTGTAATTTATAGACAAATTACAAAATTAATTAGTTATAGGTGAATTCAGTAAATGTTTAAACATATTTAATATTAATTAATATTTAATCAATTTTTTATGCAAATGTTATACTGCTTGATATCTGCTCAATAGCAGCACACAGAAAATTTGCTAAATTAAAATATCGCATATTATACTACAATACAAAATTGCAACCTTATGCTGAAAGAGACATAAATGCATGATAATCCAGAGGAAAACGTTTTCATAGTCAATCTGCTTCTAAACAACTCTTCTTTGTCAGCTGAAGTCACCAACCACTTTTCCACTGATAAATAAAAGTCCTTTCCTGACCCCTTTCACGTCACACTGTGAAAGTTAAAAGGGTGACGAATGCCATTTCATGTTGACTTTTAAAGAGAGTGTGAGAAAGAGACAAAAAGAATGATAACTGGTAGAATATTAAAATGGAGAAGAATGACTGAGAAAGAGAAGAGAGCAAAAGAGAGATGATGTAGTGAATGTAACCTGTAAGGTAAAGAGAGAGAAGGGGAGAGAGGGTGACGCAGCGTGATGTAGTGATGATGATGATGATGATGATGATGATGATGATGGTACCTGCGCGCTGGGAGGGGGCTGGAGCTGGACTGAGCTGGATCACGATGACTAGATACAGGAGAGAAAATACACACACACACTCATTACTAAAAGCCCACACACACCTACAGGAATCACTGTGTCCTCTCTTCAAATGTTATGAATATGATTCACCCTCAACACGAGCACACTTCAGCTAGCCCATTTAATACTAACACACATATACATCCAGCTAAATGACAGAATCTGTTCATTAAGCAGAATTAATTTAAATATGGTAATATTACTGACACCAGAGAAAGAACTACACTTTTGGTAGCTGAAACCATAATCAATTAAAGGGACGCATTTTTTTTTTTTTTTTTTTTTTTTTTTTTGTAATTAATACAGTACTACAACTTCTCAACTTAAGCTTCTTTGTGTTTGTGATGTGAAGTCTATAAGTGCCGTCTTAACTTGTTTGGCTTCATACTGTCAGAAGTGGTCTCTCTTCATTAGCCACCATTTTAATGACGAATCCGAGGGCAAGATATAATGCCTCGTCACTGGACTGTATACACTTCTGATTCTTCAATCGCACCATCTTTCTGCTAGCTTTCTGTTATTCCACGACAACAACCAAACCACTCAAACAGGTATCGCGAGTAATAAAATGTCAAATTAACATTTTGTGTATTTACTTATGTTGCAAGTAGCCACATAATAAGCAGGGTCATTTCACAGTGAGGGCTTGTATCACCCTAAAGAGGTTTCTTGTGCATAACAATCTTCTGACTGTACACTAGGGGTGTAACGCTCCCATTACTCACGGTTCGGTTTAATCACGGATTTAGGGTCAGGGTTTCAGTACGGTTCGGTATGTGCTATGTTCAAGGAAAAAGAAAATAAGAACAAATAATCAAACTACAAGCAAACAGCACAAATAAACACAAATGGACCAGTTGATGCAAATAAAATAAAAGCAATCTAAAAATTTTTTCAGGTACAGAAATTTAATAAAGTAATCAAATATAAAATAACATTGCATATAATCTTCACTGTATTAATTAAATAAAGATTAATCATTACTGAAGTTACAAAAGCTATTCAGCCAAGAGCAGTGAGTGATTTCTGTCTTTTGTTGTTTGATTAACATTACAAACACAGACAGCAGGAATATTAGCTGTCACTTTAAGACAATGCACGGATCCAGTACACTGATATTGTTACACATGCATTGTCTTTTTTGACTGTTTACATTCACCTAAGACCTGATTATTATGTTTGCTAGGATACTTGCCAAGACAATTTTTGTGTGAATTTGTCTATTCAAGCGCATGACTTGAAAGAGAGCTCAACATTTGCATGCTGTCTGACGCGGCTTTTCCATGTACGCGCTTCAGATGAGTGCACACACGAATCTTCTCACAGCACATGCAAGTTCTCTTTCATGTCTTGCTCTTGAATGTTTAAATTAGCATGGCTTAAAGGAGTTTAGTTTAAACACAGATAGCAACGTGTGGTGTTCAGGTCTCACCTGCACTCGCGCGCCATCAACACCTGGGTGATAACGGTGTAAATGACTGGTCATATTAGAGCATACAGCACTCGCAGTGAACCAAGATTACAGAGAGTGACTGTTCTGTCTGCGCTTTTTGATCATTGCTGTAGTAAAGTATTGGGAAGTCAAAATGCATATCCATCAACAGAAAGATACATTAGTCTGTCTGTATTACATGTTGATATCTTCTTCAAACCATATTATAGATGCGTTGTCAGATTTGAGATGAACTGCGGTGCAAGTATGTGCCGAACCGTGGGTGGAGACTGGTGCGTTTTGATTTTTTTACAGAGAACCGTTACACCCCTACTGTACACTATCCCTTAGTCTTAGTCCTGTGCACCCATATATCCATATTTACTGTGGTCTTTTTAGTCCTTGTGACTGCCTACTACATGTGTCACTGTAGATTCCTGAAGAAACAGTTTCTCACTTTTATCCACTGCCATGCAATGTGCTAAATATGACAAAGATGACTTTGAAAATAAAATAAAAGCCAATATCACACACTCAACAATACATAGTATACATACATAGTGTACTAGAATCGGTTAACATGCTTTAAAATATTAAAAAAAACACATTTTTCACATACTGTTATATTATAGCAGTACCTCTATTCTCAGTCTGTCTGAAACACGATGATTTCTACAAAGCCCTTCTTTGCTAAAAGTCTAAAGTGCTCTGATTGGCCAGCAGACCAAGTGCGTTGTGATTGGCCAAACACCATGTAACGCCTCTTACCATAAATCACAAGCTTCAGCTTCAAAGGCTTTAAGTAGTTGTAAACACACATTAACAGTTGTATCTGACTCCACACACCCACTTAACTCAGAATTTGTAATGCTTCCATCTGAAAGAAGGTATAAGGTCTCAAAATATCTTAGAAATATGCATAAACATTCCTTCATACCAGTGACAATAAGAATATTAAAAGAAGGCAACTTTTATATTGATATATTGTGCGTGTATAATTGTGTGTTTTTTTTATTTTTTTTATGAGAAGCCAAAGGAGAATTTCCACATTGGTGGACAACAAAGTCAAATCAATCAATCAATCAATCAATCAATCAATCAATAATGTTCTCGGTTTTGTCAAATCAGTTCGAGCCCAAGGCGGATTCTGAAAATATGGATGATCAAGCTTGATCGGACCCCATTTTGCAAGCACGACTTGAGCAGAACATTTCACAGTGGAAAGTAGTCTTTGGACATAGCCAGCATTGTACTCTCCCAGGTTCAGGAAGCCGTCCTCTGTAAAATGCGATGTGCACAAGCAAACTTTTGGGATGTACTGTAAATCTTAACCTCTGTTTCCTAATTTCATCAGTTTTCGGAAAGGCCAAACATAGTGGTTTTGCTTTCACATCCAAACACACAGTCTTTCCGCGACATGCAACTACACTAAAATTCACCGAAGCCTCGTCTTCTTGCTTTGCGTATGCCTTTGCATTATGCTAATATTTAACATTGTGACATAGACATTTCAGGAAGCAATAAACTGCTTATACTAGTCTTACAAGTTAGTCATCTAATTTTTTTCTTCCAAGTCAATAACTTGAAAAGGTAGATTGGTCTAATTTGAATCCAAAAAGACTGACATCAGACTAGTTCTAAAGATCCAGTCTTAACTTAGAGGTTGTAGACAGAATAAGTCTCTTTGTGGGACACTGTAAGCTTTGTAACTTTGCAAATCTTATACATGCACAAACAGATACATTACACACACACTAAAGGAAAACATTAAAAAGCATCAAATGACTCTTTTAAAATGGTTCTCAGATCTTTTACTTTTTACCGATGAACAGCAAAACATCGGTGAACCAATATTTTTGATACTCTATTTTTTCCCCCCTGAACATTTATCATGTTAAATAAAAATATTAGATAAGGAATCAGTACGCTGTCTACCGGCTTCATCACCATGTAACAGCATCCAGAGACCATTATTGCTGCATATTATAAATACACAAGCTGACAATCTGAAAGGGTTTATGGTTAGGGTAAAAATGAGCCAGCACAAAACAACAACTGACAGCAACAGTGAGCATCCAGCAAAGTAATGTAACAGTTACAGGGAGTCTGGCACATCAATTTTAAACACACCGTCAGTGAATATTTCTGTGTGGATGAGGTTTGAGAACAGACCTTACATGTCAGTCACACAGGAACAACCCAAATCTTTCGCATAAAATAAATGTTAAAATACTTTAAATGATCTGAAATGTCTAAAAACTCTCCTAACATAATCCTTTAATCTTTATAAAATCACTAAAATGTGGCCGTGGTTTCAAGACAACCCTCTCAGAGACAAAAGCTTAAGACATTAAATTATAAAGGAGAAAGAAAACATGTATTTTCTCGAAATACAGACTAGTGACAGTCTCAGAGAAAAACCAAACCAGCAATTCACAACACAAGTCTGCCATGACTGATGGCTTTACAACACTTAACACCAACAGCATCTCTAAATGATGATATTCCCACTAATATTGTGTGAGAACAGACAAGGAGAATCTGACAGATAAACAAACGCACAGATAAACAGACAAAACAGTCCCAGAAGAGAACCGGACAGTAAGAATGATATGCGAGTATCAGGGCCTGCTAAACAGCTAGCCGCGAGGCTAACGCTAGTGAGCTGACTGCCAGATAATTGTATTTATTTATTTATTTATTTTAAAGACCAAATCCGTGGTAAAGAATTTGGAGTACAGACCGTGGTAAACAAAACTCCCCAGACCTTTAACAGCGAATCATGAGAGTGAATGTGAGTGAAGTGTCAGGATTTTATCGGTTTGTTTATATCATGTAGAACGTATTTCATCCCTCCGTCATTATGACCAATCACCCGTTCAGTCTCTCAAACACTCACTTGGCCTCGGGCGCGACCGCTGCGGGCTCATGTCGATGTTCAGGTCGATTCGTTTGCGGGCTTCTTTATTTTCCTGCTTGAGTTTCTCCTCGATTCGGGAGAGTCTCTGCTCCAGCGACGACATCTTGAAAACTTCAGCAGCACCATCAAGCGCCGCAACTCACTGCTCTTTCACTACCGCCCTCTAGCGACCAATGAGGACAACCAGCTTAAAATAACAAAATAGTTAATATTTCACAGCAAAAATTATATATAAAATTAGCTACCACGGACACACAGAAATCAATAACTAATCATATCATCTGTTTATGTGTCCAGCAGAAAAATCTTTACCACACATTAATGTTTTTTTTTTTTTAATGTACGCTTTATTTTATTATTAATAATATTTACTATATATATAGTAAATATACTATTTTTGCGCAAGTTTTGAGCAATCTCTCGCTACGAGTTACAACCCGTTTAATTACTGTAAAAAAATTTAAAAAAAGCGCATGTGCGCACGGTTAAAAAAATCCGTAATTTCTTTTTTTTTTTTTTTGTACATATGCGTAAAAAGTTAAGTAGGTCTATATTGTGGCCTTGACGCTACATTCAGCCAATCAGATCGCCTGTGCAAATAGCCTATCGCAGACGCTAGCCAATTGCATTCATGCAACACCGGAAAAGTAATGTGATTGGCTGTTGTCACTATGACGGACGTGTCAGCACCAGCTTCAGACACGACCGCAGCCAAGCGTTGTGAATGCAGCATAGCGAAGCACTGAGTGTCTATTTCACGCTAAAGCTCAGAGCGCTTGCCGTTTTTTACTCGTCACCGAGAGTTGAAGAATGTTCAACTTTCACATCACTGTCACTTTTTACCCAGGCGTCCAATCACAGTGGAGGAGGGGCAGGACAAATAAAACACCGACCAACCGGCACATCATCAATAGATGACAAGCATAATAACAGAAACAAATTATTTAAAACAAGAGCCACTTTACATTGTATTGACATTTTTTTTATAGAAACAATACAGAAACAAACGAGATACTAGTAACACTTCTGCAAATATTCCGTATCATATCAAGCAAAGCACCTCAACTGAAAAAAACTCTGCGCTGCCAAAACACACTCAAGCGCCCACCACAGAAAGGCGTTTTCAGCTGGCTAAAAGGCTTTGGTGGACACGCAGCCCAGGGCTATATTGTTTGTAACCTTGCCCCTAGCGGCCACTGTGGGTAACAGCAACACTCAATAAAGTTACTGATAAAGGTAGTGTAGGCAATTTGCAGAGCGGCTAGCAATAGCAAGTTAGCTTTGAAAGCATAAGATCCCTCCCTCACTTCAGAGCATCTCCAAAGCCATGCCTCCTCCAAAACCCATGAATGCGGAGCAAAAAGTCACAAGATGAGAGACAGCGTCATACTACCTCATGTTTTAAAGCACATAACATTACAATAATAATGAACATAAACCTTTTAAAGAGCACTGATCCATCTGTTCACTGACTGCTGCAGATTCATTTCGGCATTGATAGTGTTGCCATTGAAACGCATACATTAAAGTCACAAACCGCTCAGAGTATAACATCACGGATTTCTAAATTACAGAAGTTGAAGTTGTTTGGTTCAGGAGGAACTGTAAAAGGTGGCTGCGGTTTCAGTTGTGGTGCTCTGTGACTAACGTCTGTCTCTGCATAGCATGAAATGCACCGATGATGTGTGATGTCTGCACGAGCAGGGTTTGCGGACTGCAAAAGTATGAAAATACACAAGTTGATAGGCAAGTATGTCATTGTACCATTGCATCCAGACCAAATGCAATGATTGGGAGAACATTTTATGCTCCTATGCCTTCCACAGATGATACATATAAATACATATAGACCACTTAACTTAGTTATTGCTATCAGAATGTGAAGAGACTTTCAACCTCGAGTCCTTGTATAGTTCAGGGTAGTCTGTAAAAATGTATAGATAACACAATGACACATGGACACACATGGTCATCTCAACAGCTTTATAAATACAACTCATGTAATAGGTTTGATGGATTGTATAATTGTACAGGACATGCATTAGTCTGCAGTCAGACACAAAGGAGGAAAATATGTTGTTAAACGATACACAAGTGTTTCATTTGCAAATATTTCATGTACACGGATGACATGTGATAGGGCTGCAGTTTTGCTACACATTTTTTCACAGTGCGTGTTTGTGTGGGTTAAATTTTTTGGCTTCATCCATGTGTGTGGTATGTAATCAAATGCTTTCAAAAAACAATTTAATCATCAGCTCCTTGCAAACAACAGATATGTCATGGTGCGACATTCGCACAAACTGTCTAATAAAAACTGCACATAATGTTTCAAAGGCATCAAAATAGCTCTGAGGTAATAAAGGGTGTAGAACCAGATCTAACACAGAACAGTCACTAGTTGCCAGTCATTCGCATCATGACTAAAATAAACAACAGATAGCGTTTTCTATGTAACATATCCATTTAAAAACATTAATGAAATAGAAAAAAAGTATCTGTTGAGGCCACAGAGTCTTTAAACAAAAGTGGTTTTATACCTTTTGCTCAGATTCAAAGATAAAATGTTTACAGGAGTACTTTCAGTGACAAAGTCAATGATTGGAGCTTGTGGAAATATTCAACAAACACATTCTTTCTCTTTTACTCCCATACAATAATCACATTCAAAAGACCTTGTTAGGTCTGAATTCAAATGATCTGTCATTTGCGTACTTGATGAGCATACTCTAGTTTTACATATGCTACTGTTAAGTAAATGACATAAATCAAGACAAATCTCCCATGTGTGTAGCATGATCCATTCTCAGACAGAATATAAAAACAGAACATCAAAATGTATGTATTTTACTGTAACAATGAAGTGTCTCCTTGCTATCATTTTTATGTAAAATGTAAAAACACATAATGCAATTTTTAGTTTAGCCAAGTACGATTTAAGTTTCTAGCCATTTGTCTCCCTTACTGAAGTAAAAAGATTAACAGGATAAACAAAAAACAGGAACAGTATTAAGGCATTTTGTTCAAACCAACATTTTATGAGAGGTTAATTTGTTTTTGTAAAAATTCATAAAGGTAGCCATACTAAAAGTGCACTTAATGAATGGGAACCAAACCGGGCTGCTCTCCTAAAATTTAATATGCTTGATTTGAATATTAATATTTTGGTGTGAAATAGCCAGAATGAACAAGTCTTTAACCCTTTAACCACTGAGAACTGCAAGAACAAGTACACATTCATTAATGTTCAAGCTTAAATGAGCCTAATTAAATAATCCCACTCGCTCTAATGTCACAGTGTCTGCAGAGATGCATCAAGTTCCTTTGGGTTCCTGGTCCATGTCATGTCAATGAAAATTGACAGTAGCATCCTGTTTGAAAGGACATTGTTTGAGAAATGGAAGATTTTGTAGATGTTACCAGTTTGCTCCTCTGTGGTTATTAAAGATAATTTTCTTCCCTAAATGTCAGAATGAACAAAAATGCATTTTCCAACATGCTCTTGTTCATATCATTTAGAGATGCTTCTGTGTGACCTTTATTGATTTGCTTCAAGTTTTAAAATACATCTTCAGACTGTCTTCGATAAGACTAGATGCATTTTCCAAAAGCAGATATCACACTTGAAGACAAACCAACAATTTCAACAGGTTTAACAGTGCACTCTGTATTTTTTCTGTTAAAAACATTTTAGTCCAAAAGAAATAATTACCTTCCTTTTACTAGTGTGATGCTTCATCCAAACCACTAGGTGTCTATGTGAGTTGAAGCGCAACATAAAAAAAAATGTATTTGAGTGCACCTTTAAACCTGTTTCTAACTGTTTGCCAGAGCTTTCTCTCTTCCATCAGTGTTCACAGGTCCAGCTCATTCACAATTCACTCAAATTGGTCACTCTTGTCCTCATCGTCACCGAGTCACAGAGCAGAAATGTCTCTCTACGGCACTGTCACAGACGCGTTCTCAGCAGAGGTCAGAGACATAGTCAAAGTCTCGGAAGCTGTCCTGATCCTTCCGCGAGAGCACCCGGGGTTCACGAGGAGGAGTGAGATTCGGCGCTTCTGTTGTGAATTCCTCATCGAAGTTGCTGACATCTTCTTTTCCTCCGATAGACGGGAGGAAGGGAGGAGGGAGTTTACGGAGGAGAAGAGCCTCCCAGTCCATATTCTGAGGGGGAAAAAAAAAAAGAGAAGCACAGGATGATTATTTTTCTTATTGTGGCACTTTGTGTGTAAAGTATATGAATGAACATATTTATTTTAGTTATGTTAGAATATAAAAAAGCAAAAAAATAAAATAAATTCCTAAACATTAAATAGAGGATGCACTCATACGATAAGCCAATAGCCTTTTTTTCTTGTTATGGCTGAAAAAGATAAATGGTTGATATTCAAATTAATAATAATAATAATAATAATAATCATAATAATAAAGAAATTTAAATTGTACAAGTAAATTTAGTCTTTTCAAAATTGGATTTAAAAAATTATTACCTTCAAATCTCAGGGGTACTTAATTATTAAAAATTAAGTACCCCTGAGATTTGAAGGTAATATTTCAATAATTTAATGACATTTTAATTTTCACGGTTCTCTAATGTTGATAATAATAATAATAATAATAATAATAATTATTATTATTATTATTATTATTATTATTATTATTAGTAGTAGTAGTAGTAGTAGTAGTAGTAGTAGTAGTAGTAGTAGTAGTAGTAGTAGTAGTAGTAGTAGTTGTTGTTTTAACTAGTTTTCATGTTATAAAAATGAAGACAGAAATATTACTCCTTTCATTTGATAATCACACTAAGCTATATCACGATTATCATGCAGTCATTTAAATTTAACATTTGATATAATTAATTATTAGCTTATCACAAACCCTGATGTACATTATGAAAAGGGGATTTAAAAATCTTTCCCACCCTGAAGAAAGGTTGTTTCTTGACATCCTCTCGTCTTTCTCACTGGAGCCCAGTCGTCTTTCTGGATTTCTCCTTAGTAACTGTATAAAACAATATGCAAAATCAAACTTTATTCATATATTTATTTTTACATCACATTATATAAATAAAATCAGGACATCAGCAGGCCATGTCCGCTGCTCTAAATGAATAAAAGAAAGCTCAAACAAATCTATTTACCCTCCTCATAATGCCAATGGCCTCTGAGGAAAGGAACCGTGGGTATCGAACTTCATCGTTCACTATGCTGTCAAAAACCTCCTCTTCATCATCACCTGGAAATGGAGACTAGACAGACAGTTTAAGATCAGACACTAACACTATATGAACGTTTCAAACATTTCAAAAGCTCATATTTCTCACCTCTCCCACCAACATCTCGTATATAAGCACTCCGAGTCCCCACCAGTCCACAGCCCGCGTGTACGACGTGTCTGTTAGAACCTCTGGAGCCAGAAACTCTGGAGTCCCACAGAACGTACTGGTCCGGTCCCCAAAACCCATACCTGAGAAAGAGACAAAAATGTCTGATGTTCCTGACTTCATACCAAGCCCAATCAACACACCAAGGCACACCAACAGAACACCAACAGGCAGACAAAGAAACCATGAAAGAGAGAGAAAAGGAACAGGGGTGAAATTCTTTACCTTCTTTACACAATCCAAAATCAGCGATCTTCACATAACCCTCTGTGTCAAGCAGCAAGTTGTCCAATTTAAGATCTCTGGAGAAGAAACAAAAATATATGCAATAAACAGTATATTTAAAACATTCTTTAGACATGACCAGAACATGTGCAGTTTTTTTGCATACTCACCGGTACACAATCTTGTTGTCATGTAAAAATTGAAGTCCTAAAACTACACAAGCAGCATAGAACCTGAAACGCACACAAACACAAATTACATTTGCATTAAAATGCTGGAAACCTTCCATTTTTATTATAATATTTTATATCTTCTACCTTTAAATCTAAATATCACACAAACATTTTCTTTAAAGTTAATTAATAAACATACTAAATAATGTTTTAAGCTCTTATTCTTATGGAAATTGTTGTTTGGTCCCCAAAATATATACTACCGTTCAAAAGTTTGGGGTCAGTAAAGTTTTTTTTTTTTTTTTTTAAGGAAATTATTACTTTTATTCACCAAGCATGCTGGTTTATATTTATATTTTAAATATAACATTAAAACAAATCAGTTTTCACAAAAATATTAAGCAGCAAATTGATAATAATAATCATAAATGTTTCTTGAGCAGTAAATCATCATATCAGAATGATTTCTGAAGGATCATGTGACACTGAAGACTGGAGTAATGATGCTGAAAATTCAGCTTTGACCACAAGAATAAATTACATTTGAAAATATATTCAAACAGAAAACAGCCATTTTAAATTGTAATAATATTTCAGTTTTTATGTATTTTTGATCAAACAAATGTAGCGTTGGTGAGCATAAGAGACTTTTCAAAAACACTTAAAATATCTTTTAAATGACAGTGTAGCATATTTCAGGTTGTTTGATCCTTGTGGGGACATTTGGTCCAGACAGTGCAGCCAAAACCTGAGAAAACATACACAGCGCGTGGCTCGGTGAAGACGTCTGCGTGTATATGCATCATTAGGTCGCCGCCTGCCGTGTACTCCATGACAAAACACACATGTTCTGGGGTCTGGAAACATGCGAACAGGTTCACGAGGAAGGGGTGTTGCGCACTGTTCACCGTCTCAAAAATGCGCTTCTCACACATCAAACTGAGGGAAAGATGGAAAGAGAGAAGCAAGAATAAATGAAGAACAAATTTCTGAAAAACTATAATAGTACATATAATTTATAATAATTTAATCTAACTCATCGATGGTCAATTAAGCAATGTCATCATTAGAGTGTGTAGTTATTGAGGTGCGCAAAACTCCTGCAGCAGACCCATGAGGAAAAGTGAAGCAAGCGCACCATAGTTGCGTAGTCTAAATGTATTAATGTCTTCAAGCCATGTTTATTTTGAAACATAATTAACCAACGGTCCATAAAACCCTTCAAACAAGTGATTTTACAGAACATAAGAATGTAAATGGCACACTAAAAGTACAAAGTTAAATTAGTAATAATATTCCAGTTTTTGAGTGATGATCTTCCAGCGCTGTTTCAGCCGTGCGCTCCTATTCTGCCGCATGGTAAATCAAGACCTGTCAATCTGAGCCAAGTGCACTCCAGCTATAAAACAGTGTCCGACGGGCCTCTACACATCAACCAACCCACCATACCCGAGATACAGTTTCATTTGGTTGAACTTTCAAATGACACTGGAAAACACTGCGTCGCGCTCGGATCACAGAAGTCCTATAGCTTTAGCTAAGCAGCATGTCATGTCACTCTGTGATGTAAACATTGTCTTATGTTGTGTTTGGGCTCGATCGAGACCACCTGCTCTAAATAAAGATATGCAATTTACTATGGTTTACTAATGTTTTGAAAAGTTACAAACAACAAGAACAACAACAATGTGGAGGCACTTGGTATATACATATACTTAGTATAGTTTGGTCTCTAAGTGAATCAAATATGCTTGTTGTATTCTGCTAGTTGAGGCCTTTTCAACAATATATGTCAAGTTTATCTGTTATGTACAATCATTTTACAGATTTAATTTTTCATGCTGTAAAAATAGAGCACTTCTAATATGTCAACAAATTTAAAAGAAGTTGTTAAGGATGGTCATATTCCCTATATTCACTGTAAAGCTTCTAAGCTTTTAAAGCGACACCTATTTAGTGTTGGATAAGCGAGTGGTTATGTAAAGTGATAACTTAGTAGCACCCTCGCTTTGGAAGAGGTTAAGGTTAACGATTAATCGTTAATTTAAACAACGATCGATTCTGGGAATTTATGTAAATTAATACTCAAAACAAAATGGAAAAAGGTATTTTGTTTACCTTTCTACTTCATCTCTGGCCACAATGTCTCCTTTCTTTAGGGCTTTTATGGCATACATGCTGCCTGACTTCTTGTATTCTGACAACAGCACCTAACAGACACGCATATGATGAACATTTCAGAAAGAAAGAGAGCTAGGGTGAAGTTGAAGAATAAAAGAAGGGGTTAAAGATCACCTTTCCAAAATGGCCTCTGCCAAGAACAGCAATTAGTCGGAAATCCTGCAGGCTCAAAGGGGTCTTCTTCTGTTTACTGCAACACACACACACACACACAAACACACAACTTCAGAAACCACTTTAAAGACCCAGATATAGTTGCTTTACGTGTTATCCGAGAATCATTATATGTGTGCACATGCATGTGTGTTTGAGTGTACCTGCTCATTGAATGTGTTCTGATTTGTCGCTCAGGAGTGGTGGGGTCAGGAGCAGACAGGGGCTCAGTGGCCGGTTGTCGTTCCTGTGCCAAGAGAAAGGGGAGCGGTTACAGAGAGACAGGAGAGGCTGAATAGAAAGAGGTGGAGTTACAGAAGGTCTCTCACGGGAGTGCTTGTATCCGTCACGTCTCGCCGGATGTCCACCTTCATCGGTGAGTCATAGTCTAAGCTCAACTTTTCCACTGATATCTCCCTGTAACACACAAACATATAACTGAAACAAAACCAACATTCCAGCTTGTTCATCAGATCAGACCAGACCACACTTATATCACATCACACTCACACAAGCATAATACTCATACTAGTGTGTACTTTAGTTAATTGGTTGCACTCTAGCTTAGATTTAGTGTCTATATATGCTGATTTAAAGGATAGCTCACCCAAAAATTATATCCTGGCCATTGTTTCCAATATCATTCAAGTAAATTAATCAGATTTAAATTAAATAATAACGTAATTAATTGACTTAAAATAAAGTTGTATGAACCAATTTTATGTAAATTTAAGCAAAGGTTAAATCAAAGTTTCAATAAAATGTTTTAAATATCAGCTTTAAAATGTGGATTTATAGATGATTTTAGAATGAGGATACAGGGAAAAACTCACCATAGACTCTACATAAAGTTTAAAAACAAGTTTACATTTACACTTTTGTTTTTATAGTACCCATTCAATATGGTTATATAATAATAACATTAATAATTTTATTATTACTAAAATATTTTTATAAAATTATAAAACCAAACAAGCCAATAGAGATATAACTATAGTAAAAATACTACTGTAAGTACTGCACAATACTGTACAGGTACTGTAAAATAAAAAGGAGTACTAAATTATTATTATTTTATTTTACAGAAGAACTTTAAAATGACAATACCAGTCTTAAAAACGTTTGTGGAAAACCACAAGGAAACCTTTTTCTCTTTTGTTAACGACAGATTTAGCAATTCTCAGATGGTACAAGCTCAGAGGACGATGATTTTAATTATTTTTACACATCCATGACTACACACGTATTATGCATGCACAATGTTGCGTGTGATTTACCCTGTCTGTACAGTGTGCGCATGAGGGCTGTAGGTTCCGGTGTTGTTGACGGTTGGTATGGCATTCCTCAGTAACCTCACCCACGTGCCGATATCAACGTTCATCTGCCTAGCTCGCAAGAAGGCTTTACCTGCATGTGACCACAAACAGCACAAAAGAAAATGTGTTTGTTTAATCTTTGACCACTAGATGGAGCTCAACACCATTTGAGTCACATGCCACTGATTAAAGTCAACATGAAATGCCAATCAGGTCAATATTGCATTTGGATAAATTAATCATGGGCGTCGGAACCATTGTATATGGGTGGGACAAGACCCACCCACTTTTTAAAACCAATGATATTGGACCCACTCACTTTTATATGTCTGTTTACCCCTAACTGATTCATGATAATTTTTATTGAAAATAAATGCCTTTCCAATTTGATATGTGATGGGAAAAAGGAGTAGAGCGAGTTTGTCAAAAGGTGGATTCGATCCTCGGGTCTTACCCCTACACTATCATTGCTGTAAATTATGTTTTCCGTAATTTTGTCTGCCCCAACCAGACGTTTAGTAAACAAGGCGATGTATTTGTACTTAATGTAAATGGCATCTACTACAGTAAAATTTTTCTGTGAGAGGACCCACCCACATTTGCTTCTGACGCCCATGAAATGAATCAATAAATGAATGCATTTATTGTAAAGAGAGAAAATATATTTATCTCTTACCCTGTTGTTTGGAGAAAACTTTCTTCTGTCGTTTTAGACGTGGAACCCTGTCGATCACGGGGTTAAAGAAGGTGACCTGAGGTAGACGGATGTTATTTTTAATGGTGCCCAGTAGTAGTGTCAAAGATTTTGGAACCTTTATTTGTTTTCAGTGTGTTTATAAAGCAACCTATGCAATAAATAGTGAGAGAGATTCCCTTTATGGATATAAGAGACATTTTTTTGTGCATTGTGTGCGTACCTCTGCCAACAGCAGTCCCTGTGGTTCTAGCTCTAGTTGTACTCTGTGTTTCTGATTGTCCAGGAAGTCCTCCAACTTGAGAAATTTCAACGCACACAGAGAGCGGTAGTCTTTCCAGTACACAGCCATCTCCATCTCTCTGGACTGCACACATAAAGACACACACAATTACATTTTTTGTATTATTTATATATATTTTATATTTTATATATATATATATATATATATATATATATATATATATATATATATATATATATATATATATATATATATATATATATATATATATATATATATATATATATATATATATATATATAAAATCACGATAACACAGGTGTTTAATTTTTTCAGTTTAACGTTTAAAAATAATTAACGCAATTAACGTTCATTTTTATATCCATTTTTGCCTAGCGTTACATTATATGATCACACTCTTATTCATGTAAATGCTTTTCAACCATCTAAGCGCGACAAGACAGAAGAGAACGCGCTGTATGTCAGCGTCCTGTCTGTGTGGCTGCGTCTCAATCAGATCCCTAGTTCAGTAGTCAGGGCACTGATCAGGCAGTCGGCCACATTCATGTATGTCACACCCATATACTGACCACCTAGGAAGATAGGGAGCTGATTGAGGGACACCCTGACAGACACAGACACAGACACAGACACAGACACAGACACAGACACAGACACAGACACAGACACAGACACAGACACAGACAAACAGATTTGCGCCAGTCTCGTGCACACATCGACTTCTCTTTCGCTCTTGAACAAACAATAACACAGAGAATATTGCCAAAATGCCAGTTTTGTTGAGTATTCTCATAACAGGAGTCTTAAATGATTTTTAAATGAACTTGTGATGAAATGAGATGCGCGTGACAGCGTGTCAGATCCGCGTCATGTTCGGCAGCCGCCGATCTTTAAGTCACAGCAGCACTAATGATGTCTGTCATTAATGTTCATCAAAGAACAAAGGGAACAGAGAAAAGTGTAGCTTTAATGATGATTAATCTATATTTCATTTATTATTTATGAAGTTAAGAAAGGTGTTTGATAACTATTACATTCCTGTATATGTCTAACAGGGAAGGCCACAGGTAAATATAACGTTTATTATAATGGGTTTATGTAAAGATTGTTTTAAGTTCACTTAAATTAAAAGTTGTTTTTTTAAAGCCTAATAAATGTTGAAATTGGTAGCTTTCATTTATACTGTAATGTAAATGTCATTAATGTTTCATAGAGACATTAGTATCAGTGATACTGGCCTTCATTCATAAAAAGATGCCATTACAACACATATTTAAAACATGCTTGTCAATTGTGTATCCACAATTGTGGATAATTAAGCTATATATCATATGCTGAAGTGAATTTCTGGAGTGTTAATGATTAAAAGAAAAAACAACAAGAACTGTACAGAACCAAAAACCGTGACCCTAAAACACACACATACATACATACATACATACATGCACTATATTTATATACTATATTATGTGCTTTTGTAATTTTATTTCTATTGCTACAGTGTGTGTGTTATATATATATATAGAGCGAGAGAGAGAGCGAGAGAGAGAGAGAGAGCGCGCTTTATTTTATTTCAGTTTTAGTTTTCTTTAATTAGAAATTCTGGCTTTCTAAATAAAAATATGTTTAAGTACTAAAATTACTGAAACTGAAAAGTTTATATAAATATTTTATGAAAACTTATATATATATATATATATATATATATATATATATATATATATATATATATATATATATATATATATATATATATATATATATATATATATATCTAACTAAAATCTTTCTTTTATATACATATTTATTTTTATTTCATTTTTATATACATTTATTTCAATAACCAAAAACAATTTTCAATAGTATTAGCTAACAATCACAACACTGACCAGAGAGATTTAACAGCATTCATTCAGCATGTAGTTTCAATTAACAAATAATCGTACAGATATGATATATTCTGGCCAAAAAAATTTGCTTGGCTGTTAATCATTCTGCATGTTCAATATGCTTTTTTGTCTCCTAAATAGAAAGAATAGTTTGTCATTGCTTGTGTAAGAGTTATTTGAGATGCTCCATTTGGCGGTCAAGTCACTGATGTTACACATCCAAAGGATTTTGCTTTTGTAATTACAGCCTATTGCCTGGAGCTTTAATTAATGAAACAGACACTGAACCTCTAATCTGTGTAAATCTACTATTAACACAGAGCTGAACTCACTCTCTCCAGCTCTATGGTGAAAGTCTGATCCCAGCCCTGTTCTCCAACCATCTTCCATGCTGTTTGACCCACGACTGAGTTATCCAGCTTCAGTACTGCACTCACCTCCGCTGCAAACACACAACAGACATCATTTCAAAAGTATGTCTTTCAATTGAGATCAAATTAAGGTTTTGATTTCTCATTCACTTTCTGAAGAATATGCGAGTAAGAGTGCAATAGTGCCCGCCCACCTTTTCAGCGGCATTGGTTCAGGAAGTATTTTTTCCATTAAGTTTTCCCACAGGGATTTTTTAAAAAGTCTTTGTTAAAGCACTATAAGCTATGAGCCAAGCTAACCAGCTATGAGGTGAATCATAACACTGCAAAAAAAATTAAAGCAAAATGTATATAAAAAAATATCTAAGGTACAATACTATGTACTTAATGGCTTTTATGAAGGAAACAAATATGCAAATATGAAGCACTGCGATCAATATAATCGAATGAAAAGCAGAAATATAAAACTACTCATTTAAAGTTGTTGATTATATCTATAGAAACAATATATTTTGTTTATTGCACACACACACACACAAATATTAATGTATTTTGAGAGTATAGTGAGACCGACTCGATTACGAGATTCAGTGCTTCATGGGAGTGGGCATTCGCTGTTGGCACATTCTGCATGGTGCAATTTTTGTACAGCATCATGGGTAATGTAGTTTTTCACAAATTCACCTGTTAAACATGATTATTTTAGAAAAAATAAGCTGAAATCATGCAAACCGATGGCTTCAAAAGAAGCAAATACCATCGATTAACAACCTCAGAGTTCATAGTAGGTCTGTCTTTAATAGTTTATAAGTTATTGTTAAAATCAATTTCCCTGTGGAAAAAATGGAGAGTTTTTACTTCCAGAACACAGGTTGCACTGTTGTTTGGTTTTGTTGAAAACGTCAGCCAATCACTTGCCAGCATGATAATGCAACACCCCATGTGCTATAAGCCACAACAGATTACATCAAAACTCACACATCACACTATGAATGTTACATCCTCTACACACACACTCACAGGAAAGTTCGTCTGTTTTGGGGGGTGTTTTTCCGCTAACACTGCCACTACGACTGTAAAGGCCTTTTCCACTCCGCATAAAGGACCGCCCCTCTCCCAGACTGTAACACGGCAACACTACCGGGCTGCCCCGGGAACGGCCGGGAACCACCTCCAGCACACCCATACAGCCCAGCAATGTAACCTGAAGAGTGCCTGCACATAGACACACAAGATTAAAAAATAGGAAAACAATCAGATCTTAGCTGTAGCTGACAACTTCTACTAAACTAAATGAAATAAAGATCATTTTTAAATACCAGTGAGCGGAGAGGGCTTGGAGAGGGTGCTGTACTGGTTGTGCAGGTAGGGGGCGCCGTGTCGGGAGCTGAATGCTGGTGAGGAGGCTAAAACCAGCTCCTCTTTAATGACAGATGCTTTGGGATGATCCTCAGGAAGTTCTGCCAACCGCCGATCTAATGAATCTCTCAGCAGATCCAACCTCTGAGACGACTCGCTCAGACGACACTGAGCCTGAAGAAGCAGAAGAGTTTTTTACTAACTTAATTGGAAAAGACAGTGTACAGTTTACTTAAATAACAGAAGATAAAGATATTATTGAAAGCCACATGCCATTGTTCATATAATAATATAATATAATATAATATAATATAATATAATATAATATAATATAATATAATAATATAATATAATATAATATAATGTTCAAGTTTGGGCCATAAGATTTTGTAAATGGCTTTGAAAATTTTATATAATGAAATATATAACATTTATTTAGTATTTATTTGATATATATACAAACAAATACAGTAAATACAAAAGTACTATGAAATATTATTACAATTTAAAATAACAGGTTTCTAATTCAATACATTTTAAAATATATTTTAGAATTTTCAGCATCATTACTCCAGTCTTCAGAGTCACATGATCCTTCAGAAATCATTCTGATATGATGATTTGATGCTCAAAAAACCCTTCTTACTATTGTCAATGTTGAAAAAAGTTGTGATGCTTAATATTTTTCTGGAAACTTATGATCTATTTAATGCATCCTTGCTAAATAAAAGTATTCATTTATTTAGTTTTTTTATTACTGACCCCAAACTATTAGAAGGACAACGCAACACAATCCAACAACACACAGCACAACACAGTTTTACCTCTGACATGGCCTTCTTGTCCTGTACTTTACTGGCTCCAAGAAGTCTAAGGACATTTTTCGCTCCCTCAGCAACAGCGTGCTCCACGCGGTAATGGTGCCTGAGCTCTTCAATCCGTAGCTCCATACCACATGGGTCAGGCTTTCCTGAAAAGAAACACACACAAATACATATTTAGGTAATCAATATCGCTCACATTCCCACAGCAAACTGCACAAGCTGTATAAACCTGAATGGGTAATTTTAACTAAGCAAAATGACAATCAAATTGTTTGTTAAAATGCACAAATTCTTTTGAATTAGAGAACATTTATATAAAATGCAAGCATTATTTTATTTAGCTTTTTTATTTAACAATCATTTCATGAACTTTGAAATATCTTGGAAATAATGCTGAATGTTAAATATTCATACTCATAAATTTAAGGGCTTAGGTCTAGAAACTAAAATAGGACTAATACACTGCCCGGCAAACGCTTAAAAGTCTATGATAGGATCATTATTGCAGTGTTTTTTATGTTTCTAGCATGTTATATGTTTGACAACATTTCTTCTAACCCTAATTGATGGAGTGTGTAGCTTTTCATTTCTTAAACAACCACGTAGGAAGACACATCATGGCCATTTTCCAGGATGACAATGTCAAGATTCATCAGGCTCAAATTGTAAAAGAATGGAGATCATAAAACTGCAAGCATTATATAATTAGAAGAATAGCATGTCACAGTGCAGGACGCTGCTGTCATTGCTTGAAATGTCATATCAACCACCCATTAACCGAAATTAAACTGATTTGAATGTGATCTCAAAACAGACATTAAGTCTAAGATACATTAAAAGGTACATGAGGTCAAGTGCATCTATCAGACTTTGAAGAGGATGAAGGATGATGTCGGATCAGGACAGCGAGCTTCCATATAGTAATTACTACTTATGCAAACTGGGGGAGATGATTGTAGATCATCTGAGGTCTACCATTTTGCCAGCTACAGACTTTTAGAGATAAGAGGATTATTAGAGATTATAAACTGAAAGATTAAGATGCTATGGTGTTATATTATTCAGTCATACCATCAAAAAACATTGACATGATGTTCTGGGTTTTATATAAACATTTGTCTGTGTCTGTTTGGTTTTGACTGCAATACAAGCAGTTCAAAGCATTCCCGACTACAGGGAATATTATGAGCGTTTAAAAACTCTCTCTCAATGTTCTAACATAAACAAGACTACAGACTGTTTACTATTTCTGATTTACATATATTTTTAATATAGCTGAAACTAGAAGAGCGTGCTTGTTTGTGAGCGAGCATGTGTGTTTGGACTTTCCTAGTAAAATCATATATTGATACATCACGACTCTACAAAATAAGACTTGGAGGCAAAAAAAATGACAAAAGGAGGAGTCTGCACTTAGTTGAATTAGTGGACTTATAAAGAGGTACAAGACAGAGAAAAAGACATAAGGAGAAGTAAAGAAGGATTGACTGCGGTGGTTTTTGTGTCCTAATAAGGCATGAAGCTGAATGAGGTGACAATTTCATAAACAGACTCGAGGACCGCATGTGTGTACATGTACACATTAAAGGTGTATGCGT